>OY720346.1:61753117-62098223 GCA_963082975.1 Labia minor
TAACTCTTAAGATTTTCGTAATTAAAAGTATATTTTATTTCAAACGATTTATCACTGTCCAATATAATGAGCAGCTCATCTTCTTCTTTCTCTTCTTTTTTTTTCTTTTTTTTTACTTATTTTTGTTAATAAAATTTAAACAAAAAAATAAATAAATAAACAACTGTTTGTTATAGCTATCATTAATTTTTTTTTATTTTATATTTTACTTTAATTATTAACATTTTAAAAAGTTTTTTAGGAATAATAGTCATTTCAAAACTGAACAATTTCATTCAAAATGGAATCACAATAATAATGTAAAATTGATATAAAAAGGATTTTTTTTTTTTTTGGGAAAATTTATTTTCTTTCCCCAACTTCAAACTTTACAAAATTAATTTTAATACCTTAAATTTTAATGAAGGGGAAGTTGAGTCAAATTAAATTAATTCAATATTTAAGTTTAAATTTTAATTTAGTTAAAAATATTTGAGTCTCATATTGAAAATAACAGGTAGGTCGAGTGGTCTTCTTGTTGATAATTTTTTTTAATCAAATATTTTTCTAAAAGAAATTTATTTGTAAATATATATAAATAAATAAATGTCGTGGACTCTTGTCAAAAGGAGTCATTCTTCAGCACGATATCGCCCGCCCTCATACATCCCAGCTATCTCGTGATAAGCTTAAAAATTGGGTAGGGAGGTTTTACCTCATCCTACCTACAATCCTGACCTTGCCTCTACTGATTTTTACCTTCTTGGAATTCTCAAAAATGCCCTACATAGAAAAATATTTGCTAACATTGAGGAAGTAAAGGAAGCGTAAAGTGGCTTCAGGGTAAATCGAAAGAATTCTTCGCCAAGGGAATTAGTAAGTTTCAACAAAGATAGAACAAGTGTATAACTGGGGGGAGGGGGGGAGTGATTATGTTGAAAAATCATCTGCATTTTGTAAGAATCAAATAACCCGTTTTAGAGCTATAACCATTTGTCTCTTTCCTTGTTGAATGACGTTCGTTTATACCTAATATAAACTTTTCTACAAATATGAAATTTAACTAAATAATTATAAAACTAAACTTTATTAGATTAATTAGATAGAACTTATATCGTGTTTATTGATTGTCTGGATTAAAGTCTATTAATTACAAAATAATTAGTATGATTAGCATTAGTACAAATTAGTGAGTGAGGGGATCCAAAAAATTCAAAATACTTAAGTATATAATTTTCTTTAAAGTATATTTTCCAAAAAAATAAATAAACAATTTAAATAACGCACGAATCGATATTTTATTTATTTATTTTATAAGAAATATTTCAAATCGATTAGAATCTAAAACATCTGCTTTATTTTGAAGATTACATAAGAAAAGAGGGAAAAAGAGAGAGAGAGAAACAAAGAAAAAGAAAAGCTTATTAGGCATAAATGCAACTTCATATGTCCTTTGTCTTATTCTCAAAAGTCCTATTATAACAAAAAAAAAATTGTCACAGATACATAGAAAATAAAAATAGAGCTTAGTTTGCAAAAAAAGAAACAACGTAACGTTCATGCTATTCCTTTTTAAATCTCCTCAAACACCATCTCCTCCAACCCCGCACCCTTTCACCATTCTTTATTCTTTTTTCATTCTCTTTTTCATAGCTTTATAGTATCAAAACGAGTAAAGAATATATATATTTGTAGTTATTTATTTTTTGTTTTCTTATTTATTGTTCTTCAGTTTTTTATCAATATTTTTTTGATTAATTTTGTAATATAAATTAAGAGAAAATTCAAGAGAATTCGTGATATTTCTTGGATTTAGAAATACATAGTTTAATAATAATATTTCTATTGATTTTATTAAAAAAAAAAGGCGCCACAGGGTGGGAGGTAGCGTAGTTCGCTCACCTTCATCTGGTACCGGGCCTGTCAAGGGAATTTCTCTAGCTTGGGTCTACGGAACGAAGTCAGCCCAGCCTCTGGGATCAAAATTGGCAACCTACTTGATAAAAAGTAGCACCTCCGATCAAGAAAATCAAGGTAAAGGTTGATGGACCCGTTCTACTGATCATAGGAAACCAAGTGATGTATTGGTAAAATAAAAAGTAAGGGAATGCATAGTGGGAGCAAAAAAAAGTCCTATTTTCAGCAAACTATTTGTTTCCATATAAATTTTTATTTTTTCTTATTCTTACTATTCAAAATATTAACGAACACAAAAATAGAAATTCTAACAGTAGATTAAAGTAGGAATTGTCGGGAAATGCAAAAGTACTGGAACGAGTTCCGGATCTGAAAAAAGGTAAGGGAACGTCGTTCCCCCGCGTTCCCCTCCCAATACACCACTGAGGACACCTAATTAATATAAACGACTTGATAGGAGTAGTCCTCGTGAAAAACGATATGATGTAGATGTAGATGATAAGACATGTGCAGGGACAGTTGGATAAGTGAAGCAGGGCAAAAGTTGGCTTATTCATTTTTTTAATTTCATTTGTCCAAATTCTGACCACCAATTTGAAGGGTTTAGAATTAAATAAGTATATTTTATTTTGAAACTTGAAAATTAATTATTATTTCCTTTCATTCTCTTTTATCTCAAAGAGTTTTTAATACTAAATACTTTGTTAATTTAAAGGATTTTTATATCTTTTATAATAATAAAGTTTCCAATGGTGGACAGTTAATTAGGATATCCATGTATATGTATATATATGTGTGTAAAGAGAAAAAGAGAGACCTTCTCCGGATAAGAATTTAAATAAAGATTAAATGAGAATTAATAAATTCTCAATCCAACTGTAAAATTGCCCAGGGAGTAAAAAAAATCTCTACCAGCTACTTTGCAAATTACCATCATCTGAGAATGGAAAAAAAAGAAATATGTATTAATTTCTAATTAATATTTATAAAAACTTAATCGAATGGTACTTTTTTATATTTTCAAATGAATTTTTAATAAAATTCAGAGAGAAAATAGAGAGAATTCTCTCCCTATCTTCACACATACACATAAGCGCACTCCATTTAAAGGGTAAATTTAATAATCATCTAAAAAAAAACGTTTTATGAACTACATACCCTATCCGTAGTATATATATTATATGTAAAGTATAAAAAGTTTGGAATATTTCTTTTCAGAAATTAGATTTTAATTATTAAGCCTAAACCTTACATTTTTTTAACTAAATTAAACCGCCCTAAGGATATTTTTGATTCACACCATAGATAATATTTATAAAGAAAAATCGATCTGTATTTATTTCAGTCTCTAGAAAAATCAACTTTATTAGTATTTTCTTAATTAAAATAATAAAATGACGTTACAAATTACGTATTCCATATTTAAATTTCCCTCCAGTAATTCTTTTTTAATTGATATTGTATTATAATATTTAATATATTGTAAAATTGTTTATTTAATAATAAAATAAAATTAAAACTATTTATTTTAGAATAAAATTACGAAATATACTTATCATTCCCCCACCCAAAAAAATATTCATGAAGTTAGCAGCATATAATTAATTATAAAGGAAGGAATTTCAAATTGTTGAATAAAATTGATCTAATAATATTAAATATATTATATTACGGTATATTAATTAAAATATAGACAAGTATCAATATAATTTCAGAATTTATATTATTATCAGTAGTGATCCTTGTTCGAAACAGTCTATAAGCTATTGCTACTGAAGTCATCTAATTATAACACAAAATATAATATATATAATATAGGATCAAATATTTTATCACGTAAATTTGAATATATTTTTCATCTTGAAATGAAAATCAAGTTATTTTAATTGATTTGTACCATTTTAGGAAACAAATTTTTAATATGTCATTTTTAGAAAACCCATTTAACAATTGTAATATATAATTAAAAAATTGTAAAAATTTTTAAAGTTTATAATAATAAATTATATAAATATATTAAAGAACCGAGCGATAGCTTGGTGTTCCAGGTACTATATCATTAGTAGTCATTCGTGGAATCACGACCCTCTGATCTGAGCAGAACTCGGAAATAATCGCTCAGGAGACTCCAACAGTAGCATTTGTGAATGGACATGGACGGAGAATCTAAGATGAGCAGAGAGAACGTGGTGAGAGATTATATAGACACGATGTTACTGGCGGGAATTAACAGGGATGAAAGTCGGGCATCACCCTTGGGGATATGGCTTTCTACATTTATGCCGAAGGTATAAAGTCCAATGAGCTTCTCAACCGAAATCCACCTGGAAATCTTCACCAAGGGCAGTGAATACGAAGAAGCGAGGGAATCGAGGTAGGTTTTGGATACAAAGATGGACGACTCTAATTAGATTTAAAGCAATTTTTGATTTTATTAATGTCATGAAAAATGTTTTGTAAAAACAAAATAGCAACCGGTTGCAAGAGAATGAAAAGATTATGGATTAGGCATTTTTTTGTGGTTATTATAATATTTTTATATTAATATTTTAAAAATTTGAGTTTAATACAATTATCAATATTAAATGATTTTTTTTCTTATACATTTTGTTATATTTTTTATTATATAATTTCTTTTCATCCATTATTCGTTAATATATTATTATAATTATATTATATATTAGGTATATTATTATTTGAAAAAGGTTTTTAAATTAGCTTTTAATTTAATATTAATTTAATCCTAATCCATATAATATTAATTAATCATAAACTAAATAATATTAATAATAATATAATTTTTATTAACAATCAAATTCATTTATATATAATTACATTAATTCATTTATGAGAGTTAAGCTCATTAAATGATTAACAAAAATCTAATATTCTTTTTTTATTTATTATATATATATATATATAAATTTCATTTGAGAAATTTAAATAAATATTGAATTAAATATATAAATGAAAAAAAAAGTATGATATTTCAATATTAATTTAATTTAAGTAGATTATTCTATTATAATTAAAATTAAATATATTATATTCTACATTTGAACCACTCCATGATTAATGATATTATAATTCTATTAATTTTTTTCTTGGTGAAACCAGTTGGTTCTAGTGGAAATCTAAATATATTATTTCGTATATATTTTAAATAATTATTTAAAAATACCATATAAATTAGGAGAATAAGTTTTTTTTAAAATAAATTTAATAGATATATGCATGAATAATAAAATAATACTAATATTTTAATATTATTATTAAATAATCAAATTTTATATAATTAAACTCATATTTCTGAATTTAATAGCAAGATGATTTTCAAAATTTTACATTTTATTTGATGGATTATATTTGTTAAAATTTTAAGAAATTCATTTCGTAATTGGCTACTGTAATAGTTAAAGCTATTTGCACTACAAAGATTTAGCCAAATGGCTTTTGTCTAGGAAAATGCTATTTTCTTAGTCAAATTTAAATTAATTAATAGTTGAAGCTATTTGGTAAGGTACATGGCTTTTACCTAGGTACATGGCTTTTACCTAGGTACATTGCTTTTACCTAGGTAAATATTATTTTAATAAAATTGTCATCTGCCTTCGACATATAAAATTTAATATTATTTTTTATTAATATTAAATTAAAGAAGATAATTTATTAAACACAATTAATAAAAAAATGTGCTAACATTCTGAATGAACAACATGAAGTATTATATAAATTTTTAAAAATTACTTTCTGCAGTTATTGATTAGATATTGATATATTATATAGTCTATGTTCAAATAGAGGTATGTAAGAATATTGTGATGTAATTTCATTGTAATCGGTTCAGCAATTTTTGAATCTATAACGTTACAATTTTCCGGACAGACAGACAGACAGATATGAAAAATTCTTAAGTCACTTTTGGATTCTCAAGGTCATGAAATGTAAAGATATACAAACATTTTTAAATTCTGAGTCAAAAATAAAACTTTATGTATAGATTATAGAAGTAAAAAATAAATCTTATTATAAATATAAATAGTATATTATATATTGATGTTTGCTTTCTTTCCCACCATCTCTGTTAGTATTTGACTGAATCAGTCGTCTTTCTTTTATCACTTGCTGTCTTTCAACTAGCAACTTAGAAAATACGCGTTGTCTGTTGACGGCGTTTGGAAACAATACATCAATCAGGGTTTGTCTGAACATGTCGAGAGTGAGAGAGAGGGCAACGCAAAGTTACATCTCACACCCGACTACTTCACTACAGTATAGCCTAACCAATCCGTATTTGAACACCCCAAAAACATCCCCACCCCTAACGATCCCTTCACGCCCTTTAGTTCTTCACCCTCGTACTTTTCCTTTGACTTGAGTTCCCGTTAAGATCGGCAAGCTCCAAACAAAAACAGAGCCTCGTCTCTTAAGCCTTTTACTTTATTACATCTCTAAATCTTTGGTTTTTGTTCAAAACGAAACGAACAAAAAAAAAAAAAAAAAAAAGAAAAAAATTAATTTCTAAAAAAAATCCTCTCTCTCTCTTTATGATATAGATCAGAGAGAAGGAGAGAAAGAGAGAGATACAAACAGTACGATGAATAATGGAAACAACAGAAAACATAATGAATTATTTATATAAAAGAGGGGCTAAGCACAAAAGCAGCAGTTAAAAAATTTCGAACCAAGCTTTATTTAGGCCCGTTATTAGTTTCCTCTCTCACAAACAATTACACATATTATGGTATATCTAGTTATATTCACAGTATTATTATTAACTAAAAAAATACATTTTCGATTAAAAATAAAATAAAAAAAATATTAATTTCTCAATTACTTATGACATTCATTAATTAAGAAAAATTTTTTATTTTTATTATGTTAGAAATAAAAATTAACTAAAACATTAATTGAAATACGAGATGCATTGAGTTAATTAAAAAAAAGTTGATTATTTTTGTTTCCATGGTAAACTTATCAACACACATACATATATAACTTTTTTATTATTATAATTATAATTAAAAGTTAACGGTAATTCATGATATTATAGGCTCCTATTTCACATTGTTCTCATCAGTTCCAGATAAATAAATAATATAAATATTAATATTAATAAAAAAAATAATAAATAAATTAAAAATAAAACTATAAATAAATAAACTAAAACTATCAAAGTGACTGTAAAGGGGCCAAAATAAAAATCAATAAATATAAACTTATTATAAGAACAATCATTAAAATCAGATATCTTTGTTAGTTCAGTTTATTTATTTCAGAACACCGATATTTAATATTTAGTAGTAGTATAATAATATATGTATATTTAATGTTATGGTTTTATCTAAATTTAATGTTCAAGGAGATGTATAAAATCATTCATTATTGCTTAAATTTATTGAATATTAATTAGATTCGTGTAATTAAAGAATATATATATATTTTCAAATAAGTTTTGATATGTAAATATATATTTTTATTTGTTACATATACGAGGGTGGGGTGAAAAGTTCCCGGCCTGACCAAGAAAAAAAATGTTTAAATTTTTTTTTTTTTTTTTTGCTTTATTTTTCAACATAATCTCCATCAACACTGATATATTTCTCATAACAGTGTTCTAATTTAGTTTATTAATTTAATTAATTAATTTAATTTAATTTAAGTCTCATCAACAGTTATGTTTCGACACAAAAATTCGTTTGGATTACGTCTACAGCGCCAAATTGTCGGTAAAAATGGATTTTCGAAACAGTTTTTGGCCTTACGTTTAGCAAACGCGGCACCCTCCTTGCACACAGCTTTTCCATGTTCAAATGGTTGTACAAAATATTTCGCACGCGTTCAGCTGACATCGTACAGGTCTCAGCTATCTTGAATGTTGAAAAATAAAGCAAAAAAAAAACCCAACCTCATATGTACCTAAAGATTTCAATTATAATGTATTTTTAACCATAAAATAAAAACAGTTGTTATAGATAATTTCAAATTAATCCAGATAGAGATTAAAAAATTATTTTCAATTTAACTTTTATTTTATTTTTATTTTTATATTAATTTTTTTACTAAATATTTTATTGATTTTAAATTCTAAATTATAAAATGATTATGAATTTGTGTTAATAAATCCAATCAAAATTTTGTATATTTATTTTGAGGAACGAAATCAATAAACTATTTGTGTCTAATTGATCTACAAAGGACTAAATAATCACAATTTAATTACTCTCCTACTTCTAATTCCCCTGACCCCCTTTTTAATCCAATATCGTAAATTTATTATGTTGTTGATTACATTTCAACAAATTTCTAACAAAAAAATACACTTTTTTTTAATTTCATTTCATTTCATTATTAATCTTTCGAAATAATTATTATTAAATATGAAAGGAAAAGAGATGGATGTTAAAGTGGTGGGGGTTGGAGATGGACCGCATTGAAAATTGTTTGGAAACTTTAGTGAGAAGCAAAGTCCTTCAAATGATTCATCTCTTTCCAACCTCCCTTTACACGTCTTTCATTTTTCAATTTCTAACATATAAATCATTTTCTATTTTCAAATTCATCTGGGATGGACAAAACTCCTGGGGCACTTGGCTCTGTTAGGGTCATGAAAGAACAACATAAAGAAGAGAAAAAGAGTCAAAATATATTTTGTAAGCCAAAAATAATCAATATTTATTTATTTAAATCAGAAAATCTTAACAGATATACACATGTTATGGAGGAACAAGAATAAAAACATTGAATAAACCCCCTCCATATTGCCCTTAAAAGAAAGAATCCTGAATAGAAAATATAAAAGGAATAGTTATTTTTATTGTTAAAAATACCATATAAAGTTATATTTAATTAAATAGACTTTGATCGAGATTTTGCAGCTAAAACAGGAGTGGGCAATATGCGGCCAGCGGGCCCTATGTAGCCCTCGATAGCAATTTTTGTGGCCCACATCACACTTTTACAAATGATATTTATTATGCATAAGAGCTAAAATATTGAAAACCAATCTATTAAAAAAATACATTCTTTATATGTAGAAGGATAGGTCAATAAGTCCGTGACTTTTGAATGACACACAGGATTTTCGATTCAAATCTATTTCCTCCGAGCCATATCTTCAGTTTTGGAAACAAGAAATCGTCACTCGGTGGTAAATCCGGAGAATTCGTAACCCAATTCATGGAAATTCACTTTTCCATTTTCTTCTTTTGTCTGCTATTATTAAATGTCAAACAAAAACTAAAAGACCCAATTGGTTTAAATTTCGACATGTGAGTGCTGATAGTTGTTTGCTGACTTATTAACCTACCCTCTTATAATATAAGTTTATATGCGACCCTTGGCGTTATGATACACTTTTTAGGGGTGGTTCACAATACCATTTGAATTGACTAACCTGATCTAAAGGATTTTAAAAATTCAAAAATATATTTTCTTCAATATTGTCGATATATAAAAAATTTTAATACATTTATAATACAAAATACCTTGAAAATCATATATAAAATAATATATAATTCATTTTTAAATTTTAATTTTATAATCAAAATAATTTTTCAATTGCGATTGAATAGATTTATAGATAATATAAATATTATTAATAATAATATAGAAATATACTATAATTAAAAACAAACAAACAATTTTGTACTCTATAGATTGTGGAATGTATAATTATTGCGTTTAATATAGTTTATAATTATGATTAAATGACCACAGGGCTTAACCATAAAATCGACTAATCAATGAATAAACTATATCATTCTCTTCTATTCCTACAAATATTATAATAATAAGGTAAATAATAATAATTTGCATGTAAACTCAATTATATTTGAACATATTTTGTAAATAGAGAGTAATTGTAAATTGTATTTTGAATATTATAAGTAATATGAAATAAACCATATATCTATTGAAACGATCTAATATGTATCTATGTATATGATTTAAGTTCTAGATGATTAATGTAAATCCAAATATATGTTTGTTTATTTGATTATAATTAACAGATAGAATGTTACTTAAATGAAATACCGACATAAATTCAATTTAATATGATGATTTGTGTTCTGTTTATTATAAATGGTTAGAAAAGTGACAAAACTTGTTTATTAAATAAGAATAAGATTTGAAATTTACTTTAATATATTTAATAGTTGAAGTGAAAATAATAGATTATTTTTTATGGTAATAAAAAACAAATTATAGCATTGCAAGAAAAAGTGAATTTTGAATTTTCGCGGGCTGTTTACCTTCGATTATAGAATTTATTTTTTTGTTATATTGGTAAATATATGTCTCTAATATGTTGGCATTCTCAGCCATTTTGGATTAGTAGTTTGTTTTTAGTCACGTTTTTGTGTGTTCTTCGACATTTTTTATTTTTTTACGCATTATGAGTTATTGCCAAAAGGTTGCAGTGTTAATAAGGAATACTAAAAGGAAGTTATGCAACGTTTTCATGAAGCAAGAAAGCTCAAACGATTGGAATTGTCAAAAAACAAATCATGGATAATGCTCCAGCTCATACATCATTCCTTGTTCGTGATTCTTTGGCCAAAAACAATACCGTAATCATGCCTCAACCACCGTATTCACCAGATTTGGCTCCCTGCGACTTTTTCTATTCTCTGAAAACTGAAGAGACCAATGAAAGGAAAGCGTTTTACTACAATTAATGAGATAAAGTCGGAACAGAAGAACGAACTGATGGCCATACGGAAAAGCGCATTTCAGAAGTGCTTCTACGATTGGAACAAGCGCTGGCATAAATGCATTAAATCTGAGGGGGAATTACTTTGAAGGGAACAAAATAGATATTGATGAATAAATAAATACTTTTCGAAATAATTCAAAATTCACCTTTTCTTTTCCTTTTGAACAAACCTGATATATATTGTAGTATTATATATTACTTATTTAAAAGTAGAATATTTTCTTAAATGAAAAAAAGCAATCTTTATTTAATAGTGTATATATTACTTTTATTGAAGAAGGTTTGGTTTTGTATATATCATTGTTTTAATAATTGAATAATTTATATATTTAAACCATTCTATAAAACTTTTGAATATTCCTGTATCATTTCTATAGTGTGGTCCAGTTTGATAGGACGATAACATATATGCAACTTGATATTTTTGAAAAAAAAAACCAAAAATTTAATTTGCATAAAATGATATGTATAAAGAATATAAAGTTTAAAGTTTCCATTTAATTTAAATACCAAATTTTTATTAATAAAATAAATGTTTGGAAAAACTTTTTCTACATATTAAATATAGATAGAAATTAAATATACCTATGAGATTATGGATTAGAGAAGGTTTTATGAAACTTTTTTTTTCTATGTCGACTCCTTTAAAATTTTTTCTCGTTAATTAATAGACTTCTATTTTTTTTTTTGATGTAATTAAATATACATATTATTAAAGTTAAACATAAAACTATGAGCATTTAATAGAGTATAATTTTAACAATTTTACAACAAAATAAACAAAATAAATTACATTAGTAGTAATAGTAGTGGTAGAGCTAATACTATTTAATACTATTTAAAATTCAATATTTTATATAAATGAATAATTTTATAAATGATTAATAAAAATTCATAACTGAAAAACAATAATGTGACGGTTGAGGCTGATGTTTTTTGATATCAGGTTCAAATTTTGTTTAAAAATAAAATTCACAACTACGCACCTATGATAATATAGCTAATAAATATTATTAAATATTTTAAGTATTATATAAAATATTATTGAAAAATATTAATTTAAAAAAAAAATTAACTATTTAAGTTAAATGATATTTTATTTTGATTAAAAATTTAATGCGAAAAATCAAATGGGAAATTCCTTAAAAAAATACTGTAAAAAATGGACAATTATATAAATATAGAAAAGTGTAATAAATATAACCTTTATAAGTACTACTACTATCAGGACTATTCACATAAGTGAACAATTGTTTGTATTTACATTTTTATAGTAAATGAAATAGGAAATTTCGTCACGACCCCAATATCCCCCACATAATCTATTAATCCTATTCAAAGCTCCATAGACCCCCAAGAGGTCCACATGGACCCTGTTGGGAATCCCTGGATGAGAGTTTAAAGGCTTTGTTTTATATATTCGATTATATAATATTCTAGAAATATTTAAATAAGAATTATAAAATATATAAATATAAATAAACAAATTTTTAAAATGTCGTATTGTAAGTAAGATAATTATGTAAATTCAAAAAAATAAATAAACAACAGATAACAGTGAACAGGTGAGATAAATTTAATTAATTACTTAAATCAGTAATGCGGATTTTTGGAGGGATTTCTTGAATAAAAAAATAAATAAATAATATAAATATTTGAGGATTTGTTCCCGAATTATAAAAAATATAAAAATTAAAACTACAAATGATAAATAATTAAAAATTGATATTCATATAAAGAATAATTAATATTATTTTTTTGATTCTCATTCTTATATTGTGAGCGACTTGATTGCTTGATAGATACTAAAGAAATTAATTTTGATGAACTGACATTAAATTACAGATGAAAATGATAATAAAGAAATTAAAGAATCATACAAAATTCTATCAAATAACATTTCACAAAATTTACGTTGTTTTGTAGAGGGAATATTAGAAAAACGACAATGACGATTGTAATCCAACCAATCCCCGGTGATCTCCTAATTCTTTGACTCAAAAATGCTTAAAAAAATTATATTTTCAAATACTCTAAATCTACTCTCGTCTCCCAAGGTCAAAGACCACGTCTCACACCCATAAAATACAACCGGAAAATAATTGTTTTATATATTTTAATTTTGATTCTGTTTGATAATAATTTTGATGAGATAAGCTTTTTTAATATTAATGCATGATAACAGGCATTGCCTCATTGTAACCTCGATTTAAATTCCTCACGAATATTATTATCCTTGGTGATTACAGAACCTAAGTATTTAAATTTTTCTACATTTTCAAATTCTGTGTTTTGTATAATAAGATTTTATGTGTTAATACGAACATAACTAGTCAGTTTTAAAAATAAAATTATATATTCATTTTGGAAAAATCTAATAACAAATCTAAAATAATAATCTAAATGAGATAATCAAAAAATGTATATTCCTATATTTTCCTTTAGACAAGTCTAATAGAATAAATAAGTTTGCATAACTGAGTGTAAATACATATCAACCGATTATGTAACAAACAGTAGGGTCCAAGATTTTAATTAACAAACCACACCCTTAACCCTCTTTAACTCACTCTAATCTATCAACGCCCTTGTCATTTTAGTTACGTATCTAAAATGGATTTACTTAGAATATACTATTTGGAATCTTTTAACTAAAATTGTTAACTATTTATCACATCATATGTTATATGTATATACTACTATCGAATTAATAGAATAGGAGATAGAAGGATTGTTAAATTGACCCAAAGGATTTAAAATTGCCCCTTTAGGCATTAGCTGTTGTTTAAATATTAACATTTAACAAATGATTAAATATTAGAATAAATAACTTGAATAAATAATCAAAGATGAAAAAATGTAAACGAATTAATTATTATTATTATAAATAAGGTATTTTAAATATAAGCTTAAAGTAAAAAACGGTATAATTTGTGAAATATGGAGCTTTAATTCCGTTGACAGGCCATCATTTGCTTCGATGTGCTTTGAGAGCAACTTTTGTTGGAATTAACTTGACCAAACAGGCTAATATGCATATTTTCATGATTCGTCACCTGTCTAGGTTTTATACATATTTTGGATGTGTTTCTTTCTTTTGAACACTTGTCTAACAAGAACAATTGTTTTTTACAAACAAATGTTTTTACAATAAATTTGTCCAATGACGTTTCAATCTTACGGGATGTCAAAAATATTATCTTGCTTTAACAGTTCTAAGTACCTAAGTAAATGGAGCCTCAGTTCAATGTATAATGTTTTTTGTTTTGAAAATAAGATATTTCATCTAACATTTTTCTCGTAATGCCTCTCTTTTGCCTACTTAGTTTTTAATAGGCATATTTATATCTATATAAATATTTTTAAGTTTGGTGCTTTTTCGCGCCCCCTTCATTTGGCGCCCATCGAACGTGCCACACGATAGCTACGTCTCTGCTAAGCATTGATGTTTTTTGTACGATCTACACGATATACGTCCTGGATTGAACGTCGACCACGATTTAATTCGTTGTATCATTTTTTTATATTGCTGTATACATATGTATATGAAAAATTAACACACTATGAGCGGGGCGGGTATTTGTACCCGTTGCGGGGACTGCCACTTATAAGCTGGGCGGGTATTTATACCCGTTGCCACTTATATAATATATATTTTCCCTTGTGTCACTTAAAATTACTTATTTTAAACGATAACTAATATATATCCCAGTGGCAACGGGTATAAATACCCGCCCCGCTTATAAGTGGCAGTCCCCGCAACGGGTACAAATACCCGCCCCGCTCATAGTGTGTTAAGTAGCAGCCTTGACATAATAATTCATATAGAAAAAATGATCGCACTAATATGTTTATGATTTAATTTATTTTTTTACTTTTTTAGTTACTGTTAATAGAACAAATCTTGTAAAAATAACAAAACATTATATATTATATTTACATAACAAATATAAAATTTTAAATCAGAAATAAAAATACCGTCTACAAGGTATGCTGTTTGTTTTTTCACATGCCACAAATATAAATAACAGTAGTGGTATGTCAATAAAATAATTAAAAAGTAAAGAAGTATCTAAGATTAAGAAAAAAATAAGTCTTAATTATCTATATTTTTAATTTAAAAAAAATCAACATAATTTATTATTAGGGTATAAATTAGTAATTAGAAATCAAAAAAATTAACTATTTAAATTACTAGTAGATAAAATATATTTATTAACTAATTCATGTGTATGAATAAGAATGCAAATGAGATCCAATTATATAATATGTTACGTTTGTTATTTCGGTACAATGCAGTTTCAAAATTAGTTGAAATGGTAATATTGCTCATGCATATGAGGTTGTACACAACTACATACTGTATATACATGCGTGGTGGAGAATGACTATTAAATGTTTTAACTTAAACCTATATACCAAATAACCCTAGAACACTATTTAACCAATAATCCAATTGAATTCATATGTAAATCAAATTTTCTCCTCCTTTTCTCTCTCTCCCTCTTCCTCTCTCGAATATACATCAGGTCCCCCCTTAACCCCTCATCATCAATTTATAAAATTTGATTTAATGACATAAATTCTAACTGAAAAATTCACATAGAAAATTGAATTATTTTAATTTCTTTCTTTTTACATTAATAATCCAAAAAATTAATTGGAATTAAAATTATTTAAAAACTTAATAAAGTATTTATAAGTAATAAAAAACAAAATATATAATTAACAAATTTTTTTTTATCTCTATTTATTTTTATTTACATACTCGTATAAATATAATTACCTAAGTCTTCGAGGAATATTATAATTGTATTAGAACGTTAAATAAATCGAAATATTTTATTTTAATATTACAAATTAAAAACCAATCAATAGAACAATTTAATAAATTGTTAAACTTTAAACTTAAATTAAATATTGAACAATCACTTTTAATTCATTTGAATATTCTAAATTTAAAAATGTTAATTATTAATAAATTTGATGAATTTAAATTATAACGAGAGATATATATATGATATAAAAAAGAAATATTCTGTGTAACTGTCAGATAATAAATCTTCATTATTTCAAAAATGACAAAAACTTAATATATTAATTGTGAATAATTAAAAATTTTGTTTTTAGTTTATGACAGTGATTCTCAACTTTATTTTTACCGCGCCACACTTTTAACGGTTTAAAAATTTGGCGGCACACAAAAAAAAAAGATAAGTGTAAAAGTTTACCATATTGAAAAAAAGTGGTCCCAAAAACGGTTTACCTTTTTTACCACGTTTTTCTTAGCTAGCTTTTTTTTAAAAAATTTAGAAAAAAAATTCGGAAATGTTTAAGAGCCTCTTTACATTTGTAATAATTTGGCGGCACATTTTGATAATCTCGCGGCACACAAAAGTGAGAATCACTGGTTTACGGATTATAATCAAAATAAACTACTATATTAAAATGTTTAATAAAGTATTTATTAATTGATATTAAATAAAAAAAAATCCAGAATTATTACAACGCTATCAAAAATTAAATTTACAGTTTATAATGAATGTTGTTCACAAATTTTGTATACATATATCTCAAGTATATGATATTTGAAAATTAGTCTTTTTTGTGTTTCTTTTCAGCCTTATAAAAGTGAAATATTTATAGATCTAGGTATATTATAAATCGTAAAAAGGAAAAAACAAAAAAAAAAGGTTTGGTTTGTATCCACAAGGCCATAAATCTCAATTTTATATCAATTTTTCCTATTCTTATATACGTAAATTTTAAATATAAGATTTTTTTGTGTTAATAATTAAAATATCGATTTTTTTAACTACATACTTGAATTACATTCCTATCGTTATATTAATAATATTTGATAGATTGATTTTAAATAAATAAATATTTTTAAAATTGGCAAAATTGATAAATTAATATTGGTTAATTTAATAAATAAAAAAAAACGTTTTTATAATAATATGTGAACTTTGAACAATGATATCTGTGAAATTTATTTATTTTTATTTATTAATTAATTAGTTATTCGCTTGTATATTACTAATTTCTAATTATGAATGGTTATCATTCATTTGGTTGATGGATTGAACCTTATGCATAGTTTAACCTATCATTGAACCCCCCCCCTCTATTCCATTCCAATTCATTCACTATCACCATTCCACCACTACTCCATATACTCCCATCCACTGAATTCCTCCATACCTTATACGTTTAAATATGATTTAACAGTTGGAGATTATAAATCACCTTCTCTCCCCCTTCAGGTTATGCATCCATCTTGTTCAGAGACACCTACTATAGTCTAATCATGCGTGCCATACACTCAACAGGCCAGTAAACCATTCCATCCCACATACCCTCACCTCCTCTATATTAGTACACTCACAACTGATAATATACCAAATGATATTGTCATTAGCAAATCCATTCCAAATATTAAAATAGTAATCTCTCTATACTCCATTATATTAATACTTAAAGAATATTAAAGAATGATTCTCCTCCATACCCAATATCCCCCACAAATATTGATATATATCATTTTTATTATTAAATATTTTAATCAATTTTTTATTTGATTATTATTTCTAGAGAGTATCAAATTCAATTGAGAGTGAAATATGATACAATTGGGATTTAAATATCACTCTCGCGTTTAATTATTATTTATTTCTTAAGCGTTTTAGGAATGATATATAGACAGACAATTTTGTATATTATAAAATTAAATTAATTTGTATTTTATAAAAAAAAAGAAATATTAAAATTTATATTTTTATGGTATCAGTTAAAATAATAAAAGGTTAAATATGAGGTTAGGTCAATAAGTCCGTGATTTTTGAATTTCCAATCTCTTAAATCAAATGATAACACTGTTTCTGTCAGTAGGCAACAATCAGCTGTCTCCTGTTAAAATTGGTTCACAGTGGGGTTTTAGTTTTTCTTTGACATCCATTAATAGCAGACTACCTCGTGATTTGAGAAAAATGGAAAAGAGTGAATTTCCACGAAAATCCATAAATTGGGATACAAATTGCTCCCTCATCCACTCTATTCTCCGGATTTAGCCCCGAGTGACTATTTCTTGTTTCCAAACGTAAAGAAATGACTTGGTGGAAATAGATTTGAATCCGACGATGAAATCATCTCACAAACAAATACTTATTTTGTTGTCCTTCACAAATCTTATTTTTTGGAAGGGTAAAAAAATTGGAGAAACGTAGAACAAAGTGTATAGAGCTTATAGAAGACTACGTTGAAAAATAAAATATTTTTTTATCCAAAACCCTATGGTTTATTCCAAAAGTCATGGACTGATTGACCTGCCCTCGTAGATTTATTTTCTAATATATTTATGAATGATTTAATATTTTTTGAAAAAATAAATATAGACATATATAAATAAAATTTTTAATTAATTTAGTTGAAATAATGATTCGCTCGAATCCTCTCCCTCTCTATTTCTATTATATATATAATATATATATATTATCTATTTAATGCTATAAATTTATATGAAATTTCCATATAACTATTTCTTAGTTTATTAATTAAACAAGAAATATTTTAATTTCGTCTGAGTGTGGATTATTATTGTTATTTCATTAGAAAATTTCAATATATTCAAGTGAATGCCATGTTTTTGGTTATTAATAAAAGGGTTTGTATCCCTTAAGGATATATCATATATAGAGATATATGTATAGATTTAGAATTAGAGTTGACCATTGTGGCTTGTATGTCTAATTCAAATGATTATAAGCTCCATTGGGGGAGAACGGGGAGTAAAGTGGTTTGAATAAGGGTAGATTTCCGGCCGTGTATGAGAAGGGAATCGCCACCAGTCACCCTAATGGATCCGTTGCATTAAAGCAAACAAAACATATATATAATATACGAGGGGTTAAGTGCGCCCTTTCAAATTTGACAGAATAAAGTTGTTCACCCTTAGATATATAGAAAATATATATATATATACATATATAAGAAATAGTAGATGTAATTAAATCCACAGAAATAATAAAAATATTTTTTGTTGCAATCATAACACTTTTTCGACTATATATGGAATAGAATACAAAGATATATATAAAACATTTAATACAAATAATAAGTTCCAAATAAAAGATTGAAATATAAAATATTAAAACTTAAAAATTGTAAAAAAATAACTTTATGAGAGGAAAATTTTAATTAAATTTGAAATTTGCAATTATAGTTGAAGAGGAAATTATGAAAAATTAATAATTATATAAGAGACAATAGAATTTAATATATAAATATTTTGGTTCTTGAATTAAAGAGGAAAAATAAAATTAAAATTAAATTTACAAAGTGAAGAGGTTATAAATATATGGTCAATACTTAAGGTAGTGGTTTCCAAACTTTCTGTACCGGCGCCTCCCTTTTGTTAAAAAAATTCTTTTAATAATCTAATTTCCTTTTTCAATAGTCGGGCACATTTCTGAAATAATATAACAGGGGTGGGCCATGGTTCAGAGCATCGCAAAATTATCTGACCTTTTTTTTAGAACCATATTGAAAAAAAATTCAAAATTTTGCGGGCACTTGGAATTGGTTCTAATCCTTCGCGCCCCACAGGTTGGAAAACCCTGACTAAAGGGTATTACATTGTAATGTATATATTATAATATATATATATATAAGATAATGCAGGGCCGCCCTAAGATTTTCGGCGCCCGTGGGCTCCTAAAATTTTGCGCCCCTTTTCATAAGAAATTACACAGAATGGTTAGTAAAAATATATAAACTAATAAAAAATGCAGCCCCCAGAAGGCTTGCGCCCTAGGGCTATAGCCCAATTAGCCCTGTGGTTAGGGCGGCCCTGAGATAATGGCACCTATAGCGGGCAGGGACCTAAATTGGATTTTACTTAAAATAAGAATTATTTTAAATTTACATCCAATCCAAATGGTATTTCTTAAAATGGATCTTTTCAAAATATATTGGCGTAGTAAAGTTGTGACTGGACTGAATAAATTAACAATTCACTGGCTAAAGGCAAAAGTTCATATTATTTGATTTGTTGAGAATTCTTAGGAAAACTTTTAGGTGAGTTGTCATTAAAATTAAGATTGTGTTTTTATATCTATACTAGCTGCTCAGAGCTCCTTCGTCGCTCTTCACATCTAGACGGGGGCTCCGCCCCCTGTACCCCCGAGTGGTACATAGTATTTGGTTGAAAGTAGTAAAAGGTTTTCATCCATTTTGTTTCAATCAATGTATAACATAAAACATTCATTTCTTATTGTGTGATTATTTAAAATATATTTTAATTTATTTAGTAAATTAATTATATATATTATTATTGAATATGTTATATCTATCTACTCGAAAGTTCTTGGCAGCTACAACCACATTTTTCCAAGTGTCCTTATCCTGAGCCTCTGTTCCATCTCTCTTACGTCCTTCCCTGGTGTCCTCATCTTTGACCCATAAATGCTGGGAAGAATCCTATTCTCAAATACTCTGAATCCACTCTCATCTCCTAAGATCATAGACCATGTCTCACACCCATATAATACAACAGACAAAATAATTGTTTTATATATTTTAATTTTCATTCCCTTTTATAATAATTTTGATGAGATAAGCCTCTTTACTGCATGATAACAGGCGTTTCCCGATTACAACTTCGATTTAAATTCTTCTCAAATATTATTATCCTTCGTGATTACATTCAATTTTTCTACATATTCAAATTCTACATTTTGTATGTTAATACTGCTCCTGTTTGTTTCTAAATATATTTATTTATCATTATTAATTTCAAACCTCATCTCTTTTCCTACCTCGATTAATTTTTCCTCGCTATCTGTAATTGCAATTGCCGAATCTCCTATTATATTTAAGTCGTCTGGGTCACCTAATATTTTACAATTGATTTCCGCATCTTACTCTTTCTTTACTACCTTCAAGATAAATTTTAAGATCAAAATTTGAAAAAGTTTATCCGGATCTATTGAGTCATGCGTAGGTTTTACTAAAGTCTACAAATAATTAGTGAACAGAGATATTGAATTCGCGGTTTTTTTAATATCTGTCATAATGAAAATATCTTATAAACTATAGGCGGAGGAAATATTAGACGATATCATTGCGGGTTCATGCCAAATCGATCAACATTAATTAAGTATTGTATATGTTATAATAGAGTATAATATTTCTTGATCATTTCATTTTAATATTTTAATTCCATTGCTTGATTTTTATTGAATATTTTTAATTATAATAAAATTTGAGAAAATGCAAAGTTAGAGACTTGAGATAATTTATAAAAATTAACGGTATAAAAGTATTGATAAAACTAAAGATAAATTACCAATATATACATTCATTAATAGTATTAATTTAAATTAATGGATTTATTTGATTTTTTATTATTAAGTTCATTTATTAATTTTTTTAGATCATAGTTAATTCCCTCCCTTAAAATAAAAGAAGTATTCAAATATAGAAAGAATAAATACAAAATAATTTAAGTTAAATATGATTTAAATATTTTATTATATTAATTAAAATGAGAACTTTTAGAATAAATTATTTAATTGAAATGATATTTGAATATTAGAATTTAAAATAAAAAGTTAAATATTATAATAATTCTTTGATTGCTAGTTATATACATTGTGTAAAATGAGTCCGCCAGTCAGTGGGCCACGCCTGGCTCTTGAATGAACAACACGGAGAACTATATAAACTTTAAAAAATTAAATTCTGCGGTTATTGATTAGAATTAGATATTAATAAAATCTATAGCCTATGTTACCATAGAGATATATAAGAATATTGTGATGTAATTTCATAGAAATCCTTTCTTATTTTTTGATGTTCATAATTCTAAATTACCGGTAAAGTGTCGGTTAAGTAGGAAATTTCTTTTTTGTTTGTTTCGATGACAGCAAAAAAGTAAACAAATTACATACATACATACATACATACATACATACATACAAACACTCTCCTTTATATATATAGATTACTTATTAATTAAAATAGACAATTAATGATTAAAGAACCACTGAATAAAGTGTTCTTGCCAAAGGGACTTATTGATGAAAAATTAAATATATATTTGAACTATTATTTATTTATAAATTACCATAAATAAATATCTAATCATTAATGAATTTAAAATTAATTGTCTAATTTCGAAGAATGTCAAAGATGGTCTGTGTAATTAGTAACTATCTATCTATCTCTGTGGCTCTTTAGAACTCGAAAGTTCTTGGCCGCAGCAACCACCTTTTCCCAAGCGTCCCTAGCCTAAGCCACAACCATCCAACCCCTACCCTGTCTCACGTGGCTTCCTATACTGTCCACCCACATCGTTCTTAGTCTTCCAAGCGGCTGTTTCCCAATCAGACTCTCCATCAATATATTATATTTTTCGCCATTCTTTCCTCTATCATTCTAGCCACTTGAATATATATATATATATATATATATATATATATATATATATATAATGATGTATAATTGATATACTATTAATTTTTAATTGATATTTTATAATAAAATAATGGAAATTGAATTTTTAATTTATTTAATGTGAAATCAAGACGTTGAACTTAATGTTATCTTTAAGTTCTCCAAATGTCCGCCTTGAAATGTGCCTCCAAAATGTTCTGTTGAAATATTCAGTTACCACTTTAGATGCAAAAGTTCCATTTTTTTAAAAATTAACCATTTAGTTAAAAGGCATGAGCAATAGTTAAATATTCATTAATATCTTTGAGAATAATCTATGTACCTCAAATAAAACCAAAAGTTTGTCTATTCAAATTTGTGAATATACGATTCTAAGAATAAAAACATCGAAAAATTAGACTAATGGGGTTCGTTATAAGTGCCATTTGTCTTATATATATATATAGATATATATTAGAGATGCAACGAATAGTCATTTGGCCGAATACCGAATACCGAATATTCGGCCAAAATGAAGGCCGAATATTCGGCTATTCGGCCGCCGAATAGTGAACTCATTTTTGCCTAGAAACAAAATACTGTATATACTATATGTACAATTATAGTACATTTCACAATTAAAAGTATCATTTTCTAAAAAAATATGCAAATTTTTATTTTTGAAAAGCATTATTTTACTCCAAAAAAGTATTCGGCTATATTCGGCCTAAAAATTGACCAAAAAAGAAGTATTTTTCATAGCAATATATCCTCATGATCAAAGTTTTGTAAATAAACTTTTTAAACAGTGTTCTGTTTCATTAGAATAATTATTTCATGGAACTTCTGAAGTAAATTAAGATAGAAATAATTCAAAATAAATCAAACCTAATAAATTAAATGTGGAATTGCTTCATTTCAGTAGAATCTTTAAGATGCTATCTTAAAGATGTACTCAGTATAATGTTTAAGCTGATACATTTTATGATATACACATGTAAATGAAATAAAAATCTGCATACACTTAAAACTTCTTATATTTTATGACTGGGAAATTAAAGAAAATTGAATGGGGAAAAGGGATAATATTGAGTAAATCTTAGGTGCTTAATTTTGATATATTACATATACATACATATATATAATAATTAATTAATAATTAATTTGTAATAAACAGTATCCTTCATTTAATTGTTTTTAATTTCTATAATAATTGGTTGTAATATTTATTTGAAATGAAATACTTGGTTGAAATATTTGAGAGTTATTTATGTGAAAACTGACATCTTAGTTATTTATTCTATTGAATTAAATATAATTAAAAAATCATTGCAAGCTTTCTTTTTTATTATAACAAGGCATAAGTATTAACCTTCCTATTTTGCTTAGAAAAATTAGAATTTGCTCGAAGACCAGTTTTGAATTGGATTAATTTTAAGTATTAGGCTAGCTTATTACAGATATTTTAGCACTTATTCATATAGATAAATGCTGTAATAGGATTCATAATTTACAACTTTTATCTATAGGAATAAGTTCTTTTATAGAAAATGGTTGATAAAACCCATTTAGGGCATAAAAGAAAAACAAGTTAACTAACAATAAATACATTTCTACGTACCTGTAACTATAAATACGTTTGTAATGGTACTATTCGGCCTAAGGCCGAATAGTTGATTTGATATTCGGCCGAATCCGAATATTCGGCAGACAGGCCGAATAGGCCGAATATTCGGCTTCGGCCGAATATTCGTTGCATCTCTAATATATATATAAACCAATTTAGATCATGTATATTATATAATCAATCCACACCAATCACTCTCTAATATGTTGCAAATAATAATTTAATAATAATAAATTAAATATAACCTAAATATACATACATAAATCGGTATAGCTATTATATATATACACAAATCCCCATCTGTATTTAATTATAATCCATCCGCATGGCAATTAGTGTAGCATTGTATTCCATTGCTATAATAATGGTATGTTATAATATTTATTTTGTAATTGAATCCAAACGCATTCGAATAAATATATATATATATATACCTATGTGTAAATATATAGAAAAAGAAATATTTTATTGTACATATTATATTTCATTAATCCGGTGTACCATTTTATTCACTATAAGAATTTCATGAATGAAATTAATATTCATTATTCAAATCGGTTTTGTTGATTTATTCATCGTTTAGAAAATAAATAAGGAAGCAACAACCATCATCATTATACGATTGTATTGTCATTCTTATTTACATTTATTATAATACCATTTGCTAATATTAAATAATACATATATATTCACATACTCTGAATCGATTTAAAAGAAAAGCGTTTTAATGAATGTTTGTGCCGTCTATAAAGTCTCAAATATTAAAACATCAAAATGGATACTATACTTTCAGAAATAAATTTGAAAAAATAAAAAAAATCATTTGTTGACTATTTCATGTATATTAAAATATAACTTTCCACTTATAAGAAGAAAAAATTATACTTACATAAATATATTTTTTTATTTTCACATAAAGCAATTGAAGAGTAAAGAAATGAAGTGATGAAAAATAAATAAATTCAATCTGAAACAATCAAAGAATAAAATTAAGAAAATTTATATATTATACATTATTTAATAAAAATTATCTTTTATAATTATTTATTATAAATTCAATTAATTACTTTATTCTAGGTATATAAATAAATAATATAATATAATAAGTTTTATTTGTTTAATCATTATTATATCATTTTACATTATTTTTACCTATGTAGTTTTTAAGAGGTTAAAAAAAGTTTAAAATTAATTAAATATTACATTTTTATTTTCCATTATTACGATATGTAAAGATCTGTTTATAAATTGATAACAATAATTAATAAAATAATAATTACTTATATAATACGAGGGCAGGTCAATAAGTCCGTGAATATTTGAATTTCCCGCCTCTTAAATGAAATAGCCACACTACTCCTGTTAGCAGGAAACTATCAACTGTCTCCTGACGAAATTTAAACCAGCTGGGTTTTTTAGATTTTGTTTGACATCCATACTATCTTCTGGTTTGTTAAGAAAAAATTGAATTTTCAATAAAATTAATGAATTGGGAAACAATTCGCTCTTCATCCGCCCTATTCTCCGGATTTAGTCCCGAGTTACTATTTGACTCAAACGATGAAATCATCTTACAAACAAATCTATTATGATGTCGTTGAAAAATCTTATTCTATTAAAGGGATAAAAAAATTGGAGAAACGTTGGTCGAAGTGTATAAATGTATAAAGCTAAAAGGGGATTATATTGAAAAATAAAATAATTTTTTATCAAAAAATTTGTTTCTTTCAAAAAGTCACGTACTTATTGACCTGCCCTAGTGTATATATATACCTATGAAATAATATTAATAATTAATTTATGGACACAATATCTTCTAATTTTTATCGAAATTGAAAAAAAAAGTGATTTCTATTTTAATAATTTATTTCAATATTTCAATAGTCATAAATATATAGATTATTTGTATTTAAAAATCAATTGGAGAAAATACATTTGCATTCTTTAAATGAAGTTTATTATCATGAATTTCTTCAAAATAATTCGAAGACCTTATTTTGATCGTCCCCAGTATAAGAATCTTAATATTTTTAGTTATTAGTACCATTGTTTTCAAAATTTGAACCTTTTCTTTTTTTTTATTTTTAATGTTGTGAGATTAAAATAAATTTTGAAATAATTACATTTTATAAACGCGTATAAGTACATAATTATAATTTATTTAAAAAAAAATCTTTCATTTATTTATTAATATAGATAACTAAATTTTTCATATCAAACAATTTGATGTTGAATATTTAAATGAAAATTTTATCAAATGATGTGTTAGTGGTATTGGGAAAGTCTATTGCATTGGTAAAATTCAATTACCAATAATTCGATTGAATCGTGACATTTAGAGACAAATTAATCTCGTATAGCAAATCTGAATTATTTCATAGAGCTATTAGCCAGGATTAGTCTTCATCTATTCATCTAATCGAATGTTATAGACGTGTATCTTAATAATTAAACACATTCAAGTAGACACAATGTAATGAAATTTTCTAAATTGAAAAAATTAATAAAATCATTTTCATTAGTTAAAATATAAATTATTAATCAATCTTCAATTTAATTGAAATATATTCATCTTAGAAATCATTGAATTTTTAAAGATATCTTTTATCTTTTATTATTATAATGACAGTATGGAATTAAAAAAAAAAATTATTTTAGAGATAAGAACATCAAAATAGATATGTGAGCTTCTCTCCATCGTTTTAAAATAAAAAAATATCTCTTTTAAAAAGATGATATGATGCTGATAAGGATAATAATATTCGAAATTCATTTAAATAGAGGTTGTAATCGGATAACGCCTGTCATCATGAAGCTGATCTCGGCAAAATTGTAATCAAGGGGAATCAAAATTAAAATATGTATATAAAACAATTATTTTTTCGTTTGTATTATATGGGTGGTCTATGATTTTGGAAACCAAAAGAAAATTTAGAGTATTTGTAAATAAGATTCTTCGCGTTATGAGGCAAATGACGGAGACTGCATAACGAGAAATTGCATGATCTCTATGCATCTCCAAACATAGTTAGGATAATGTAATCGAGAAGATTGCGATGGGTAGGACACGTGGCAAGAATGGGAGATGAAACACTGGCGAAAAATATATTTGTGGAAAGACCGATTGGGAAACATCCAGTTGGAAGACCAAGAATGCGGTGGGCAAACAATGTAAGAATGGACCTGAGAGAGATGGGAGAGGGTAGGGATTGGATGGTTGTGGCTCAGGATAGGGATACTTGGAGAAATGTCGTTGTTGCGGCCAAAAACTTTCGAATTCATTAGAGCTTCAGAGATATATAGAAAGATTTTATGATGATGATACAAGAGTATTTTACAAATAAGTCATCCAGGCTTGATTTAGTATAATTTAGTGAACAAAATAGAGGATCCTCTCTCAACGTACAAACTGCCAGTCCAATGATTGGTTTTCGACTCTCTGAAGAGTACAACTTCTCCCTTCTTTAGAAGAGAGCGAGACGGTACATAGCATTTTGAAAATTTGTCAATGATTGGGTTGCCTAGCCAGGGAAGCCCTTTATAGAAGCCAAACGGTGGGGAGAATCCCCAAAATCAATAATAATAATATTTTAAATAAAATAAATATATTTCGACCATTATAGATTCCAATATTTTCATGTTTTTTTATCTTGTTTTTTTTTTTTTTTTTTGATTAAATTTTCAACAATTAAATTATTTTAATCTCCTAACGGTGTAATGCGTAAAAATATTGTATTCAAAAAATTAAATATCAATTCTCTGGTGGTGTGTAGATATCAACACAATTATTTTGAATATCATAAAATGTTTAAATAATACCTATAGTACTCTTAATCCTAATCCTAAACTACTAATTAATAAAAAATTAATCAATTGATATTAAATATTAAATGACCATATATATATATATATATATACAAGTTTGAAATCCTCAAGGATTATCTTTAATCTTAAAAAAAAATTAAATTAAAAATCTTCGAAAAGTTAATTTTTCTATCAATTACTTTTGCCAAAAGTTGAAGGGTTACTCACTTTATTCTCTTACACACCCACTCACACAAATATTCATATATATATATATATATATATATATATATATATAAAGAGAGAGATAGAGAGAAGGGTTATTTCGAAATTTCCCAAAGGACTGTCATCTCTTTCTTCAACCATTAACGACTTTTTTTCAAACCTCCACTCTCCCTTATCTTACTTCCTTTATTCCACTATTTTTTTTATCGTTAATATTACTTTTAAAGTTTACTGTACTTAATCATTATTATTTTTTTTAATAGAGACTAATATTTTTAATAACTAAATACTTTATCTTATAATTCTTTTAAATGAGGTACCCAACGTTTAAAAGAATATAAGCTAAAGTATTTAGTGTTTCTAAAGAAACTACTCTAAACTACTCTAACTAAATTTAGTGATAAAGAAATAACGAAATATATTTGACACATTTCTATTTGATTAAATTGAAAAATAATTCATATAAATATAAGTACCGGGACCCCGAGCCTTGGCTCGGTAATTAAGTTAAAAAAAATCATTATTATTGGGTTTGGCTGGTAATATTGATACTTGAGACACCGAGCTCCCGCTCGACCCTTTAAAAAATATTGATATACAATTCTTTAATTATTTATTACAATTATTTAATGTTGCATCATTGCATAATTCTAATTAAAATGAATGGAACTTGGAGTTCTAAATAATACATAAATATGTATTATTATGTTTCTAAGTGCATGAATATTTTTTTTTATTGGAAGAATGATAAATATATATCGTAATTTATAATTATAAAATATTATTAAAATATATATTTTTAATTTTATTTCGAAATTAAATTAAAAATTTTAAAATATTTTAAATATAAAAAAATATTAATACAATAACCTTTAAAAAAAGGCGGGAGTCAAATTTCAATATGGATGTCATTTGTGTCGTGTTTCATATATAAATTTAAATTAAGAAAAAACTAATTAAGATATATTATTCCTGAGATGTGATCAATAAAAATCAATTTTTCTTTATAAATACTATATCTAGTGAGATTTTCAAAAAAATCGTTAAAGCGGTTTTTGAGAACCCATGGCCAAATATATATACAATTTTAGCTAGCATAATAAGATAAGATATTTTACGAGACATTTGGTTTTGATTTTACAATTTATTTATTTGCTTTATAAGAAATTTTGATTGTTATACTTATTACCTGAGACATTCTTCTAGTTAATCGAGTTTAAGTGAATAATGTAAAAATATTAAATTTATGGTTATATAATGATATTAGAAAATGTAGAATGGATGAGAAATGAGCGGACAGCCAGTAGGTAAACTGGAGATTTATAAATTTTACTCTTAACTCCCTGTTGAATTCTAAACATGAACATGTATTAAGATTTAATATAAAATTTAAAGATAAAATTAATTTAAAAAATTTAAATTTTAAATTGAATAATAAACAATGTAATCACCTTTCCCAACCTGAACAAATTAAATAAAAGTAAATTTAAAAATAATATAAAAAAAAAAATTGTAAATCTATTCTTATGATGACAATAAAAAAATTGTTCCCATATTTTTAGACAGACAATAGTATTTAGGGCTATTATAAAGATGACATGGTTATTGATCTATCAATTCCTTCTTGGTGTTGTTGACTAATATAACAATTCATACAGATTCAATTAGATTCGATTGAATGAAGGTTTAATTAATGAAATGGACCATTATTATCTCTATAATAGAATTGAAATGTCTCTTTACGATTAGTACACATTGTTTGCTTTTAAAAATTGATTAGAAGATAACAAATTCAATTATTACCTTTGATAGACAACAAACAATAGCGAACTGTGGGCACACAAAAATTTGTTCTAGCTACTATTTTAATAATATGATATACAATATAACGTATTTGTTAATTTTTAGTCCAAGAGCAGATAATATAAAAAAGTGGACGTAAGGATATGGAAGAGAATAGAAGTAGGATGAGGAGGGTTGGAGAAGCGTATGTGTGCTGCGACCAATAACTTTCTTTCAGGCCCCAGATGTAGAAATAGAAACATAGTAGAATTTAATAAAAAAATTCAATTAAATGAAAAAATTTAAATCAAATTAATTTGGTATATTTTGACGAGGGGGGGGGGAGGATAAATATAAATAAAATAAATTGAGGTGTAACTGATTAAATATCTTAAGCCTAAAAGTAAAAAATTAAAACTTAATAAATATCTTAGATCTTATATTAAAATAAAATCTCTCTCTCTCTCTCTTATAAACTTATTTTTCGAAAAAAATTAAAAAAAAGTTTTAATTATAAATTAATTTAATTATATAAAATATAACTGCATAAATTTGATTTAATTTCAATTTTCCTTTTATATATATAATCTTTAATTTATTAATTTTTAAAAATTTAAAAAGTAAAAAGTAATATACTACAGGGGCTGAAAAGTCCCGGGATTTTTCAATAGGTGACGTCACTAGAAAATGAACCTGACTCATTTCGAGAGGCTCATCTGTCACTAGTTTATGTATGAAGTATCATGACATTTCGTCCATTCGTTTATAAGCTACAGTCGTTTGAGTGACGCTACTTTCGCCTTCATAAGAAAAATGGAACAACAGGAATATCGCGTCTTGATTAAACATTGTTTTTTAATGTGAAAAACTTGTGAACAATCATTGGAGTGGTTGCAGGAATGTTATCCCACATCTGCTCCTTCGAGAACAACAGTTTATCAAGAGACGATATTCTTGTTTTTCCATTTTTCTTATGAAGGCGAAAGTAGCGTCACTCAAACGACTGTAGCTTATAAACGAATGGACGAAATGTCATGATACTTCATACATAAACTAGTGACAGATGAGCCTCTCGAAATGAGTCAGGTTCATTTTCTAGTGACGTCACCTATTGAAAAATCCCGGGACTTTTCAGCCAATGTAGTATATTATGTATATTTCATATTTTATATGATATGATTATACGTTGTATTATATATATATATATATATATCGTATGACACAAATATTTAAATTAATTGACTGCCAGTGTATTCTTCATAACATCAATCAACGACTTACACTCATTATTAATATTTTATTTATCGATATTTAGGTAAACCCTATTATTTACATGATATTTCAGATATTATCAAAAAATAGATTATTGAAAGGCTATTGTGCGTAAATACAAAAAAAAAAACGATTCAACGATGATAAAACTTGAACTCTATAGAATATAATGTTAAAGGGATATTCATGGTTGAGAGGGTGAAGAGAGAAAGAGATGGAGATAAAATTAAGAAAAGGTCTATGAAAAGAAGAAAAAAGAAGACTATAAAGGAAAAAAGGCACTAATCGATTTATTTATTGAAATTTCAAACCACTTTTTAAAAATATAATAGAAGGGTTTTTAAGTTAAGAAGAGAAAAAAAAGTACTGATCTCCCTCCAAGGTGTATCAGGACAAAAGGGCTTTAAGCCAAAAAATAAATAATGTTCTCATAAAGCAACTTTCTATGTATATATATACGAGTGTAAGTGATCCTGATAAAAATAAATAAATAAATAAAAAAAATAGGGGATGAAAAGTGAAAGTGAAAAATGTTTGTCTGTATATATAGAAGTGTATTTGCCTTGGGCATAGTAATAGCTAATTAAGTATTCTCGATAAAATACGATCTGATAGATATATATACTATAAATCCATCTGTTTCTTTCTCTTTTTTATTTTCAATCTAATGTTTTATTTAAATTAGAATATAAATTAAGTGACTACCAATTTTTCTTTTTGTTTTTTAAGTTGTATATTATTCTTTGTTTTTTTTTTACATCCTTTCACTCACTTTAATTTAAAGATAAAAATTTAATTTTTCCCTTTTTTTTATTTTTAGAATAAAATAGTTTGAAATTTTATAAATTTATTTAAGCTTGCATCGAGTTATATATCTATTATTTTAAAATAAATCTCTCATTTAGGAAAATATAAAAGAATATATAAAATTAAATGGATTTCTGTAATAATAATTATATAAATTATTATTATAAATATATAATATATATAATATATAATTACCTATTTCTTCTAATTAACTGAATTTTAACGTTTTATAAATTACAACAACAATAACATTACAATTTAATAAATTATAAATTGATAATATATAAATTAGTGTTTCTCAACTTTTTTGGACCAAACACCCACTTCGTAAGGCCGGCTTCATAATTCGTCCCCACCCCCCTATAAATTTTAACAGATAAAAATTGCATGATAATCCCTAATACGAGGACAATTTACAAAGTAGGTTACGTTTTGGAATTAAGACAAAACTGCCGCCTGAGTGTTGAGCCAGTCAGCAAACTTAAACCCATAGAAATTTATCGGCAACTGTGTGAAGTTTACGGGAACAACGTGATCAGTGAAGGTGGCGTTCACAAATGGTCCATACGTTTCAAGAATGGACGAAGTAATGTCCACGATGAAGAGAAGAGTGGGCGGCCAAGTTTTGTGACCGATGAACTGGTGGAAAAGATCAATGAAAAAATTAGAGGAAACCGTCGTTTCACCATAACTGAACCGCAAAATTCACGTACTTTATTGTACGAAATTGTTTCTCAACTGACTGACTAGCTCAACACTCAGGCGGCGGATTTCTATGAGGAAGGAATTTCGAAGCTCGTTCATCGCTACGATAAATGTTTCAACTTTTTTGGCATTTTTGTAGAAAAATAGTATTTTAGTTGCTCTTTCAAATGTAAATAAAAAAAAATATTTTCGTGTACTAGTTTTGCCTTAATTCCAAAACGTAACCTACTTTGTGAAATGCCCTCGTATAAGGTAGGTACACTTTGTGATACTTAGAGTCATAATGAAAAATCGAGTTTCAGAACCTGTTCATTTTTCACCTTTGTTTTAGAATTGAAAATGATTTCGCCCCCCAAAAATAACTATCGCCCTCCCCCCAAAAGCATATAGTCAAATAATCGCCCACTTTAAGATATCAATCGCCCAATCTTTAAATTTTGTATTTTTAATAGTTATTTCAAAATTTATTTATTTATTTATATACAATTCAGACACAATTCGGTGCCAGGATAAGAAAGAAGAGCTCAGCATAAAAATTAATTGATTTGGCTCAAAAATATGTTTAGCAAAAAAAAATTAAACGAAGCCACTGTTTAGACATTATATAACCATACTTAATTTTTGTTATTTTTATAAAATTATTTTAAATTTAATTTTATTTCATACAATTCTATAATATAAAATGCACTGTAAGTTAATTTGATAAAGAAAAAAAAAATGGTTGAATAACTTTTAAGAGCTCTTACTGTCCCTCTATATATATATATATATATATATTCTCATTAAAGCAATGAAATAGAATATAGTTAAAGAAACCTTAAAGAGAATCCAGAAGAGGATTTAAAAAAAAGAAGAAAAAAAAATAATGATGATAAAAGCTCAAACAGAATAACTAAATAAACGGAATAGATTATTTGACTTACTAAGTATAAATTAAGTAGTATGTGAAAAAAAACGCAAGAATGGTGGAATAATATTACAGAGGATTATATTAAATACAACAAAAGAGAAATACAATTATATACATAGTATCATCTTAATGTTAGGATATTTAATGAGAACATTAAAAAATCATTCTTATTTTTTTTTCTTTAAAGGTTGAAAAGTTGAAAAAGAAAATAATAAAAATTGAATCAACAAATATATATATATATATATTGATATATATTTATAATATTTCAATAATATTAAAAATAAAATAACAATAATAAACTTGCAACAAGTAATCAATGAAAAAAATTTAATGATCATTTATAAATAACTAATTTTCAAATTGAATATCTTAAATTCCCTTCATATTTTTAAAATAAAATTTATATCATGTTGTGAATTTAATTAAAATTGATGTAAACTTTTGATTTAAATTGATATATCACCACGAATCATGCACTTTGTATTGGTTTTATCCTCGGGGAAATCATATTTATTAGTTTTTTCTTGATTTAAAATTATATGACGTCATCCAGCCATTCATGACGTCACAGTCTGGTCTCTTGCATATTATTGAATAACAAACATTAAAACAACATTTTCATTGATTTGTTAAATTAGTATTTATCAATCTAATAAAAAATGACATTATATAACTTTATTATATTTTTATTTTTATTTATTTTTGTAGTATTTTTTTTATTATCAAAATTTAAGTAAATGTTTAAAATTATTATGACGATTTAGATATTAGAACGATCAAATAAATATTTTTTTATTTTCATAAGTTAAATTTGAAAATGAAATGAGAATTTGAAAATAGGATATTTTCCAAGGATAAGAAAAAATAAAAACTTATATATTTATACTAAAATAGTTTGCTGAAAATAACTCTTTTTATGCTTCCACAATTTTTACCAACCGACTATAGTAAGGGAGGTATTGTTTTCACACCAAATTTCACATGTGGAGATTTTTACATATCTCCACGAATCATGCCATTTCTTAACAGAAAAAAGTATTTTTAGCATGATGTCTGTCCGTCCGTCCGTCTGTCCGTCCGTATAGATGTGTACAGCCTGAACGGCTGAACGGATTTTGATGAAATTTGGTATATTTACTTAATGCATCAGTGGGATGAATTGATCAACTTTTGATGCAATTCCGGAAACCGGAAGTGGTAGTATTAGCGATCGACGATAGGAAGGGAAGGGTTATTTTCACACCAAATTTCACAAGAGGAGATTTTTTTATATATCACCACGAATCATGCACTTTGTATTGGTTTTATCCTCGGGGAAATCATATTTATTAGTTTTTTCTTGATTTAAAATTATATGACGTCATCCAGCCATTCATGACGTCACAGTCTGGTCTCTTGCATATATATTCTAAATAAAATAAAATTAAAAATATTTATGTTATATCCATATCTGTTTTTTATTACATTAATAGATATATTAAAATTATTTGAAATTGTTTCTGTAGCTGGAAATTAATTTACTTCAAACCGTCGGTCGGTTCGGACCTGGCCACAGGTCAACTTATTTTAGATATGATTAATTGTAAGGAAATCGTGGTATGTGTGGAGAAATTATTTTTTCCTTTTTAGTGCATTTAAATAAAAGTTTTTTTTTTGTTTTTATTTTTAATATCTTTTTTCCAATATTTCCTATTTCTTACGTTTTACTTTTTAATAAAATTACATTTAAATTTTAAAGTCTTATAAATAAATGATATGAATGACTCTTTTAAAATAAATTTGAACGAAAACTATTTCTCCCCTTAAAAAATAATATACTTTTTGAAAATTCAAAAAAGAAAAACAAGAGAGCAATTTTTAAAATAACAATACCTACCTTACTATCGTGGGTCGGTAAAAAAAGATATAAACTTTTATTTATCTGAAAGGAACGGTTAGAAAGGTGGATGTCGATGTAGATGGGTTTGGATAATCAAAGTAATATACAATCTTTATTACGATTCATTAAATAATTTAAATTTATGCCTGTTATTAATTGAATTCATTCAATAATATATTAAGAGATTTAATATTCTAGTCATTTTAAACAGATAAAACGAGATCCGTTTTGAGTGGATATTTACAAAATATTTCCCTAAGGAGTTAGTTATCCTTATTAATATCAGTCCATCCCTCCCATCCCCCTCGATCCTCATTACAAACAGCATCATCCACCACCAGAAGCATTTAATTCTAACCCCACTCCCACTTTCTCATTATAATTCAGACAGCGATGAAAAGATACCAACTAACCCATTCCATTTCCTTCTTCTAAATAATAATAATAATTTCATTAGCGAATGAATTCGCCTTGAGGGCGGTGTGTTTCTTCTTTCTATCTTCATCTTACCCCCCCCCCAAATCCAGTGGCTCTTCCCGTTTCATCCATTCACCCACTTCCTTTCCCCCCACCTCTCCATTCTTCAACTGTAAACCTTTCATCATAATTTTTTCCTTCACAAAAAGAAAAAGTTTAAAATATAGATAGATTTTTATATTAATATTAGGATTTAATTACCATCACTTGCATTTAATTAAAAAAATATTTTCTTTATAATTTCATTAAATTTTTTTTATTTCTCACTCTTTTCTCTTTTGTAGATATTATTCATTTTTTACTTTCACAGTATTATGATCATGATATATAAATTACATGATGGAACAATTTATAATTTTGATGTATATGTGCATAGTGCATGTGTGGAGGTACGTTGTGGTGTACACATTGTTTGTCTAACTTTTTTAATAAATTGTTTTAAATTAATTCTTAATTTTCTGACTTAAAGACCATCCATCCAAATTGTAGCAAATTGTAAATATTCGTATAAATTTTTGGCTTAAATGACTTTATTAAATTTACAAAAATATTTTTTATTAAAATCATTAAAAAAATATTAAGTTCTCATTAATTAATTTAATTTATAAGTGATTGATAGGATTTCTTTAAATTAAATAATTTGAAAGATTCTTTGTTTCTTTAAATTTATACATACGAGGGTAGGTCAATAAGTCCGTGACTTTTTGAATGAACTCTGGTTTTTTGATAAAAAATTATTTTATTTAGTCTCCTTTAAGTTCTATACACTGTGTCCAACGTTTCTTCAATTTTTCTATCCCGTCCAAAAAATAAGATTTATCGACGGACATTTTTAATGCCGATTCACCCCGAGAAACGCATGTGTTGTGGTGGAACCAGGTTTTATCCGCTGTTTCGAAACGGCGCAAAAACTCGGTTTCAGGGATGTTTTTTGCCGCAAAAAATAATGCTTAATGAGCACACCATTTTTCCATTTTCTTCTCAAATCACGAGTTAGTCTGATATTAATGGATGTCAAACACAAACTAAAAAACCCAGTTAGTTCAAATTTCGACATAACTCAGCTGATAGATTACCGGAGCAGAGTTGCCATTTCATTTAAGAGACGGGAAATTCAAAAAGTTACTGACTTATTCACCTGCTAGAGAGTTAGATTAATTTTTTTATTTAGAGTTATGCTTTTTAAATATCTTTATGGAATTTATTATTTATTAATAATCCATTTAGGTTTTCATTATTTTTATTATTTATTATTTTCATTTTTATTAAAAAATTTGTATGATTTAAAATACTAATAAAAGTAAAAAAAAAAACATAATTAAAAATACATTTTTATTTATACATGCTGCGGTAAATAAAAATATAAAACCTATAATTATTTATTTGTCTGTAAAAATAATTAAAATCATATCTTTAACTGGATTTTAATTTTCTAAATATTGTTTAATAAATAAATTGTTTTTAATTTTGAACCAGGAAATTTTATTTCATTAAAAATAATTTATTATTAAAAAAAAAATTGAAATTGTTTAGTAAAATATAATAATCTAATTAAAAAGAATTTCTAATTATTGTTTTTCTTTTAATTTATTTGATATCTAGTATATTAAAAGGATTGAATGTGTGTATGTATTAATTAGCTGTACTTTCATTGAAGATGTCATTTAATGGGAACGATTGTACGTACACATTAAATCGAAATAAAGGTTCATAATTAGCGGTAATATATCCCTCTAGTTTGTAAGAAGATGTAGATATAAAGAGAAAATGGATGTGTATGTGTGTATGTATGTGTATGTCTCATTCATTTGTCTTTCCAGGACAAATGCCCACTCCGCCCAGTCACTTTTCGAAATGGACTGACTCCCTGGAGTTCTTCCTGCAGTTATCTTTCCCTTGTCGCTTCATTACTTCTCTGATAAGCCCTCTCTATTCTCTACTCTGTTTTTAATCACCCACTCATTTGTATTAGATCGGTTATTTATAGATTAAGAAATCTCTCATTAAATCACTTGTAACAAGTAATTTATCTTCAAACAAAAAATCTCCCTAATACTGATTAAATATAGTTTTTTTATTAAAGAATTTATTTAATCCATTATTTTTTGAAATTTATTATTTGTTTGGATAGAAACGGATATACAATTATTTACAATTATTAAAGAGATTTTTATTAAAACACCAACCATTATTTATAAATATTTGTTCATATATATACACACATAGGAGATCTGTTCAAAAGAAAAGGTGAATTTTGAATTATTTAGAAAAGTATTTATTTATTCATCAATATCCATTTTCTCTCCCCCCCTTCAAAGTTATTCCCCTTAGATATAATGCACTTATGCTAGGGCTTCTTCCAATCCTCGAAGCACTTCTGAAATGCGCTTTTCGGTATGGGCATCAGCTCGTTCTTTGATTCCAACTTTATCTCATCAATAGTGGCAAAACGCTTTCATCTCATTAATCTCTTCAGTTTTGGGAATAGAAAAAAGTCGCAGGGACCCAAATCTGGTGAATACGGTGGAATTTGGACAAAAAATCACGAACAAGCAATGATGTGTGAGCTGGTGGATTATCGTGATGCAGAATCCATGTGGAAAACACAATTCCGATCGTTTGAGCCATATTGCTTGTAGTATTCCTTATTAACAGTACAACCTGTTGGAAAGAACCAATAGAGCGAAAAAAGTAAAAAATCGAAGAACACACAAAAACTGGATTAACTTTTTCAGTTTTCAAAAACAAACTACTAATCCAAAATGGCTGATAATCCCAACATATGAGAAACATATGTGTACCAACATAACAAAAGAAAAATGTCAATAAACGAATGTACACAGTCCGAGAAAATTCACCTTTTCTTTTGAACATACCTCGGGTGTGAGTGTGTGTATATATATATAAATTAATTGAAATAATTAAAACTAATAATTATATATATATAAATCTTATATAGAATATAGTTATTTATAAATATATTTTTTTTGGAAATATATTATAAATTTTATATAAAGAGAAAGTGATAAATGTGGACCCCGCCCTTTCTCCTCCAACTCTTCTTAGTGAATAAAATCAAACTGTTTCATGTTTCCATTTTGGCATTCTATCAAAAGAGTGAAACTCGTTTCCTCTTTTCATTGTTCTTTCTCTTTAAGAGACTATCAATCTTTTTTAATGTATTATCTTACAACTAGAACTAGAAATTCATCCCACACTGCTATATCACTCAAATGTGACTTCTAAGCTTTATTATACAATATTATCTAATCTCTTATAATAATCTATATCTAAAATTATTCACTAAATATATAATATAAAAAGAAAATCAATGCGGTTATTATTTAGGTTAAATGTACCAGTAGTTGACAGTAAACCAGTAGTTGAGAGTTGTACATCTAATATCGGATAATAAGAATTATAATTGGCTAAACATTTCTAAATATGCGCTAGTAATTCCTTCTCTATTGAAGATCTGTAAAATATAAAGATTTTGAGCCACCGTCTGAGTCAAAGGCATTTACTTTTTATGGAATCGAACAAATGGATATTTCAATATTTTGTTCTTTGAATGTTTATGGAGGCCTATCACTAATTTTTTTTTTATTTTTTTTTAGTATTAAAATCTTTATTAAATATTATTAATTGAATGTCCATATTACCTAATTTTAAGGGTGTCAACTATTGGAGCTTTTAGATGCTAATATTAAAAAAAATATAAAAAATAAACGAATCAGAAAATTTGCAGATAAATTCTTAATTATTAACTAATGAATCATATTATCCAAAACTCAAATTGATATCTGATAAAAAATAGAAAATATCCAATTTTTCTCATAAAGCTGTCTTTATAGTGTCAACTACTGGTTCATTCACTTAAATTGATTCTTATGTTTATTTTTTTTATTGCATTACTATTAAACTCTTCTTTGCAATTAAATTACAAGAGCCCACAGGTTAAATATATTTTTTTTCAAAATATTTTAAATTTGTAAATTAATTATTTTGCAAGTCTTTAATTAAGGGTATGAGAAGTGGATCATGACATGAGAGGACGAGAATAGTATCAGATTAATTGAAATTAGGAAACTTTGTAAAACATATAATTATAAAATCAAGATGGTTACATTTTGTGGGACATGTAGTTCGAATGGGTGAGAATTTTGTTCAGAAAGAAATCAATTGGAAATACAAGCTCAAGACTAGATGATGATAGGCTAATAATATAACGTCAATTGAAAGATTCCAATTCCTATATTGGATAGATATCACTCAGGATAGGGACAATTGGTTTGACAAAAAACCTTCCAAATGATGAAATGGATAAATAGATAAATTAATTGGATATTTAAGGGCACTATTTACCATTTTATACTTTTATATGAGTTTCTTCAGAAATTAGAAATTTATATAATTGATTTTTTTTTGTCTTTTTCAATATTTAGACAAATAATTTGTCAAATTTTAATAATAAATTAAATTGGTTTTATCAATTTCTTCTATAAAATGTTTAAAGAATAAAATATACAAAATTGCTGAATTGAATTATTAAAATTAATGATACAATTATTTTTTTATTAAGTTATTATAAAATCAAATTATAGATCAAAACTTCATGTTAAAAACGAACAAATCTTATTTCTAAATTATTGAAAACAACAACCACCTGTTGAATTAAAAGTTTATCTGTTTTTTTTATATGACTTATATATAGAATATATTTCAGAAATTTTTTTTAAAAGAATTATATGAAACCCCCTAGATTCTTATATATAATAATGAGTGATGTATGTCAAATTTAAATAAAGTAAACAAAAATACACGAGGAAAATTTTAAATTTATTAGCTTATTTATGTTCCGGAATAAAAAAAGGGTTCATGTGAAATTTTTAGAGGTGAATGAGCGTATTGGATATTACATAAATCGTTTAAATGTTGTAATAAAGAGAGTATATTATGTCGTGAAGTAAAAGTGAATAAAATAAAAGTGGATTTTTTTTTTGATGGGTGGAAGGGTAAGAGGAGGGGATAGATATATACAAGTGTAGAATAATGAAACGAGAAAAATATTTAAAATTCTAGTCTGATCGACGATCAGATGACTATGTAGGGGTAGAAAGGGGGTTATTACGTGCCTCATGTTAGTATCGATGGAAGGGTTGTTGAGAGAGTAGTGGGGCAATTCAAGAAGGAGGGGTAGAGTGTGTTGAAAGAAAGAAGAAGCAAGGTGGCAACCAGTCACGAAAGCATTTCGGGCTTAAAGAAAAGGGAGAGAGTAGGAAATATATATATATATATAAATGGGAAAAGGATAAGAGGAGTTGTGGAAGAGGGGTGGATAATTGACTTAGACAGGTGGATAATGATAGAGCAGTAAATAAATGATTCACTTTATCCAGGAAGTCTTAATAAATATTAAAAATAAAAAAAAATGCAAGATAAATCACATTTATAAAATATATAATCAAATTGGTTTAAATAAATAATATTTTACTAGAGAATAATTAATTTATACTTTAATATGAATATTTGAAAAATGTTTTCCCCATTTTTTTAAGAAAAAAAAAGAAAAATACAAAAATTAATTTTTTATTTTACTTTTTACCGGCCGATGATAGGAAGGCAAAGTATTGTTTTCATATAAAAAATTAGATTTTTACATATCTCCACGAATCATGCATTTTGTTACAGAAAAAAGTATTTTAAGCATGATGTCTGTCTTTCCGTCTGTCCGTCTGTCCATTGTGTGTTGTATAGATGGATTTTGATAAAATTGGTATATTTACTTAATGCATCAGAAGCATGAATTAATCAACTTTTGGTATATATCCGGAAACCGTGGTAGTTTACAAAGTATTAATTTTATATTCATTGTCGGAAATTTTTCACTTAAAATATAGTAGTAATTAATAATTAATTAGTAATTAAACTAAAATTAAAAACCAATATAATAGTCATTTTAATTCAAGTTTAAAAATATTGTTTTTTTAATATATGATATATATATATATATATATTCTTGATTGGAAATTAATTTATTTCAAATCGTTGGCCGGTTCTGTGCCTGTCCAAAGCTCATTTTTTCAAATTGTAGTGTATGTAAGTTATTAGTTTAATAATCCAACAAAAGAAATATGTAAATTTTTGTGAGTAGTATCTAAAATTTATTTTTATTTATTTTAGAACATGAAATAAATAAAAATTATAATAGTAACAATAATAATTAATAAGTAATAGTTAATTTAAATTAAATATTTAATTAAAGTGATCGAAAAAATTGATGTTTAATTTATTTAAATTGAATAAATAAAAATAAAATCTTTTAAAAATTTTCTGAGTTTATAATAATTTTTAATAGCTTTAATATATATATAGTTTTTTTTTTATATATACACTTAATTATATTTATATTATCATTTATATACACGTACGTTAAACCATAAAATACCTGTATACAATAATATATCTTGTTTTTTATAATAATTAATTAAGTAATAAATAATAAATTTTTATTCTTTATAAAACAACTTTGATAATTTCTATGCTAATTTCTAACTTAAAGTTGTACAAATGGTTGTTGAATTTGACTCCCTGTTGCTTTGTTGATGGTTGGCTTTTATTGGATGGCTCAACGGATAATTAAAAAGGCGGTGTCGGATATATTGTCATTTAAGTAGTCTACCTCCCTCTCTTTCTCTTCTATATTAAAAGGATCTCTCCCTGGATGCAACTTTTAAAAGGATCTTATTGCCTTGTTAAATGGAAAGGATTTTTCAAATGCCATGTTAAATGACAATATTATCGCCTGAGAGATTTTATAGCAACATCATAACCACTTTATTTCATTGTTTTATATATATATATTATATCTATATAAGTCATATATTTTTCTTGTTGTAGATTGATAGTCTCTTCATCCGTGATTTATTTCCTAAAAGGTAGCCTTAAAGCTCAGGATTTCAAAAAAATAAGAACAATCATGTTCTAGCCAATACTCAACCCAATTCATTCTTTATTATGGGATAAAATTTGATAACTAGCTTTATTATTATTATTATTATATATATATATATATATATATATTATATTATATTATATATATTATATCTTGAAAAGGCGATGGGATGAAGAAATAGAAGGAGGCAGTCGACTGGTTTATTAAGTGCTATGGGAAAATTTGGAAATGATAATGAATTAATGACTAGGAATAAATGTTGACCGTGTGTCGCCAGCAATATTTTTTAGAAAATATGCAACTATTAAAAGGAAGAAGGAGGTGGATAAGGCTGATCGGACTTCTCTGAAAGGAAGACTGGAAGGTACCTGGAAAATAAATAATATAATAAAAATTTATCCAAATGAAAGAAATTAGATTGAAAGGATGGTAAAGAAATAGAAAAGGCAATCGAATTTTTGATTTTAATCTTAAGATGAAAATATATAACTTAATTAAAGTAAAGAACAAAAATTAACATGATGTGGCAAATAATTGATTGTAATGATTCATGTAAAAGGAACTTTCCAGTGGCGAAAACCGAATAAAAACGCTAGAAATGGCGTGTGAAATTTACCAAAAGACTCATCCGCTTGTAATGCAAATCGACATTAGGATTTGCAGAATGTATAAATTAATTTTAAAGAAAATCAATTTTAAATTAGATATATATATAAACAAGAAGATGGAGGCTCAATCTTGAATAGTGGGCAGCGATTGGTAATAGAATGAGAATGAGATTGGATATTGTTGTCTTAGGTAAACTTCAAAAACAAAGAGTGGGGGTACGAATCGGAAGTGCTAACATCGGAAAATTTCTTTTGCATCCCTTATTTTTCTTTTTAAAAAATTACAATAATTAAATCAGAATTTCTTTTTGATATTTTGTTTACATAAATATCTATTAATAAAATATATACATATAAATTTTTTTTTAATTAAAAATTATGAAGGAATGTGTGGCAAATTTAAAATTTGCCAACAAATGTTGGAGCCATGCGCAAACATATTTAGAAAAGAAAAGGTGTTATAATCATGAATTATAGAAAAATTTCAATAAATATTTATATAATAATATGTAATTCTCATTCGAATTTTTTTGTATCACAATTGTAAATTCTAACAAAATCATTAATTCCACCAAATTAACCAAAATTTAACGTTTTTTATGAGCATTTATATATGTCGATAGATCAATAAATACCTTTTGTTAATTAAAATTCCAACTAAATAATTTGAACAATCTAAATTAAATTTTAACCTGGATGCTATTCATGACTATGTAATAATACTTTTTGGTTAATATATTACTAATTTATTTTATTATTATTTATTAATTAAAAACATTGTTTAAATATATATATATATATATATATATATATAAATATATGATCATTTAAGTTTCCGTGAAAGTTATTATTATTATGAAAAATTATTTAATGTTTATTTTCACGTTTTATTGTGAGATTTGATATTTGAGTCTCAACGTTTCGGTGCCCATTTTGTCACCATTTTCAAGAGAGTTTTTTTTTCATACAGACTATATATATGGCCCAGAATCTCAAAAAATTCCCTCTTAACAAACTGTCTTGAAAAAATCGGCACCGAAAAGTCCTGACGCAAAAATCACAATAAAATGTAAAAATAATATTGAAATATTTAATTTTATCTTTCTTTATTTTTTTTTTTTTATATTTTTCTGACTTTTGTAACCATATACTCTCCTCATACCCATCTCCTTAACCATTCACAATATATATATATATATATTGTTTTTACGTTAAAACATAAAATGTTGAATATTATATTAACTAAAATACATACATAAAAGCATTTAAAATTCGTTTAAACTATAAAATATTCTACTCAATTTTATATTTTATACATATTTTTTCTTAATATATTTTTAATATATTGTTTCTAAAATATATAATCTATTCTTGAACAACTTTTTCTATTTAAATATTAAATTTTATCTTTCTTTATTTTTATATCTTTCTGTCTTTCGTAACCATATACTCTCCCTACCCCTACTTCCTTAACATTCCCACTATATATATATATATATATATATATATATATATATTTGTTTAAATCACTCTCCAGTATATTTATTATTGTCTGTTTTTTATTCTACTAGAAAAATTTATGAGAAGATTTCTTCAAAATGGGCCACATCATTTGATAGGGATTACTTGCATTGTAAGTTTCAAACCTTACGACTATTTCATTCAAGACAATGACAAATTGATAGGATAATATAAACTCATAGAAAAAAATTGCAAATGTATTAACCATGATCCCTAACATACATGTTCTCATTCATTCAATAAATATTTATACCATTAATCAATTTTATTTTTTTATTTATTTCCTATTATATTATTCCCTTTGATTTTTTTCTTTATTTAAACAGAGAATTAAAATATTTGACTTAACATTTTTTTACATCTTATTAATTTGCATATTTAACCTGAAATTTTTTTTAATTTATAACAACTTTCAATTTACAAATGAAATTGAAAATTTATAATATATTAAAAAAGGTTAAAGGTAAGTTATTATTGACAACACACTCGGTTTTTTGTTTCAAAATGACTTTAATTCATCTTTATGATCATTTCAACAGTAACGTCATCTGAGTGACATTTATCAGAACGTATATATATATATATAATAACCAAACTGTTAAATATCATTCAGCATAGTACAGATTTTTGATGATGACGTTACTGTCGAAATGATCATAAAGTTGAATTAAAGTTTATTTTGAAACAAAAAACCGAGTGTTGTTAATAATAACTTACCTTTAATCTTTTTGATTTTATTTCAATTACATTTGTAAATTGGAAGTTGTTATAAATTAAAAAAAATTTCAGGTTAAATCTACAAATTAATAAGATGTTTCAACAAGAGTTGTCCATTCAATATTTATATCTAAACTTATTAATATAAATATTACTATATTTACTTATGTTAAATAATTTATATAATGTCTTGTTTCTTATTTTAGTAAATACGAATTGATTATCTATCGGCTGATTATTTTCATTTTAATTGAAAAATTGTATATAATTTTTTATAATATTTTGAATGAATATTTTAAATGAAAGTTAAAAGGAAAAATATCTAATAATGAAACTATAGAGGGGATCGTAGAAGAAGCGGTGGAGAAGGGAGGTTGGTGAACGGAGAGGATGGATAAGAATTTAAAAGAATCGAGATTCAACAGAAGAATAAGAAGAAAAGAAGGAAGTAGGGAAAGCCAAAGGAGAAAAGAAAAGAAAAAAGACAAAAATGGTAATTCGAGCTAACATCAATAGACCCGATCTCAATCTCAATTTAATAGATCGAGTTTCCATAATAAAGGCTTGTCTCTCGTTGGGGGAGCTATAAAAAACTGTACTAACGTGTTTCGCATAATCATTCACCAGGTAAAGTAGATTGATGTAGGTATTCAAATAGGTTTTCAGTATCAGGAGATTTGAAAATAGGGGTAAGGGTAAGGGGTAGGGGGTGCGGTAAAAGAGAGAGAAAGAGATTAATATATAAGTCTATATCAAGTATTATTATTATTATTATTATTATTATTATTTATTTATTGTAATATTTTAAGCCAACTTTATCTAGAATTAGGAATTATTATTAATATTTACAAATATTAAAGTATTAAACTTTGGTTTGATGTATCGAACTTAAATTCGACAGGAACAGGATTTTATCTGGTTTTGAACATAATAACGATAATAATAATAATAATAATAATAATAATAATAATAATAATAATAATAATACTTAGTATTTATGAATTTAAACAAAAGTTTAGACAGAGAAAAAATTTGCTTCTTATATACAAAAAAAAAAATAATAAATAAATAAATAAAAAGTAACTCCATACTTTGACTTAAAACATCCGATAATAAAATAATAAAACAATGAAGATTAAAAATATAATATAAAAATATGAAAAAAATAAAGGATCAAAGGATCTATCAATAACGTTATTCATCTTCCAATTTTTTATTTTTTCTCCTTATTTATTATTAAATTTATATCAATGAATATAAATAAATAATATTCTCTTTAATATCTTTGATTTTTCAATTAATTTGAAAAGTTCAAAGTAAGTGATAGATACCATTTTCAGTATTTATTGTTCTAAAAGTATTTTTCTAAGTGTAAGTAAATTTCTTTGTAAATTCGAATGTATAATAAATTAAATTTGTATCAATGAATATAAAAAAAATAAGGTAATTATACAGGAGACTGGCGAAAGGAGGTAGGTGGTTGAAACTTACTTTGAGGTGTTCCTTGAATGATTCTGAACAACTTTATATGCAACTTTTTTATGATCTCTTTTAGTTTAATTAATAAAAATTAATTAATTAAACTGTGTATCCATACTAAAGTTATTTAAAGACTTTTTCGGTTTTTTAAATTAGGTTTATTTTATTTTAGAAATAGTTTATCCATACTAAAGTTATTTTAAGACTTTTTCGGTTTTTTAAATTCGGTTTATTTTATTTTAGAAAATATAAACTCCGCAAAACGTTTAAATAACTTTGGTATGAATAAAACTATTTCTAAAATAAAATAAACCGAATTTAAAGAACCGAAAAAGTCTTTTAATTAATTAATTTTTATTAATTAAACTAAAAGAGATCATAAAAAAAGTTGCATATAAAGTTGTTCAGAATCATTCAAGGAACACCTCAAAGTAAGTTTCAACCACCTACCTCCTTTCGCCAGTCTCCTGTATAATTACCAAAAATAATATTCTCTTTAATTCCTTTGATTTTTCAATTAATTTGAAAAGTTCAAAGTAAGTGATAGATACCATTTTCAGTATTTATTGTTCTAAAAGTATTTTTCTAAGTGTAAGTGAATTTTCCAGTAATATGAATACAATTACTTACATATGTACATAGTAATGAATAAAATAGTGTGAATCTATTTACCATATATGAATAGTGTTTAACTATCCATTATCTTTGATCACAAATTCAATTTTAACTTTAACATAGAATTATCAATTATAATAAACTGACTAACCATATAATCCCTGATAAAATTAATATGTCATATCAGACAATTGATGTATTTTGCATTTGTATAACTAAAGACAATAATTCGAACAAACATTTGATTTACATACTTAATATAATAGATGTATAATCATTGATTTAATATACCTACTTTACAGAAAAAAGTCAAGATTATGATAGATATCAACGTTTTGAAACCTCTTGGATATTATACAATCATTGTTGAATATTGATGATTATCTGGGATTTTACTTTTGTGAATTTACGATATGCTAAATGAAAGAAATATCATGTAAAGGTGAGATTTGTATTTAAAATTTACATTTATATTGAAAATTTACACTGCAATAGAATTGAAAGAAGATATTAAAAAGATATATATATATATAATTTTATTTAATAAATTAATTTGAGATAAACTATTTAATAACAAGATGTTTTTTGTAAAATAATCTATTTACTTTCAGCTTTGTTAGTTTAAGGTGGCTAGATGATAAGAGAGTGAGAGAGAGAGGCTCATTAATCTTAAAGCTTAAACACGAAAAGCCACCCCCATCCCTCTCACCTTTAAGTAGAGCCACCACACACAAAGTCCTTTCATCAAAAGCCGCCCCAAAAGGGTTTAAACACCCCAACTACGCCACTCATTCTATATATATATATATTCTAACAAAATAATTAAATTATTATTCATATAATTTGTGACTGTTTTGTAAAGTAAAGTATTGAGATTTTATGATGTATAAAACATAACGAATGCACATTGTAATTATTATTATTATTATTATTATATAGATTAAACAAGAGTAAAAAAAACAGTTTACCTCATTGATTTTGAGAGAGTGCAGCATCTGCATTATCTATGGTTATAATCCATTGATAGGAGCTCATGTCACTTGACAGCCAGCAATTAATGGATCCAAGTTTAAATTTATACTTATTAAGTTTTTTGTTAATAAGTAATAATTAATAATTCGATTATCAATATAGAATAATATTCAAATTTTATTTATCTGTTCTTATAAAAACTATATTACAATTTCAAATTTAAAGAGTATTATTACAATTATAATATTTTATTTATTTATTATAAATGAGATAAAGTTTTATAATCAAAATATTTTTGATTTGATATAGGTATAGGTATATACCTATATTAGTGCTTTTCTATTATATAATACAAGTCGTGATTATGTTTGGAGCAGAATGATATAGCCAGGCGGTAATTTCGAACTGTACTTTTTTTGGAAATTCGTTAAAGTTTATATTTTTAATATTTTCAATCTAATTGTTAAATTCACCTTCTTGAAATTTCATATTTCTAAATACACTTATATGATCGATATAACAAGATATTAAAGAATTAAAAGTAAAATAAAAGAGTCAATTTTTTTAATATGAATCCTATCATAAAGAAGTACTAATATTAAAAATTTTAAAATTTAGTATTTAGTTCATTAATAATTATATATATATTTAATTGTATTATTTTAAAAAAATTCGTTTTTTTACTTAACCAGTCATGTTTATTGAAAAATGAGAAATTACTTTTTTTAATATTATTGTAATAGTAGTATTATTTATATTTCAAATAGATCACTATTATTAAATAAAATAGGCCATATTCAATTTATAATAGAAAAATAGATATAAATTGTTGATTTGAGAGAAACATTTGAAATACAATTAAACAAAAAAATTCAAGTAGTAGGTTACATGAACGATTTAAATATTAAGAGCCAATTAAAAAAATCTTGAATAAAATGAATAACATTGTAAAAGTACCATAGACGTTAATTTTGGAAAGACAAAATATTTAATAACAGAAAGGTAGAGTTCCGTTTATAAAAGACAATAGAACTTAGTAAATAATTTGATTCTGGAATTGTACCAGGAAAATGTATTTTAAATCAAAATTACTGACAAAGGAGGATACAAATTTGTTAAATAAAGTTGTAAAATTAAGGCTCTTCTGAAGATTTTAAGTCAAAATTATCAAAATTTGTTTAAATCAGATTAAAAACACAACTACAACTTTTTCGAAGTCTAATTAAAAAGTTATACAACAATTATATTCCTATATTACAAATTTATTAATTACATCAATTTTAGATAGGTAATATATTTTATGAAATATTTAAAATATTATATTTTCCATTCCATATACGAGGGTAAGTCAATAAGTCTGACTTAAATGAAATGGCAACACTGCTGTTGTCAAGTAGGCAAATATCAGTTTACTCTTGTCTAAATTTAAACCAGGTGGGTCTTTTAGTATTTGGTTAACATCTATTAATAGCACACACTATTTACCTCGTGATTTGAGAAGGAAATGGAAAAAAATGAATTTACAAGAGAAAATCCATGAATTGGGATCCCTCATCTGCCCTATTCTCCGGATTTAGTCCCGAGTGACTATTCCTTGTTTCCAAACCTGAAGAAATGGCTCGGCGAAAAGAGATTTGACTCCAACAATGAAGTCATCTCACAAACAAATCTTATTTTTGGAAGGGATAAAAAAAATTGGAGAAACGTTGGGCGAAGTGTAAAGACCTCAACAAGAGTATGTTGAAAAATAAAATATTTTTTTATCCAAAAACCTTTGTTTCATTTAAAAAGTAACGAACTTATTGACCTGCCCTCGTATATAAAATACTCTTATTTGATAATTTATATCAATATAAATTGTTTTCTGATGATCTTAATTCAATTTTTAATTTTGTTCTAATTTTTTTTTCTTTTTGGACTGGAATGAGTTCATTAGTCTGAGTGTTTTAAAAAAGATTTTTTATAAATCAGTCTTTTAGAATTGTTAAAATTTATAGATTAAAGTAGTGGAATTGATTGCTGAAATAGCAATCATTAAAACATGATTTAGTTAATTTCATTAGAACCTCAACTTTATATATGACAAAATTTTTCAAAATATATCATAAAATACCAGTATGATAAAAAAAATTATAAAAATGTTCTTAATTCATTTAATAAATCTGTAATACTAGTGGTGGGATAAAATTATTGATAAAGTAAATATAGAAAGAGAAGTGAATGAGAGAATAAAAGTGAAAGAGTGGGTGTGTGAGAGAGAGAGAGTACGAGAGAGGGTATAGGGGCAGCAATATCGATGCTTAGGCCACTCGACTAATAGCCAATGAGGCAACAGCTAAAATAGGCGTTGGTTTCGTTAACAACAGACACGATGAGTCTGTGTTTGTGTGGGTTTGGGTGGTTACTGAACGGTATGGGTTACATACAGTGAGGAAGAGAAGGGTGGATTTAGGAGTGGGGAGTGAGTGAGTATGGAAACAAAAAGGCTCATGTAAAGCAAAACAAAATCTCTCTATAGGAGAAAATTTAAATTACCTTTATATTCTACCGGGGCTTTTTATTTTTTAATTAAACGGAACACAAACTAAATTACCCTCCCCTAAATTCAAAAAAAGAAAAGAAAGTTAAAAAATAACAAAATGTAATAAAAACAAAAAAAACAAATTGTAGATTTCATCTTATATAATATTATTTAAAAAAAAAGAATTAAATTCTTTTAAATTCATTTTTTTTAAATAAATTTTTCCTCCCTTTAACAATTAGAAATAAAAATTAATAATAAATGTATACAATATTACAAGTTTATTATTTAAATAAAGTTACCTTAAGATATTTTCTTAATATATTATATTTTTATTTGTGAGATTTAAATTAATAAAAATGATTAAATATTGTTTATATATAATTAATATTAAATTTTAATTATAAAAATATAATTACTAGACGAACCCGTTGCAAACAATGTTTACAATTTCAGTTTAAAATGAATTTATCGTGGTTTGCAGCAATTAATTAGAAAGTTCTTTGAAAACAATATTTTTCGTATACCAATAATCATTTTTTAGTAATCTTCCTTGTGCGGAGTTTTCTTTAATTTTTATTTTGAAGTTGGTCCTGGATCCTAAAAAATTAAAACACAATCTCTTTTGTCAATAAGTTTATGTTAAAGATTGACATTTGTTAATTGTGCTAATCTTTCGATTGTTGCCTGTGTGAAATCCATGACATAGAGGTGAGCGTATTTTTTGAATCTCTGTCTTGTGGGTTTCAATGTCGAGTTGTGTGATATACTTGACCATATACTTTGAAAACGTAAGAACCATTTCCTGGGAACTCAACCACATTTGCACCCATCGACTCGAATGAAACAAAACTGTTATAAATTTTATAATTTTCATTCAATGGATTTGACAATAAATTGCGTAAAAACTCTGGTTATTCCAAAATCATACTATTTACATTTGTTTACATCAGTTTAGGAATCTTGACTTTACCCTTATGGGAGCAACTGTTAAATTTTTTATCTGCGGGGTGCTCTTTATGAAAAGTTAAGGAGCCGCAAAACTTACAAATGGAATCCATTATCCCACAATCCTGACAAATAACATGGTTTTCATTAAATTCTTTCCTACGCGAAACTTGTAATTATTCTATTAATTGTTTTTGATATAATCGAATGCGATAATAAGATAATTCAGCAGTCTGTGAGCCTGTGATTGCGCATTTCTATTTCTTTGTTTTTTCATCTGCTCGAGGTTTCCCTTACCCTTTAACGGACATACTTCTCTACATCTCTTTGTATAGACGTTCTCGCCATCTTTGTTCAAGTGAATTTGAGGTTTTTCACTGTTATATCTGTATGAAAGTGAGCAAATATATCTTGAAATTATTTTAATTGGTTTTTATGAAAATATCTCAAATCTCAATCTTTGATTTCAGCGAGGAAAGTTTTTAAGTTTGTCAGAAGAAATAAACCATTGATTCGTAAAGGAGATGAACAAAATTATTTATTTTATAACAATTACTAATTATATAATAGTTTATATAATACATAATATTGAAAAATGATCGGTTATAGACACAGTGAGTGATTAGGGCTTGTATATATATAATATTCCATAATATTTCAATCGTGAAAAATAAAATATAAATAAATATTAATTTTTTATATAAAGGACGATTTTAATATATAAAATACAAAGTGTTGTTCTGTTAACAAGAATTTCGATTATATCCCATTCGAATTCAAAGAACTCCAGTTTCAAGTACGTATTGCTTTTGCGATGACTTTCAATAAAACGCAAAACAACCGCTACAAGTACCTGGAATAAATCCGTGTTGTGCCCATGACAAGGTATCCATTGCGTTTCCACGTATTTGGAAGCCTGCAGATTTGTACGCATAAATGATGATGGAAAACAACCTATATCGTTTATGAAAAGGCATTACAATAGATTATATTTCATAAAACGGACTATTATTTCGACAGGTATTGCATCGAATTCAGAGTACTCGCTAGCATTTCTGGGCGGTTTCTAGTTCCTTTTACTCAAGTTCCTAAAAAAGTTACTTTACTGTAACTCAGTGGTTTCCAACCTTTCTGTACCGGCGCCCCCCTTTTTTTAAAAAAAATTCCTGCGCCCCCCTTAATTGTTGTAATAATCTAATTTCCTTTTTCTATAGTCGGGCACATTTCTGAAATAATATAATAACAGGAGTGGGCTATGGTTCAGAGCAGTGCTTCTCAAACTTTTTGTTCCGCGACCCCCTCTTACACTTAAAAATTTCAAAGGACCCCCCGAAGAATTGGTATGTGTAGAAAACATCTCAGAGGGAGGAAGAAGGGGTGAAAATCATTTACATTCAGAAGGAGTTTTTTTTTTAGTTTAATTGCATTGAAGCACTCATAATTTTGATTCATAGCCAATTTATTTTTAGTATCAATAAAAATTAATAACTTATCTTTGGTACATCTTTGAACAAAATATTTTATGCTTATATACTTTTATTCTGACATTAACTTAACATAACTAATTGAGTTTATTTAACATGTTTTAAAATAAATTTAATGCGATTGGTGAGCTTGCTTATTTTGGCACAATAAATTAAAATTGGGTTTAATATCGGTCAGTGCAGGTCTCATAGCAATTTCTATGTTACTAAGACGAGAGCGCTGTTTTGTTTTTATGTTGGTCATTACTGAAAATGCCATTTCGCACAAATAAGTAGTTGCAAATGGTAAGAGAATATCCATTGCTAATTCAGCGAGTATTGGATACTTTGTTTTCAGACGAAGCCAAAAACAATTTAATGTTTGCTTACTAAATTCGATTTTAAGATTTGTGTCACAACTAAATTCGGCAAATTCTTCTTGGGCACTTAATGTGAGATGTTTCACTTGTGCCATTTCTACAAGGAATGGTTGTTGTATCCAGATGAACTGTTCAGTATTTAAATCGGATAGAAAATATTTTTTAAATTGTTCTTCCATAGATGATAAATGATCAATTATGCTTTTCTTAATTAAAATATTATCCAAATTATTTTCTGTGATAAAATCATATGTACTCGAAAACATTACGAAAATGTCATTTTTCACACTTGATTTCCATAAATTTATCTTTTTAATAAACGCATGAATTTAATAATTAATATATTCGTGTTCTCACCTTGCAAGGACATATTCAATTCATTTAGTTTCTCGAATATGTCTGACAAATAACATAATTTGCAAACCCAAATTTCATTGTGGAAGAGATTTAAAAAATCGGACTTTGTTTCTGATAAAAATATCATTACTTCATCTTTCAACCCTATTAGTCGTTTTAAGGCTCGCCCTTTTGACAACCACCTTACTTCTGTGTGTAGTAAAAGCTGTTCATAATCTGCTCCCATATCCTTACATAAATTTGCAAATAAACGACTATTAAGTGCACGGCATTTTATGAAATTTATAATACGTATGGCATCATTTAACACCACATTAAGATCTGGTGATAATTTTTTAGCTACTAACGCTTCTCGATGAATGATACAATGGGTAAACATGATATGCCCATTTGTAATAGATTTAACTTTTGCTAGAAATCCGGCGCGGTGTCCCTTCATCGCTGCTGCACCGTCAGAACATACACCAATACAGTTATTCCAGTCCAATCCTTCTTCTTTGAAAAATTCATTAACTTGTAAAAATATGTCTTCGCCTGTTGTATAACTTTTCATTGGCCGACAAAACAGTAAATCTTCATGTATATTGAAGGCATGGCTGTATCGAACGTAAACTAATAATTGAGCCAAATTTGTAATATCTGTCGATTCATCCAGCTGAATTGCAAATTTCGGACTTTCCTTAATTCTTTGTATAAGTTGCTGAAATTGATCACAACTAATATCTGAAATCCTTCTAGCAACTGTATCATTGGAGAGAGGAATTTTCCGCAATTCATCTGCATATTTTTTTCCATGAATAGTTTCTGTAATTTGTACTGCAGTAGGTAAAACAAGTTCTTCTCCAACTGTATATGGTTTTTTAGCTTTTGCTATTAGATATGATGCTTGGTACGACGCTAAAAGGTATTTTTCCTGAGTAAAGGCATAATTTTCTAACAAACATTTGCTTTGATTTGATACCTTCAATAAATTTTGAAAATATTCTACAGGTTTTGTTGAATAAGCAGCATGTTTGATGTTGAAATGCCTTAGTAATTTTGAAGGTTTCATGCTTTCAGCCGCCAAAGTATCATTATATAATAAACATAATGGTAGTTGTTCGTCATGTGTACCAGCAGTAAATGTAAATCCGTATTGTAAATATGATTCATTATACTTTCTCTTTTTCTTAAAAGCTGGTTCCGATTTTGGATCCATTTCTGTTTTTTTACTGCTTCCAGCTTCGGCAAGATCATTTGCATCTACACTCGTAGCTTTCCTTTTCAACCATTTATCCATATTTATGGAATAATATTCTAAAATAAATTTAAATGGTATAAAAATCAATTTAAATAATTATTAAATGAAGTTTTTTTGTGTGGAACTATGTACCAGTTTTGGCATAAGAACTATGATTTTGAAAGGTCAATTAGAATAGCTTCCTAAGCTGTGCAAGCTTTTATTCAAGACGTTATTACGGGTATTTTAGCGTGGGTTGTTCATTATTAATACTCATATTACCAAGTTATTCACCGCATAATAAAAGTAAATAAATAAATACAAAAACAAATACTTACCTTTATTTTCATATATAACAGTATATAAAACACACAAAAATAGTTAATGAGCACTTTTAGTTTGAATTACAATATTTTGAAATCGACGTGCATACAGATGTAGCCCGGCTAACGAACTTAGCGAACACGGTTCCAAATCAGTGATGCCAGAAATGAAAAAGATATGAAGGGGGGAGATGCGGGGGAACCCTACTGCGTCGACTCGGATCTTTCTAGGAAACAACGCATTCTTATTGGTTGTTGCAAAGAGCCGAGTCGACGCATAAGAGTCTCTTTTACATCCCCTACCTACATATCTTTTTTCTTTCTGGTAAGACTGTTCCAAATGAGAACATTATTCTATCATAGATTAGGCGGAGAGGAGAAACTCTGGGGATTCCCCAATATCGCACAAATTTTTGAATGTTATATTCAGGCACGTATTAAAATATTTTTATTATTTTTTTATATTTATAATAACAATTTATTTTTTAACAATTTTTAATTTAATAAAATTTTTGAAACAAAAATTAATTTGTCATCAGTTTTTTTGCGACCCCCCAAATATTTTTCGCGACCCCCTCAGGGGTCGCGACCCCCACTTTGAGAATCACTGGTTCAGAGCATCGTGAAATCATCTTACCTTTCTTTTAGAACCATATTGAAAAAATTGAAAAAAAATCGAAAATTTTTAAAAGTTTGCAGGCACTTGAATTGCCTTCGTGGGCACTTGAAATTGATTCTAATACCTTCGCGCACCCCTTACAACAATCTCGCGCCTCCCAGAGGGGGTGCGCCCTACAGGTTGGAAAATGCTGCTGTAACTAGTAACTTGTAACTAGTTTCACAAAATGAAAAAACTAGTAACTGGGAACCTGATTTTAATTTTTTTGTCTTTATAAAAAGATAATATCAAATCTATTGAAGAGAGAGAGAGAGAGAGAGAGAGAGAGAGTATTAGATATCTAATCTCAGACTTATTATAAATTACACGTAATTTAATTTATTGTAATTTATCAGTTAATTTATTGTAATTTAGAACATTAGGGATATCCACATTTCTTAAACTTTGGTCCAATCCAATTTTAATTTTTACCGAATTGTGTAATAAAAAAAATAAGAAATATTCAAATTATATTGTTCATATTCAACACTTTTACTAAAAATTTTATTACCTCTATGAATATTTAATAGTTTTTAGATATTTAAATGTGGGCAGTTAAAATTCTATCGCGGTAACCATATTCTAAGTGGGCCTGAGTAAGTGTAAGTAGGATTATATCATAAAACTATAAATATGTCAGTGTTGAAATTACTGAATTACTACAGAAAATATTCCATGACAATTTCTTAGAAACACTTGAAAATATAAATAATATAAATTTTAATTTTCCATCTAAATAATATATAAATATTCATATGATATATGAAATACAATAAAAAAATATTTTTCGATTAGCCAATGAGTTTTTATTAATATTTATTCTTAATTAAAGCCATGCGATAATTTCAATATAAAATTAATGAAAAAAGTAATTTAATTTTTGTATACGAATAATATGTATAGGTATATCCAATATTATGTTCTATATATTCCATGTATATATATACATATATAACAAATATACATATTATAATAAATTTTAATATTTTATCATATTCAAAATGTATTAAATTCAAATTACTCTTTTTTTTGATATATTAAAAAAAAAAACTTAAGTTTCATTCTCATGTGTCCCATCAATTATTCTTTTCATTCATTTTTATAATAATTTATCTTCTCAAGTCAAATCATCTTTAAATTTATATATATGTATAATGTATTATTAGTGTAGAATAATGTAGTTTATATATAATTTAATTTATTTTTTTTATATCTTTCCATTATATATTAAAATTGTTTTTAAAAAAAAAGAATATATAATTAAATTTATATTTTATAACTTTATATGTAAAAAATGTGATATTTAAAATATCTAAATGTTTAATTAATAATGAATTATCTAATGGAATATACAAGTATACAATTATGAGGTATAGATTTGAGTTAATTAATGAGGAGTGAATGTATAAAATTTTTACTTATATCCCATTTTATTGCGCCATCAAGAAGAATCAACACCCACATTTGCTAAGTTGATAAAAATGTTTGCCTAGTATTCCTATGTAGAGTCAAATAAAGCGCATGCGCGGTCAGTACTGACTTTGAATGAAACACAGGTTTTTGCATAAAAAATTATTTTATTTTTCAACGTAGTCTCCTTTAAGCTCTATACACTTTGTCCAACAATTCTCCAATTTTTTTATCCCTTCCAAAAAATAAGATTTGTCAAGGATATCTTTGATGCCCAATCATCCCGAGAAACCTAATGTTTTGACTGCTGTTTGGTCTCTGGTGTGTTGTGGTGGACCCACATTTCAATAACGGTTACGAAACAGCGCAAAAACGGTTCAGTGATGTTTTTTCCGCCAAAAATAATTCTTAATGAGAACTCGAAATTCACTTTTTTCTATTTTCTGCTTAAATCACGAGGTAGTCTGCTATTCATGTAAAACAAAAAATAAAAGACTGGGTCAAATTACGATAGGGGTCAGCTGTAAGTTGCCTGCTGACAGGAGCAGTGTTGCCACTTCACTTAAGAGACGGAAAATTCAAAAAGTCACGAACTTAATGACCTGGTTTCATATAAGCATTTATAAAGGAAGACGATTCAAACACAAAACCAGATCAATTAAAGATTGGAAAGATTCAGAATATCGACTTATATAATATTTAGGGTCTTTTACTCCATAAGAAAACCAGTGCGTGACACGTTGAACTCATTCAACTGGGAAGTGCTTGCGGTTTCCTCACTATACTCTTTCGATTACCCCTCTTTGCATCGATGAACCACGAACCTGATAACCTCTGTCCTGAAGATGTAAAAAAATAGATTAATGTATAATCCACAATAAAAGAAGATTTTCACTCGTGTGGTACCTAAAAATTCTCCGAATTATTGAAAAATAATGTAGACATTTCGCATATTCTAATATAGTCCATAAATATAATATATAATAATATACCCCAAATTACCAAGGGGTAGCCATTTTTTAGTTTTAAGTAGGCAGAAAGAAACTGTGATTGGAATAATGAATTTATGCAGACAATATTTAAATGTTCGATCAATTTGCAGTAAACTGAGACTCGCTCTTCCTAAGTAATGTCGTGGTAATTGTCTTAAAGAGCCACTGTATCTATAAGCCTTTTCACATCTACAGTGTTTTGTAGCAAACAAATTAATACGAAACAATTAAATAATACTAAACCAACTGAATAAAAATTAACGAAAATTATGAAAATTAAAAATTAATTCACAATTAAATTAATTAACTTACAATTTAATTAAATAATTAATTAATAAGTGTCTATTAATTATAAATTCATATTGTAACGACAAGCTCAAGCCTTCAGTTCTTATTTGTCAGGGTCATTTGAAGTGGCGGGGGGGGGGGGGGGGACTGCCCGGAATGACCAAGAAAACCAGTCGCCTTAAAATGGATCGATGACATGTTTTTTTTATTTTACAAATATCTCATTAACATTGAATATTAATTGCTTCTGTGATAAAAAACAATATATAATGTAACTATAGTATTAACAAATATATATAGTATATATATATTACATTATCGATGAAATTTGGACAAATTTCAAATAGATTTCAATAGCAACCTATATACATTTAGTATACTATATATATATAATAGTACCTAGAACACTAAGCTATCGCTAGACTCTTTAACAAATTTTTACAATTTTTAAACTTTAAAGGTTAAATTTTTTTTAATTATTTATTACTATTATTAAATCAATTTTCTAAAAATTTGTTTCCTAAAATGGTACAAATTAATTAAAATAACTCGATTTCTATTTTAAGATTAAAAAATATTCAAATTTATTTGATAAAATATTTGGTACTAATATATATGTTGTTATACTTAGATGGCTTCAGTTTTAAATTTTTCAAAGAAGCAATAGCTTATAGATTTTGCGACCAAGGATTACAATTGCTAATAATATAAATTTTGAAATTATATAAATTATCATATTTACTTTTTTAATATAAAATAAAATAATCGGGTTGTCGTCAAGAGTAGAAGTGTGACTGTGATAGTGCTAGTGCCAAGAGTTTCGGAACACAGTAAGTCCAAAACCACCCATTCAACCCAAAATTTCAACATCGACCGACTCTTGGTCACACAGACTACGACCCAGAATCTCAAAAAAAAATTTTCTCTTAAATAAATTCTCTTGAAAAAAGCGCCAAAATGTACCCAAAAACATCGAGACTCACACTTAAATGTGAAAATAACCCGGAAATGAATATATATATATATATATATATGTACAAACATACAATTTTTGCTAGTAAAATAAGATAAAATATACAATATAAAAAAACATGTCAAGTTAACAAATTACATTATTATTAAATGTCATTATTAATATTATATCAATGGTATAGAAATATATATTATCAGATAAAAAATTTTTTTCTCTCCCTCTTGGATTTAATATTCATAAGCTGCACATGGTATTATATAAAGTTGATGTCTGACATGAAACAAATATATATATATATAATTATTTTTCCCTTGAATATTTTTACTTACAAATACCCAGTTGTTATTAGTTAATTGAAAGTTAGTTGCCAATGTTGTTGAATATTCTCTTTGAAGATATAATAGTGTTGCTTGATGATTATTATTCGTAATGTTAATTTCAGATAATTACATCATGTATGAGATAAAGTTTATAAAGTATATAATATTAAAAAAAAAATAAAAAAAAATATGTTTGTATAATAATTTGAAGAAAGAGTTTTTAATGAAAACTTTATTATAACATAATAAAAGAACGATCAAATAAATTCTTAAATAATATTTTCGTTATTTAAAAAAAATGCATAAAAAAATAAATAAATGTCTGTTTTCATTTTTTTGTTTTGGATTTTGACAACTACAATTTAATAAAATAATTTTTCTAATAACACGAAGTTGGTCAAACATACAATATTTAAGAATAATATAATACAGAATTACAGAATTCAAATTGAGATCTTAAAATTAAAATCAATTTTCGGAATATTTAAAAGAAATTTACAAATAAAACATCAAAACTAATCAATATCAAAAGGTAATATAATTTAACTTAACTTTTTAGATATCTGTATTTTTTGAATAAAATCAGGAAATTAATATCTATACATATATTTTATTGTATATAGGTACGTATAATTTAATGTATTTACTTTCGTGACGTCACATTATATATATATATATATTTTTTTTTTTTTGTTATTTTTTATCAGATATCATTTTGAATTTTAGCGATATGATTCATTGTCTAATAATGAAGAATAAACCTGCAAACCAATTCAATTTTCAATTTTTTTCATTTTTTTATATTTTTTTTAACAATAGCATCTAAAAGCACCAGTAGTTGACAGGAACGTTACCAGTAATTGACACTAAATTAAAAATTTATTTTTTCTATCTTTGTTCATTTATTTAATTAAAATACAACATAAAAATATAAAATTCGACTTAAATGTAAAATTATGTTAATAGATTATACTATCTCAATGAAATAAATGGGTTGTTTTTTCTTTTTCTTTCGTTGTTTTTTAGATTTCTCTTGATTTTTTTTTTAAATTTTTCTTCCTGCTTCTTTTTTAGTCTAGCAGCAGTTCTCTCTTGTTTTATTTTTTCGACTCGAAGTTTCTTTAGCAATTTAACATTGTGGTAGTCCTGCCATTTATAATACTTTTCTAAAAGGGATATTGTTCGATTCTATAAAGAGTAGTTAAATCAAAGTGACTCAAAACTTTTATATTTACACATCTTCAATAAAGAAGGAATTACTTTCATATATCGCGCATTTAGAAATGTTTAGAAAGTTATAAGTCTTATTATTAGATATTAGATGTACAAGTGTCAACTACGGGTACCTTTACCCTATATTATACATATATATCTGTAGAAATAAGAAATTTATATCAAATTTAAATATACCTATAAGATATTTTCTAAACAATAAATCACAGTTTTCCGATTTATATTTTTATAACATAAAATAATATATATAATATTATATATTTTTATTCAAAACTTTCTGGGGTAAGAACTGGGTGAAGTAGAGTGGGGTAGAGGGAATAAGAAATTTCTTAGTTGGAGAGTTATTGGGCTAGAGTCCAAGATATTCATTCAATTTTTTTTTTAAATGTCTTTGCCATTATCATTTTACCGTTTATAATAAATTTTATTTAACAAAAAGTAGTGAGAGAATATTTGCTTTGGAAAGAATCAAAAACTCTAATGTCTTATATACTCGTTATAAATATAAATTGAAAAAAAAAAATATAATCAAATCGTTTTCTTGGTTTTTCATAATTAAAGAAATTGTTTTTTTTAAATTAAGGTCTGTGTTTATATGATAAAATATATAATTAATGTTTATTTTGTTTGTTGAGAAATTTAAAAAAAAAATTAACTAATATTTTATAATTAAAAATGACCTAAATCTCTTTGTAGTTAGAAAAAAACTAAGAAATTTTCTTAAAACATCTAATTAACGAAATACTTTTTAATTGAATATTTCAATTAATAGTGGAAATCATTAAATTAAAATGAAATAGAAATATTTTAATTAAGTTTATTAATTAATTCTATATCTTTATATCCTATAAATAAGAAATAAACCAAATAAAAATTATTTATCATTTTAGTTTAGAATGACTTATCAATAATATATATATATATAATGTATATACACGAAGGCAGGTCAAAAAGTCCGTGACTTTTTGAATTTCCCACCTCTTAAATGAAATGGCAACACTACTATTCTTGTCAGAATGTAACAAATGGCTGACTCCTGTCAACATTTGACTGGTCTTTTAGTTTTTCTTTGACAGTCATTAACAGCAGACTACCTCGTCATTGTAGAATAAAACAAAAAAAAAGTCAATTTCCATGAAAATCCATAAATTGGGATATGAATTGCTCCCTCATCCGCCCCATTCTCCGGATTTAGCCCCAAGTGACTATTTCTTGTTTCCAAACGTAAAGAAATGACTCGGCGGAAATAGATTTGACTCGGACGATGAAATCATTTCACAAACAAATACCTATTTTGATATTCTTGACAAATTTTTTGAAGTTATAAAAAAATTGGAGAAACGTTGGACGAAGTGTAGAGCTCAAAGGAGACTACGTTGAAAAATAAAATAATTTTTTATTCAAAAACCTGTGTTTCATTTAAAAATAGAAATATAATGATAAATAAAAAAATCAATTAAAATATTAATAAAAAAAAAGAATATTAATTAGATATACAAAATACTTAAAATATTCTATTAATTAATTTTTTTTTCTATTTTGTATTTATTGTTACCATTAGCATTAAAGAATAATATTTAAAATTTATTCTACTACTTATATATTGGATAAAAAATAGCTGATCTTAAATAGTTATTTATTTTTCTTTGATTTGTATTATATATCATTAAAATGGCATTAGTAGAACATTTTATATATAATTCACTGTTAGAAATAGAATAAGACATATCATTCCTATATATGTATTAAATGTAGATTCTAATCTTTCGTTTAATAATAGAAATTATTGTTTAATAAGATAAATTATTTGTTTTATAGGTAAATGTATGAAATGAATCCAGAGGGCTTTATTGGATGTCTCTATGGCTGGATGGTCGGTCCATTGTCCCATGAGATTCATTATTTTATATTCCCTTTTATCGTATATAAAATGTCTACTAATTTTCTTTATTATTATATTATATAATCGGATTGATTTCCATATATAAATGGTATCTTTCAATGTATATTTATATTCAATTGTCTTTTAAACCATTCATTGTGAACTTATTAATTAACGAAATATTGAATAAAATATCATATATCAACATATCGTGCTAATCAACTCATCTGGGATTTGTATTCATTAGAGATTTGAATTGTGTTAGATTTTTTTTTCTCTTCTGGTTTTGTTCATTTTTTTAATTTTTTTATTTGGTATCTCCTCCCCTATACCTACCCATACGCCCCTATACCTAATCATAAAGGGAATCCATGTTTTGTGTTATTTGTCTCATTTGGACATTGAGATATAAATTTTTCAAAGGAAATCACTCTCGCTGTCTGTTCAAATGTAGCGTCTGATAAAATTTTAATGAGATTATTGATCTACAACACGACAATTCAAAATCATCCCCTCCCTGGTTTTCAAGGTATAATACCACCCCACCCCCTCTCATACTTCCTCTTCACTCTTACCAATTGTCGTTATGGAATTCATTTATTTATAATCATTTTATCATTTCAAGTTTCCATTTGCAATATTATAATCCACCCTCTTAATATTTATCATTAAAATTTAATTAAATTTAAATGATTCCCGACTTTAAATACGATTTCCCTATAACTGATAGTAGTACATCTGACATATACATAAATAGTAAAATATAAATATTTAAATTTTGATCAGATCCAAATAATGATAGCAACTGAGGCATTTACATATGATGCCAAATAAATGAGAAATTTATAAATTTCAATATTTTAATAATAACGTATTATTTGATATATATTCTATATATATATATATATAGAAGAAAAAAAATATTATAATAAATCAATATCATTTATTAAGAGTATTAATATCTGTTTTTATTTGGTTATTTTGAATTTAATTTGATTTGAAAACAAAAAATATTAAAATTATTTTCATATGTTCAGATATTTTAATTAATTTCAATTTCAAATTTATATTCTTTATTATAGGATATCAATATTTCAGAAATATTTGTATGTTTGTTTTTTACTATCTCGCCAGAGATAGTATTGCGATCAAAAAATTTTCGATGTCGAGATTTTAATAATTTTACACGTTTTGAAGGTCCCTTTGTCATTTTCACTAAGGTTGAGAAAAATGTCTGTCTATCTGTAATATGTGTATATGTAGACAAGATTACGCTAAAACGGTTTGAGCTAGAATCATGAAATATAGTACACGGGCATTATTCAAAATTCGTAATTTTATGTCAACTTTTGAGAAATGTAGATCATTCGAAAGAGGACCATTACCTTTCACGTTTTAATTTTTTTTTCCTCTAAACTGACTGTAAAAATAAAGATATATGTTTGATAGTTTTTACATGAAATTGTATAAAACTGCTATATATAGAATTTCAGCTTGATTGAATCCCTGGAAGTACCAGAATTAATTTTTTAAAACTGCTAATCACGCGCCAGCACGTGACGTGGTGCCATCAACAAAGAGCCAAACACGCGCTGGTTTAATAAATATTATTTATTAATTTAATTTATAATTTAATTAATTAAATTTAATTTATATATAAATTATGTTATTTAATCCAATTCAAATTGCAAGATAGTCGAGTGGAGACACTCCAGATTTTTACCGACCGACGATAGTAAGGGTTAAATACTTTATTCGTTTTAATAGTTTTCAATAATTCAAATAACTTTCTTTAATATAACAAAACCGTACAAATTAATATTAAGTTATGCATAAATTATCATAATTTAATTAGTTTTAAGTAATTAGTATTAGAATAAAAATTATAGTTTAATATTCAATTAAATTTAATTTGTAAATATTTCCTTATTATTCAAATTTTATTTTTAAAGTAAAATAATTTCTATATATTTATATTTATTTAAATTATCTTTAAAAAAAATATAAAGTAAATGATAAGCTTATCATGCTATAAATAGTTTAAATTTATAAAATAAATATAAATAATATTTTTTTTTATATAAAGATAAAAATCAAAACATTCAAATTAATAAATATTTTATTTCTTTTGTCAAAAATCAAAATAATTTTTTTTAATTTATTAATTTTCATCCAATCCCCAGGATCACGTTTATCACCTCATTTTAACTGGATCTAGATTGCTACATCACCCAAAATACCCTTTCAAATTCCCATTTTTCTCCTCACCTCAAATTTCTATTCCCCCAAATTTCTCCATTTATAAAAAATCACTACAATATATATATATATATAAATATTATTTGTCAAACATTCAAAATTCTTAACAAATTACTAATAAATTGTTACAATTTTTTTAGTTTTTATTCGTAATGGTTTTAAATGATTTTTATTTGAATAGGATAGTTGTAAGATTTTTATATTTATAAAATAAATGTTATTCAAATTGCGAGATAGTCAAGTGGAGTCACTCCAGCTTATTTTATATATTTCTTATATTTGAAAATTGAAACAAAAAAAAAAATTCATTTTTCTAACAATCCTGACCTAAGAATATTAATAAATAAAAAAAATGATAATATTTTAATAAGAAATAAGTTGACCTGTGGCCAGGTCCGAACCGACCGACTGTTTGAAATAAATTAATTTCCAGCTACAGAAACAATTTCAAATAATTTTAATATATCTATTAATGTAATAAAAAACAGATATGGATACATAAATAATAAATATAAACATTTTTAATTTTATTTTATTTATAATATATATGCAAGACCAGGCTGTGACGTCATGCATGGCTGGATGACGTCATATAATTTTAAATCAAGAAAAAACTAATAAATATGATTTTTCTCGAGGATAAAACCAATACAAAGTGCATGATTCGTGGTGATATATAAAAAATCTCCTTTGGTGTGAAAATAACCCTTTCCTTCCTATCGTCGATCGCTAATACTACCACTTCCGGTTTCCGGAATTGCACCAAAAGTTGATCAATTCATCCCACTGATGCATTAAGTAAATATACCAAATTTCATCAAAATCGGTTGAGCCGTTCAGGCTGTACACATCTATACGGACGGACGGACGGACAGACGGACCGACGGACAGACGGACGGACGGACGGACAGACGGACAGACGGACGGACGGACGGACAGACATCATGCTAAAAATACTTTTTTCTGTTTAGAAAATGCATGATTCGTGGAGATATGTAAAAATCTCCACATGTGAAATTTGGAAATTTGAAAACAATACCTCCCTTACTATCGTCGGTCGGTAAAAAATTAAAACTTTGCGAAAATTATGACTTGAATTTTTTCAAAATTATTTATATTTTTTTAATTAATAAAAAAAAAAATTAATTTTTGAAATTTATAAATTATTTTACGAATATAAACATTTTAGAAATATCTAGTAGTAACAATATATATTTTTGGTCTAGTCTAGACAAATAGTGACGATTGTAGAATTTATGAAAAGTTTAAATAAATCTATTTTAGACAATATATATTTCTAGACATATATTTATTATATATTATTATTATTATTATTATCATATTATAATATATATATTAAAGACTTTTATGTTAAATAATATGAAAAAACCTAGATAAATTAAAACTTAGCAATAGGAGGGTAACTTTTTATTTGAAAACTTTTTTGAGTTTTGAACATACACAAATATATATATATACATGTATATTTGCACATAAAATGTAATAGCGAATTGTTTTATGCATATATATATATATATATATATATATATACCATCTCAAAATCATTCTGAGGTTTATGATAGGACATAAAGACTATGCGAATGGCTTAAATGTAACTTTTATGGGTAGACTTTTAAATTTTTTTTTTTTTTGAACCAAGACAATTTTTTTTTTGTCATTATTATTTAAAATAAATACTTTTCACTTTTTCTATTCATTATAAATATATTATAAGTTTTTTTTTTGACGTAGGGAGGCCATATTATACAAATTGATTAAATATTCTTAAAGTGATATTAAATTTAGGTAAAATTAATATTTAGTAATAAAAGAATTTAACGTAATAATAATTTTTATCATAAAGAAATTATAAATAGGTAATTTATTATAAAGTAAAGTTAAATTTAATATTAAAAATCTGGAGTGTCTCCATTCGGCTATCTCGAAAATTTGAATTGGATTAAATAACATAATATATTATATTTAAATTAAATTAATTTTAATTTTTTAATTTATAAATTAATAAATAATATTTATTAAACCAGTTTGTGTTTGGCTCTTTGTTGATGGCACCATGTCATGGGCTGGCAAGTGATTTGCAGTGTTAAAAAATTAACTCCGGTACTTTCAGCGATTCAATCAAGCTGAAATTCTAAATATAGCAGTTTTATACAATTTTTAATCAAGTGAAAAACTATCAAACATATATCTTTATTTTACGGTCAATTTAGAGGAAAAAATATGAAAACGTGGTAGGTAAATACTCTCTTCCTAAATTTCTCAAAAGCTGATAAAGTACTAGGAAATTTAAATAATGCCCGAGTACCAAATTTTATGATTCTAGCTCAAACCGTCTTTGCGTAATCTTATACATACACACACAGAGAGACATTTTTCTCAACCTTAGTGGAAATGACTCAGGAACCTACAAAACGTATAAAAACATCAAAATCTCGACATCTCTGGAGAGATAGTAAAAGTTAAATCAAACGTTGTAAATGTCTGGTCCTGTATTTCACTTATAGGATGATTTGTCTCTCTCCGATCTATTCCGAAGACTGATTTTTCTTACATCTATAAGGAAAACTATTCACATCCCTTCCAAGTTGGCTCTGTTAACTTTCAAATAACTCACCCCAATCTTGTAGACATGTGTTGGTCACTTCTCGCAAATATTGATAACCATATGTCAAATAATTTATTAGTTTTAAAAAATAAGTTGACCTGTGGCTAGGTCCGAACCGACCGACGGTTTGAAGTAAATTAATTTACAGCTACAGAAACAATTTCAAATAATTTTAATATTTCTATTAATGTAATAACAAACAGATATGGATATAACATAAATATTTTTAATTTTATTTTATTTATAATATATATGTAAGACCAGGCTGTGACGTCATGAATGGCTGGATGACGTCATATAATTTTAAATTAAGAAAAAACTAATCAAAATGATTTTTCTCGAGAATAAAACCAATACAAAGTGTATGATTCGTGGTGATATATAAAAAAATCTCCTCATGTGAAATTTGGTGTGAAAATAACCCTTCCCTTCCTATCGTCGATCGCTAATACTACCACTTCCGGTTTCTGGATTTACACCAAAAGTTGATCAATTCATCTCACTGATGCATTAAGTAAATATACCAAATTTCATCAAAATCGGTTGGGCCGTTCAGGCTGTACACATCTATACAAACGGACAGACGGACGGACGGACAGACATCATGCTAAAAATACTTTTTCTGTTAAGAAAATGCATGATTCGTGGAGATATGTAAAAATCTCTACATGTGAAATTTGGTGTGAAAACAATACCTCCCTTACTATCGCCTGTCGGTAAAAAGGAATTCATTAAATATTTTCTCTTCATCAATTGAAAATATTTCTTTTTCGTTCTTTTTTGTTCTATTAAAGTTTTACGAATTCAATTTATTGAGGATGAGGATTTGATGTCAATGTCTGTTATAAAAGTTAATTTAGAGTATTTTCACTATTTTTCTCTATTAAAGGGCATTTTTATGCTTATATATTACAATATATTCATTGATACTCCTAATAATCGACGAGAGGCAAAAAAAAATATTTTATAGTGGTATGATCTAATTTCATTTGTTTTTGTTTTTGTTTTGTTTTAATGAATTTAGCAAGAATAACATTTTAAAAATGTATTTAATCCTTAAAGTCCAATTAGTGTTGTTTTTTATATATAGGAATTAACTTTAATAGTTAATTGATTGCCATTTGGATTTTCTCTTTCTCTTTTCCTCTCTCTTGAGATATAGTATTTATAAGATATCGATTAGTAGAAAAGAGGATTTCACACAAATGCTTAAAGAGGGAATTAGTCTGTTTTCTCATTTAATTTAGATAACCATTAATTCGTCAACTATACGGTGTAATTAATGTATATACAAGTAAGGGTCATCATCACTTATTTTTCTTATAATCTTAAATAATCAAGTCCTTCAACAAATTTGTTATCTTTTAAGATTTAAAAAAAAAGGAATAGAAAATATTGTGATTATGATAAAAGAATCAGAATATGCATGTTATTCTGGAATTTTTTTACCTATTAATACCTATAAAAATCACAATTTATGATATTTTTAATTTTAAATGAACAAATAAAAGAATAGAATAGATATAATATAATATAAGCACATAAGGAATTTAAATTTAACTTTAATTTGTGTATATTTTTTAATTATTACTTCTACAGAGATAATAAATAATTTTATATAAATAATTTTTGAGATAAATAAAGCTTGGAAACATAGCAACCAAAAATAATGCACATACTTATTTAAGTACTTATATTAAAAAAAAGTTTTAAATTATAGTATTATTATTAATTTTAATAAGAATTAATAATTATTAATTCTTATTCAAAGATTTTTTCATATTATAAATATATATACCTACCAGTAGTATATAACATTTAATTTATATATATGTGATATGTTATAAAAATCTTAAACCACCACCATCCAACTCCTACCCTCTCCCATCTTTCTCACGTCCCTTCCTAAATTGTCCAACCACCGCGTCCTTGGTCTTCCATGCACAAGTCTCCCACTGGGTTTCCCCATCAATATCTTTTATATGCTGTGAAGAATCCTATTCTCAAATACTCTAAACCAGTGATTCTCAATCTTTTTGGACCAAACCCCCCCTTTGTAAGACCCGCTTCTTAATTCGCCCTCTATAAATTTTTACAGATAAAAATTTCATGATAATCCCTAATATAAGGTAGGTACATTAGGTGATACTTAGAGCCATATTAAAAAATCGAGTTTCAAAACCTGATTGCAAAATCATCTTACCTTTTTTTAGAGTTCAAAATAATTTCGCCCCCCGAAATCGTATAGTCAAATAATCGCCCCCTTTAAGATGTCGAACGCCCCCCAGGGGGCGATATCGCCCAGGTTGAGAATCACTGCTCTAAACCTACTTTCGTCTCTCATGGTCATAGACCATGCCTCACAACCATATAACACAACAGAGAAAATAATTGTTTTATAGATTTTAATTTTTATCCCCTTTGATAATTTGACCATAATGCTTCTTTAATTTTAATGCATGATAACAGGCGTTATAATCCTTATTATTAAATGATTATCCTTCGTGATTATAGAACCTAAGTATTTAAATTTTTCTACATTTTCAAATTCTATATATATATATATATATAAAATTAAATTTTATTTTTATTTTTTAACCATAATTATGTTTTCATGTTTAAGTCATAGATTTCATAATAATTAATATTATTAATATAAATATTATATAGTTTATCAAGAAATAAATTAATACATTTTTTTTTATAAATTAAGTAATCTATGAAAGAGCCTTTCAATATTAAAATGAGTGCTCTCTTCATGTTTAAAAGAATTTTTTTTCCTCATTACTATTTAAAGCGTATGTTTTTTTCTCGAACAAATCTTTTCTTGATTAGTTCGTTGACATTGTTTTTTTTTTTTTGTTCTTCCTATACCCATTTCTGTTTCTTTGTCTTATTCAAGACTTATTGAATTTGATGTTTCCTTTACTCATCAACTTTTTTTCTCATTAGATTTGTTTTTTTTTTCTTTTGATTTTTCCATTTGCTATTTTTTCTTAATTAATATAACAATCGTAAAAAAATATCTGACTTTTGTATATACATCCCACGAAAAGACAGCGTCTATCATGTCGGATGCCACCTAAGTGGGGTTAAGGTGTCCTATGATCAGTAGAACGGATCACCTTTATCTTGATTTTCTGATCGGAGGCGCTACTTTTTATCAAGTACTATAGCTATGATATATTACATTATATATATATATAAACATAATCATAATCTAAAAATTAATAAAATACCTTTGGGATTTTATTTTCCAATTAGTAGCAGGATATTCCATGAATTTATACCTGAAAGAAAAAAAAAATAATTAGATTATTTAAATATAGCTATAATAGAAAGTTAATTAATCAAAATATATCATTTTCAGGATTATATTTAAGGAATTTAAATATGAAAAATAAAATATAACTTATTTTATTGTTAATTAATTAAATTATTAATTATAAAAATATTGTGATTCAAAACCAAAAAAAAAATATACTAGAAAGTCAAGTTTTAAATTTAAAATCTAAAAGAGTAATTAAAAAAGTAAGAAAAAAATGTTAAAAAGGTAATTTAAATAAAGGATGGGAGCAGTGGCGTAACTAGGGGAGGGCAGGGGGGGACATATGTCCCGGGGCGCCAAATTTAGGGGGCGCAAAATTAGGGAAGCCAATTTAGAACAAAAGAAGAATTAATATTTAAAGTTAAACTGTATTTTGTGTAAGTCAATAAATATTATTTATACGCTTATTAAAATCATATAAACCTGTTTCGTTATTTGTCATTAATATTCTTTAAAAAAAAATTAAATTAAATATATATATAAGAAAGGGGGCGCTAATTTCTCAGTTGCCCCCAGGCGCAAGAACCTCACGGTACGCCACTGGATGAAAGGAAGTAAAAAGAGAAGTTTTCAGAAACATAAATATGGATCTAAAAAAAAAATTATTATTAAAGGATTTATTTAAAACAAATTTCAATTAACAATCTATAGTTCGGAAATTTGAATCGCATTTATAATTATACATAATTTCTTATTGATGAATTTGATAAGTTTGAAAAGTAAAAAAAATAGGTCAAATACTGTATAAATGTGAATCAAGAAGTTTTCTCTATTGATTTGTAAATCACTTGATGATGGTAATAATAAAAACTAATATTTGTTAAATTTAGATAAAAGTAAAAAAAATATTACTTTTTAAATATTTGAATTCTTTAATTGTGATTTATTGATTCTTGTAAGAGAGGACTTATATAAATATTTAAAAAATTTCTTATTTCAGTAGTAAGTTGAAATTTTATCTATAATAAGTATATTTTTTTTTTTTTTCATTAGGAATATCTTAAAAAATGGGGATCAAATTTAATTTATCCTGAAAAAAATAAAAAGTTTAACAATAAATTGAATTAATTAATTTTTTATATATAATTAATCTCACAATTTTAAAATAATGCATTTAATTAATAAATTTATATTTATTTTAATTAAATTTAATTTAATTATATAACTAATATATTTATAATATATATTATTATACTAATTTGTGTCATAAATTATATTATTTTATTATATTACAGGTCACAAATTCAAATAAATTTTCCATTAATATAATTATATAATTTATTATCATTTGTGATAAATAATTAAGTAATTATATTATATTACTAATACCCAATGAGGTGCAAGAAAGATGAGTACTACCTTTCCCCTAAAGCCAAAAATAATATTAATAATAGTTATGAATTGATAAAATGGGATAAAATTATGTGTTATGTGTACTATTATAAAGATACTTTATTTATAACAATATACCTAAGTAAAATCGCGTTTATAGAATTCAAAAGTGACTAGAATTTTTCATATCTGTCTGTCTGTCCAGAAAATTGTGAGTTATAGACTCAAAATCGGCTGAGCCAATTAGCATGAAATTAAATCACAATATTCTTATATACCTCTATTTGAACATAGGCTATATATTGTATCAAAATCTGTTCAATAACCATAGAAATTTATTTTTAAAAATTTATATAATACTCCAAGTTGTTCAGAGTCCCCACTAACCCACTGAAGAAGTTGATTCATTTCCGACAATGAATATAAAATTAATAATTCTCCAAATTTCCATATAAAGAATTATTATAATAATTAAATTTTTATTTTAATTTCTAATATTCAAATATCATTTCAATTCTTTAATTTATTCTAAAAGAGCTTTAATTTTAATTTATTTAATAAAGTATTTATTATCTTATAAGCTTAAATGAATTTTTATTTATTCTTAATATATTTGAATAACTCTTCTCTTCTATTTAAAAGTTATTTTTTTATTTATTATGTTTAATAAATTCTCTTTTTTTTGCAAAATTAATAAAAAATAATATAAAATCATATTTAAATTAAAAAATTAGAATATTTGAATTTGATTCAATTTTAACATAAATAATCAATCATATGCAAATAAAATAGAAAATATTGAACATCAACTTGGTATTAAATTGAGTAATATGAGTTCAATTCTAATACTCAAAAAAATTTTAATATCAAAATATAATATTAAAATATAAGTATTAATTGACAATATTTAGGTGCCTTATGCAACATTGATGGCTAAATGAATTGAAATGGGGTAGGACTTGACTAATTACTATCTCGCCAGAGATAGTATTGCGATCACGAAAATTTTCGATGTTGAGATTTTGATGTTTTTATACGTTTTTAAGGTTCCTGAATCATTTTCACTAAGGTTGAGAAAAATGTCTGTGTGTGTGTGTGTGTGTGTGTGTGTGTGTGTGTGTGTGTGTGTGTATGTGTGTGGGTATGTGTGTTTGTATGTATTTAGGCAAGATTACGCAAAAACGGTTTGAGCTAGAATGATGCAATTTGGTACATGAGCATTATTCAAAATTCATAGTTTTCTATCAACTTTTGAGAAATGTAGCTCAACCGGAAGAGGGTCATTACCTACAACGTTTTGATTTTTTTTCCTCTAAAGTGACCGTAAAAATAAAGATATATGTTTGATAATTTTTCACATGATTAATAATTGTATACAACTGCTATATATAGAATTTCAGCTTGATTGAATCGCTGAAAGTACCAGAATTATTTTTTTAAAACTGCAAATCTCACGCGCCAACACGTGCCATGGTGCCATCAATAAAAAACCAAACATGCGCTGGTTTAATATTTATTATTTATAATTTATAATTAATTAAATTTAATTTAAATATAATATATTATGTTATTTAATCCAATTCAAATTGCGAGATAGTCGAGTGGAGACACTTCAGCTTATTTTTTTCTAATCTTAGGAGAATATCAATGCTGATTAAATTAGACCAAATCTAATCTCGTTAAGAACTTTCAATATCTCTATACACTGAGTTATTATGATTCTCAAGTCTAAATTAAAAAATTAAAAATTTAAATTTATTTAAATTTTGTATGGTTGTGTGGAGACCAAATAAGTTAAAAAAATGAGTTTTAATTTTATAAATCAAATAAATTAAAACTTATTATATATAGACTTTCAACTAAATAATACGTATTATTTCGGGGATACAGGGGGCATAGCCCCCCCTTTCTAAGTGAGAAGAGCGTCTGAGCAGATAGTATATAATAATATAATCTTTATAATGTTAGTATAAAGTATATCAAAATAGTCACCCTAACTATGTTTGAATATGCATGCAATCGTTTGAAAGATTTCAGCAATTTTATCATTTTTCAAATTCAAACGATAAGAAAGACTGAAATCTATTCTCATCCACCATCCCAACAGAAAATTGGCAAATTATTAGTTTTATAGATTTTAATCTTGAAACCCTTCGATAATTATTATATTAAATGAATCCCTTTACTACACTATAACAGGTGTTACTTTAATTTAAATTCTTCTTGAATATTATTACCCCTCTTGATTATATAACCTAAATATTTAATTTTTTTTTACATTTTCAAATTCCACGTTCCTGTGGTAAATTTTATTACAATTTGTTACTTTTAATAGATTTGAATATATATGTATATATTAATTTTGTTTGTTTTTACAAATAGATATTATAAGATAGTAGTGGCTCCATATTGAAAAGTTTGATATTTTTTTTTTTTTGTTATCTATTCAAAGTATTTAAACTATATTAAATTAGATGACATATCATTGAATAAGTTTCTTATTATTATTCTCTTATCACTGAATAAAAAAAAAATCACGGGTCTTTTTTTTCAAACATCATTTTAAACTTTCTTCCATTTTATATTATATATTTGAAAAAAAATCACATAATCCCATTTTTTTTTACCTTATATATTATGCATTTTTCTCACTCACTCTTTATTTAAGAAGAAAAAGAAATGAGATATTTTTGAAAGAGAGAGTGTCGTTGAAAATAACCAAAGTCTAAAGATTTGTATTATCTACTTTTTATATAGAACTTATTGAAATTTTGTTAAAATTTTTAGATTAGAAAATTTTTAATATTATTAATTTTTTTTTTATATATATTCTATGAATCCAACCGTTGATATATTTATCTCTTTTGAAATTATATTTTAAATTAATGTAAATTTGAAGATGTTTGAACCTTCATCCTCAAGTAGTAAATCAGTATTATACCAGGGAGTATCACTTAATTTAAATATTATTTTTAATTTACAAAATATAGATTATTAAGTTTAAAATAATATAGTTCTTTTTTACCGACCGACGATAGTAAGGGAGGTATTGTTTTCACACCAAATTTCACATGTGGAGATTTTTACATATCTCCACGAATCATGCATTTTCTAAACAGAAAAAAGTATTTTTAGCATGATGTCTGTCCGTCCGTCTGTCCGTCCGTCTGTCCGTCTGTCCGTCTGTCCGTCCGTCTGTCCGTCTGTCCGTCCGTCTGCCCCTCCGTCTGTCCGTCTGTCCGTCCGTCCGTATAGATGTGTACAGCCTGAACGGCTCAACCGATTTTGATGAAATTTGGTGTATTTACTTAATGCATCAGTGAGATGAATTGATCAACTTTTGGTGCAATTCCGGAAACCGGAAGTGGTAGTATTAGCGATCGACGATAGGAAAGAAAGGGTTACTTTCACACCAAAGGAGATTTTTTTATATATCACCACGAATCATGCACTTTGTATTGGTTTTATCCTCGAGAAAAATCATATTTATTAGTTTTTTCTTGATTTAAAATTATATGACGTCATCCAGCCATTCATGACGTCACAGCCTGGTCTTGCATATATATTATAAATAAAATAAAATTAAAAATGTTTATATTTATTATTTATGTATCCATATCTGTTTTTTATTACATTAATAGATATATGAAAATTATTTGAAATTGTTTCTGTAGCTGGAAATTAATTTATTTCAAACCGTCGGTCGGTTCGGACCTGGCCACAGGTCAACTTATTGTATAGTGTTATTGTTTATTAAGTGATGTTTAACTAAAATTTATCAAGGACATCTTCAACCAAAACCAAATTTTAAAGAAAATTCTTTTAGATTCTGTGATACCATCAAATTGATGGTTTATTCATAAAAATCACGTCACGTTCAAGTAGTTTAAATAATTATAAATCTAATTATAAGAAAATATAAATGAGATTGTAATCATACATCTCTTCTCCAAATTATTGTTAAAAATATAAAAACTATATGAGATATATTGATTGTAAGCCATTCTTTAAATTTCTATTAAATTAATAAGAAATCTGGAGTGTCTCCACTCGGCTATCTAGCAAATTTGAATTGGATTAATTAACATATATTATATTTAAAATAAATTAAATTAATTAAATTATAAATTAAGTATAATTGTGAATTGGTTTAATTTATAAATTAATTAAAAAAATTAAATTTACAGTAATGTATTGTTATTCAATTAGATTAATTAATTAACATATAAGTGTCAAAATTAAAAAAAATAATTCAGGTACTTTTAGCGATTCAATCAAGCTTAAATTCTATATATAGCAGTTTTATACAATTTTTAATCATGTGAAAAACTATCAAACATATATCTTTATTTTTACGGTCACTTTAGAGGGAAAAAAATGAAAACGTGGTGGGTAATGACCTCTTCCCAATGAGTTACATTTCTCAAAAGTTGATCGAAAACTACGAATTTGAATAATGCCCGTATACCAAATTTCATTATTCTAGCTCAAACCGTTTTTGCGTAATCTTGTCTACACATACACACACACACACATGGAGAGAGAGAGAGAGAGACAAACAGACATTTTTCTCAACCTGTACCCTCAAAACGTATAAAAACATCAAAATCTCGACAAACAAAATTTTCGTGATCGCGATATTATATATGGCTAGTTAGTAAAAATAAAATGAGTTAGGTAAATTAATTAAAATAAATTGATTTGATTGTACAATTAGAAATCAATTTTGTATGATGTTGTAGATTTCAACTCCCAAATGAACATCATCATTGGCCACCAATGACTGGTTTAACATGGCATATAACATAGTCAGCTTATATATATAATTTCTAGTCAGTAATTTAGCTGTGTTTGTGTTATACGTATAATCTCAATTTATATGTCATCTATGTGTATCTATGTTAGAATTTATCACGATAAAATCCATAAATCATAGAATGAAATGCATTTGCTGAGATTTGAAAATATTAGAATAAATGTTGATTTATTGTGGTAAATCTAAAGAATTTAAAACTATACAAATAAGTAAATTTAATTAAATTTTATTTATTTATTAATTTAATGATTAATTTTTATATTTTCAATCATAATTAATTCACTTTTAATAAATTATAAAATATTTATAAATTATAATCAAAAATACAAAATACAAATATAATATTTTTTATTTTTGTTAATTTCATTTTTCTCTGATAATAATTAATATTCATTTTATTCAAAAAATTAGTTATTTAACGTATTTATGTTTAATTAAAATATATTAGAGATATGAGTTTTAAAATTTTAAGTAATAATAATGATATCTCTACATTGATATTAAAGTAAATTAATTAATTAATCATCCAAACTTTTTTTTTGATAAAATAAAACGATATTTTATATTGATAAAATAATCAAATATTTTGATATATATATATATATATATATATAGTAATATATTAAAACATTTGATTAAATATATATATCATCAATAAAATAAATGGATTTTTATGAAAAGAAATATAATATTTGTAAAGTATTTTGAATCCCCTGGGATAATTTTTTTTTTATTTTATTGTTTTTATTTTTGAATAAAATATAGAATACGAAGAATAAATTTTCAAATATAATATATGTTATTTTTAGATATTCAAATGAAATATAATATTTTTAGAAATTCAAACTAGTATTATATATATTTAAATTATTTAAAATAGGATATAAACATATAGCATAGGTAATATAGAATAAAACTTCAATATATATTAAAGTTATTATTATAAATTATAATATATTATAAATAAAAAATAAGAAATTGTTATTTTATTTATATATATATATATATATATATATATATATATATATATATACATTCTAAATAAAATATAAATAGAGAAAGATAATTTTTATATTATTAAAATTATTATTATTTTATTAATATTATTATATATTATCAATCTAAATTAACTTATTATGAACGACATTTGGGTTTTGTTTTACTTTTTGTTTTTTAATTATAAGGTATATTAGAATTCATAATAAATAATAATTCACTTTATTATTTTCTTACTCATATCTTTTAAAAAATTATAATTATGTATTTTACTATTGAGGAATTCTTTTTTATTTTATTTCATTTTTAAATTTTAAAATATTTTAAAATAATTTAAAAATATTTTTTTCTATATAATTGGTTCATTTTTATATAAGTTAAAAAGTGATTTTTAAAATAATTTTAACTTATAAAATTGAATTGTTTTAAATTTGTATAAATATTATATTTTTATATTCGATAAGTGGTATTAACCCATTATATATATATATATATATATTAATTACCCATATCATAAAAACAAAAAAAAAATATTATGTTATAGTTAATAAAATCGCTAAAGCAGTTTTTTAGAATATTAATTAAATCACGCACTTTTGGTTATTTTCATTCAATTTTGATTTGATAATCAAATTCTCATTATTTCATATAGTATATTTAAATTAAAGTATAATTTTTTTTTTAATCTAAAAAAAAAATTGTTTTCCACATAAATTCTAATTTGCAAACTAATATTAGTAATTGTGTTATTTGTACTATTACTTTTAGAAAATAAAATTTCTTTGCAATATTTATGAGCAGAAAATAATTTGGGGATTGGATGAGAAGAATTTATGCTCTCTCAATGTATTCCCAAACTAGTTAGAATCAAAAAAGCGAGAGAAATAAATAACGATGAAAATTTTTTTTTTACACGGGAAAACCAATTGAGAAAGAATATTGTGATTATAATAAAAATAGATATGGAACAATTAGGGAAAGTATAAAAACTCGTTTGTGGTTGTTGAGAATAGAGAGAGTAGGAAGGATTTAGTTGCGACTCTCAAGTGGATCCAAACATATTTAAAAAAAATATTTTCTAAAAATTTAATTAAAGTTCAAAATAAATTGTTATTACATATAATCTTTACTATATGAGAGATTTAAAATAAAATATTTTTTGAAGAAATAAATAGATATTATATTTTGAAAGTCATTGAATTATATTTAGATTACGAACTATTATTAATTTTTTTTATTTTTAAAATTATTATATATATAAAATACTTTTTTTATTTTTCCGAAAGATTTTAATATATAAAGAAATATATTTTACTTATATGCTCTATATAGTTTGAGTAAGGAATAATATAATATGATGATTAAAAAGCTTCGATTAACTGGATTTGATTTTAAAAAATATTTATAAAAAAAAAAAATCTTTCTTTTAAAATACATTAGCCCTTCTCTTTCTCTCTCATAACTATCTCTCCCTCTCCAAAACAAACATCTTTATGAATTATATAAAAATCAATTATTTCAATATTAAATTACATAAATTAATTACAATAATTAATTTAAATTAAAATTCATTTAATAATTGATAATTGAGTATTTTATATATATAAAAAAAAAAATTGATATATTGATGTAAAATAAATTATTTTTTTTTTTTTGATGGATTTTAATTTAATTTTTTTTTTATTTTCATTTATTATAAGGGTTAATTAATATTAATAAAAAAAAAAATAAAGAATTAAAAAAAAAGGTTTAATTTTTATATAAAAACTAATATAAAAATAAAATGAGTAAGATATATAATTTACCCTTTTAATGCCTTGAGACAATTTCACTTTTCCTTTTCAAGAAATATAATTATAAAAATAAAAATAAAATAAATAAATAAATGTTGAAAATGATTAAACTTTTCTTATTGTTTTTTGGTTATTTATTTTTTAATTTTTTTTTTGTTTTTTTTTTGTTTTTTTTAAGAAAAAAAAACTTGACAATTATAATAATTGAGTATTAGAACATAATAACATTCGAATACGAGTGGTCGATCATTTGTGAAATGATAATAAAATGTTTAATAAAATGGATTAACAGAGATCGCGATTGTTTGATGTCCGAAAAAGATAGAGCGGGGTGGGAGGGTGTGGGTGGATACGAGCGCGTGTTCCGGCGTGAATGTTTCCGATTGTGTCCAAGTCGCGGGTCGCGGGTCGACTGCTCCTGTTTGGCCGCGGATGCGACGAGGGCGGCGGCGGCGATTTCAACCCCCCTATATTCCCTTGCTGCCTGGAGGGTTGCCAGCGCAAGCGCAGATCAGAGATGCATTTCGTGTGGGGTAGGACGGAGAAGCTCCTTACCACGGAGCAACCTTAAATGACCATTCGCTACGACAACACTTGGCGGTAACAATGCCACTGATAGATAAAATCGTCAAACCACAAAATAGGAAGAATATTCATCCCCCTCCCCCTCACTCCTCCAGTTCAGGTGGTTTTACATTCAATTCTATTAAATATTAATTATTGATATATAAGAAAAAATATATTATAATATGAATAAAAATTGTTATTAAAATATTAAATATTATCTATGAAATTGATTTGTTTATTCAGTATGCCATAGCTTCAGTCGCGTGGGGTACTTAGGAACAGGGCTCATCACAAATCCTAAGTTTAATATCATAAACACGGTACACAAAATTATATTATATCTGATATATGCATACAATATGATTTAATTATAGTTAAAAAGTAGGTTTTATTCTCCAATAGAAGAAATAGGAACAAATTTGAAAAAATGAGCTGTGGCCAGGTACAGAACCGACCGACGATTTGAAATAAATTAATTTCCAAACATTATATATAAAGTATAAAAAAAATATATATTTAAAACTTGAATTAAAATGACTAAATTATATTACCTTGGTTTTTATTTTAGTTTAAAGACTCAATTATTAATTACCTACTACTATATTTTAAATGAAAAATTTCCAACAATGAATATAAAATTGATTAATTACTTTGGAAACTATCATTTCTGGTTTCCGGATATACACCAAAAGTTGATGCATTAAGTAAATATACCAAATTTTATCAAAATTTGTTGAGCCGTTCAAGCTGGTATAAACGTCTATAAGGACACACAATGGACAGACGGACGGACAGATATCATGATACAAAATTATTATTTTTTAAATTTTCCAAACTGGTTTAACTAAATTTATTGTAAAGAACTCTCTGTCCTGAAATATTGTTGGACCCTTTATTATGAATAGCATCCTATTTTTATGTTTTATATATATATTAGATAGATATATATTGTCATAAATCATCATCAATAAATATTTTAAAAAAAGGTAGAAATGATTTTAGTTAGTGGAAATAAAATATTTATCTCTATTTATTTATCAATTTAAAAGAATGCCATTTAAATAAATAGCAAATAAAAAAATATAAATTTAAATATAAATATATATAGTAATAATATATTTTAATTAAATATACGATGCCAAATTAATATACCATTTAACTAAACAATTGAAATTTTTTCATTTTTATATATTTTTATTCAAACATGACACATTATTTGAAAAAAGAAAAAAATATTTAGAAAAATTAGATCAAATATATGTTAATTAGTTTTTAAGTTCAAACCCTTGAATTTGATCAAACAACTTTTAAAACTTTTCTAGGGATAGCAAGGGCATATACTATCAATTCCTACAAATAATTTTTGTTAAAAAAAAAAAATTAATAATATTTGTTCTGAAGAAATAAAAATAAAAATATAAAAACATTTCGGAATGAAAATATGATTTTAACGTGTGAGATGAGAAATTGATAAGACTGCACATTGATGGTTGTCTATATCCCAGGCGCTCACAATAGAAATACATATCCATACACCTGTTTATTTTAAAAAAATGATTTTAATTAAGTTTTACAATCTATTAGTCTAAAATAAATTATACATCATGTCTATAGCTTTGAATAAAGATGTACCTACCACTCTAAAGAGTAATTAAAATTTGTGTCTAAAATTAGATAAAATTTCAATAAATGGAGAAAAATTTAATAAAATTAAATCTGTGCTTTCAATGAGTATTTCATATTATTTAATTTTAATTTGAAAAATCAATATAGAAATCTAAATCTTGATAAATTTACAATTTTACAAAATTAAAAATTAAAAATACAGTCACGCTCGAAAGATAATAAATAAATTTATAAAGATTTTGATAAATAATATAAAAAAAATTAGAAGCAATTTTTTTATTAGTATATTAAATAATATATTAAATGTAAAAAATGTATGTGTTAGAAAAATAAAGTTTAACTTAGATAATTTAATAGAATTTAAATTTTATCTAACTTGAAATGAAATCCTATGATGAAAACATTTAGGCACTATTTTATGAAAATAAATTATTCTTAAATAATTAATTTTCAAAAGTTAATTACGTCAGTGAAAATAAAAATCAATAAACAAATTTATTGATTATTAATAAAGAAAAATTAAAAATAAAAAATATTTACATTTTCAAAAACATACATTCCGCAATTTCAATTTTCTTCTTATTTTTTGTTTATTTTTCAAAAAAAATAAAAGCTTTCTATATTTTTCACCATAAAAAATTTTAAATATTTGAATCACACAAGTGGAGAGAGAGAGAGAGAGAGAGAGAGAGAGAGAGAGAGAGAGAAACTCAAATTAATACACTAGAAAAGAAAATTTCATGGGATTGTATTTCATTTTTGGTGAATGCTCTTTTTCACAGTCTTTTCTTGCTTCCTTTTCATGTCTGACTAGGTATTCTTGTAAACAAGCGTGTTTTTGACTTGACAACTCACCAAACATTCTTTGAATATTCTTCACACTACTCTCCTTTTTTTTATTTTTCTCTTTCTCTCTTTCTTTTTTTGGCTTTTTTCAATTGATCATGTCTTCTTCAGAAATCAAGCAACTTTCAACACTCAATCAATAATCTTTTTATATTTTTATGAGTGTGAAAGTCGAAAATATGTGTAAACCTATTATATTTATTTATGTATATTACAAAAAATAATATTTGAGAATAAAGTTTAAAATTTTTATATATATCAACAAAAACATATGTAAACCGATATGAACAAATAAATTCGTACAAAGATCACAAATAAAGATTTATTTATTTATTCAAAATATATCTAATAATAAAATAAAACAATTTAAAAAGAAAATTTATAATATTATTACATTTTAAATAAAGTTGATTATTTAATATAATATTTCATACATATTTCAAAATATTAAATAATTTTAATATTTCATCAATAGTATTGTTTATGAGTAATACAATACAACAAAAAAGGCTTTTTATTATAAATAACTAATTTGATTTTATTAATATAAAATATTTTAATGTAAAAAAGTAAATTATATTTTTATGTATGTATTTTATTATGTAGTTACTTTGAACCATATTAATAATAAGCTGGAGTGTCTCCACTCGACTAACTCGCAATTTGAATTATTATAATTAAATTTAAATTTAATTAATTAAATTATAAATTAATTTGTTGATGGCACCACAACACGTGCTGGCGTGTGATTTGTAGTGTAAAAAAATTAATTCCGCTATTTTCAGCGATTCAATTAAGCTGAAATTCTATATATAGCAATTTTATACAATTTTTAATCATGTAAAAAATCGCCTTACTGTCTAATATCAAATTTTTATAATTTATTTATTTTATTTACAGTGGTGCCTCGCATAACGAACGCCTCGCACAGCGAACGCTGCACACAACGAACCATAATAAACTAAATTTCATGATTCATACAACGAACTTCGTTTCACACAACGAACTCGCCCGAGCTTCCACGATCGCTGCCGTTGTATTGCATCCCCTTGCGCAGGCACTGCATGCAGTCATTATAGTCACTGCACTTAACTTAAAAACGTATCGCGGCAATCGTTCTTCATTACCATATTCAATTATCACTATCATTCAATATTTTTTTTATATCATGGCTTCGAAAAAAAGCAGGAAGGTGATTTCTGTTGAAATAAAACAGGAAATAATTAGAAGGAGTGAATCTGGGATAAAACAGTGTGACCTCGTCAAAGAGTTTGGCCTCAGCAAGACAACTATTTACATCATTTTGACAAATAAGGATGCAATCAAATCAGCCAAAGTAGCCAAAGGAGTATCAAAATTATTTCATGAAAAACATAGGTCTTCAATCCACGAGGAAATGGAGAGGCTATTAGCGATTTGGATTAAGGACAGGCAGGTGAAAGGTGACGTAACAACCCAAAATATTATCTGTCAAAAAGCCAAGAGAATTTATGACGATCTAAAGAAAAACGTCCCTGGAAGTAGCAGCAATCAAGATAATGATGAAGAATTCAAAGCCAGCAGGGGGTGGTTTTTTAGATTTAATTATGTTTTTTTCTAAATATGTATCTAAATAAAAATAGTAAAAAAATTTTATCTTTTATTATGTCATCTTAGCATATTTTATGCTACAGAACGAATTATTTTTTTTCACATGTATTGTTATGGGAAAACGCGTTTCACATAACGAACTTTTCGCATAACGAACTTGCTCATGGAACGAATTAAGTTCGTTGTGTGAGGCACCACTGTATATCAATCAGATTTTTATTTTGACATTTACATTAATTTAGAACTCAAAACTTCACTGAAGTAATGGCAAGCTGAAGTTAGATAAATATACAATAAAGAACAAAAAATTTTTTTGAATAATTCGTAATTGGCTACTGTAATAGTTAAAGCAATATTTGCCCAACAAAGATTTAGCCAAATGGTTTTTGTCTAGGCAAATGCTATTTTCCTTGTCAAATTGAAATAAAATAATAATGAAGCTATTTGGCCAGGCAAATGCTATTTTCCTAAAATTGCCGAAAATACATTGCAAAAATCAGTTTATTAAAATCTTCTTTTCAAAACATTCATCTCTTTTACATTCTCTCTCTTTGCGTGTCTTGTAGATCTGGTAAAATGGAATGAAAAGAGAGAGAGAGAGAGAAGACGAAATCAAAGTTGATAGAGTGCGGGTTCGTTTTTCTAACTATTTGTCACGAACAACAGTTTGAAGGAGTAAAAGACAGACAGCCGGTCAGGCTTAAAGTGGGAACATCTTAAGCCCTAAGCGGCGTGTGACAGGCGGCCCTTCGTTTGCCAACATCCGGATCCGCCCACACAACCCAACCCCAACTTCTCTTAACTCATCCAGGCATCCACCACGGTCACCACTAAAACCAAAATCTCCCTTCCTACTCCACATCCTTCTTTAACCCACCAGCTTATTCCTACTATATCTTTCGTGAATAATCCTATTTAAAGAGAAATATCTCTTATTCTCTGAATTATGTATATATATATATACATTTAAATATAATATTTAATATATCTATATTATATAAATATATTTAATATATAGATATATTTAATTATTAAATGTATTATTATAAAATGAAATTAAAAAATTGTTTAATTAATCAATCATGGAGATAAACACACAAATTCGAGTCAAAAGAATAATTCAAACAAGTCAAAAAAATTGATTATTTATTCATAGGACTACAAATTATATTAATAACCTTTTACAAAATATAATATTTTTCACAAATACATAAATATTTAATAACAAATAATAGTACAAAAGGTTGTACAAACCAATGGTAAATAAATTAAGTAATCACATAAAATTATTAAAGTAAATAAATAAATAAATAAAAAATATTAATTGGAAAACATATATATAAATAAGCAAACATCAATGAAATTAGATTTTTATTTATATATTTAATTATATTCATTTATGTTAACTTATTATTTTTAATTTAATTTTTAATTGATTATTTTTTTTTTGTGTGTGTGTTTGTTAAATGAAATCAAAAAATATTTTATAATTAAAAGTTAAATCAATGATAAAAAATTTAATTTATTTAATTATTAATAAAATTATTTTATTATTACTTTATTTACTTTTGTTTCTTTTTTAATGGAATATTAAATTTTTATATATTAAAAAAAAGTTATTATTATTATTGAATTATTTTGATTATTCTATTTTATATAAATAATGTAGGTTTAATTTTAATTTTAAATAATAAAATTGATAAAAATTCAAAGATAGAATATTAAATGGTATAAGAATTTTTTTTAGGTAAAATTCAGTGACCTTTAAAATGATTCAATTATAAAAGAATCTTTTTTTGTTATTTATATATACATATATATATAACTTATAATTGAATTCATAATTTATTTAATATCCATGGTTTTATTAATGTATTTAAGTTAATTACTATTATAGATAACTAAATTTATTCTCTAGACATTTAAAATTCAATTTATAACTTGAGAACTTATCATATCTTTATTAAATTATATAGGAAAATGTTAAAATAAAATTATTTTCTATTTTTAAAATATAAATTTAATCTCGACACAAAAATGTATACATTTTTTAACAGTTGATTAATTATATTTGTTTGATCCAAAAGCCTGCGATTAGAATCCGAATTTAAAGGGTATAAAGAATTTACAATTTTTTGAATACATTTTTTATTAGCAATTCAAAAATAACAGAAGCAATATTACTAAACAATTTTTGCCAATCTTTTAAATTATAGAATTTTACGAAAATTAAACAAAAATTTGTATTAAAAAAATAGTAAAATTAATGAAAATGGTGTTCATCGATAGTAGAGTGAGGTTTAGGGGAATAATTAAAATATTTAGAAAAAAAATATATTTAGATAAATAAAAGGTGATTTTGTCTAAGGACAAAGGCCAGAAACTTAGAAAAAAAGAAATTATAAATAAATTTATTAATGTAAATCAAGTTGTTAGAGAGGATAAAATTGTTGATTAATCAATTAATTTACTACATATATATTATCTACATTTAAAAAATTTCAATATTCAGAAAATTGGATGAAAACTTACTTGCATACTTATAATAAATAAGGATATATTTTTGAATTTCCTGGCTTTTTAAATGACAAAAAGTTAACTGTATGATGACTTTATAGCTACTGAAATATTCAAACATAAATTATAAGGGAAGTGAGAGAGATGGGAGAGGGTAGGAGTTGGATGGTTATAGCTCAGGATAAGGGCACTTTGGAGGAATGTGGTTGCTGCGGCCAAGAACTTTCGAGTTCATTAGAGCTACACACTTAGATAAATAAATTATATTATTATAAATTATTAAATTAATATTATTGTTCTATAAGAATTGGTTGATTAGATATATCTTTCATCTCTCAAAATCAAAATTTTAAAATTTACTTTTAAAAACACATTTTTAACATTAATTAGTTATTTATTTATTCAAATAACTAATAAATTTCATTTAATAATTTTTATTTTTATTATCATTTCTATTTTAACTGATAATAAAATAACAAGGAAAGCTTGAAGAATAATTTAATAAATATCAAAACACCTTTTTTTTATTTAACAATTTTTTAAAATATATATAAACTTAAATATCAATATAAATGTTAATGTATATATATATATACATATAGTTATATAGTTTTAAATATGCCAATAAGTTTAAAAGAGCCTGCCTTTTTACAATACTTTGATATTAATCATAAATGAATTTGCTATATTCTATTGATAAGAGAAATAATCTCCAATAGTTCAAGCCAATTTTACAGATACCTCAAGATTTAAGAACTCTTTTAATAACAATTTAACATAACAAGTAATTAAGAATTAATTTTAAGTTTTAATCAAGCTTTCTAGAATTTTTACATTTTCCAGTTTAAATGATATTTGGTTCTAAATTAAATAAATAAACAAAGTTGGTAATTATTAAAAATATATTTTAACTTTATTATATTTATTCTCAAGGTGATCGCATGATAGATGTTAAACAAGAGTAAAAAATAAGTTTGAAAAGGAAATTTTTTTTAAAACAAAAATAATTTTATTTTAATTTTTAATTGAATGATGGTCTTAAAATTATCTTCCTATTCATAAATGTGTAAGGGAAGATTATACAAACAAATACCTAACATATTAAGAAAAATATTACTATTGCTTACTGAATTTATTCCTGATAGAATTTTATAAACCTCTGACTTTTGTACGCAAGGACAGCGCCTATCAAGTCGGTTACATCAATGAGGTGTCCTATGATCAGTAGAACAGGTCCTATCCTTTACCTTGATTTTCTTGATCGGAGGCGCTACTTTTTATCAAGTAGTTTACCAATGTTGATCTCGAAGTCTGGGTTGACTCCGACCCATAGACCCCAGCTAGAGAAATTCCATTGCCAGTCCCGGGACTTAAACTCGGGACCACGAGAATGGGAGTCAGCGACGCTAACCTTCACACCCTGTGGCGCCTTTTTGAGTTTTATAATCCGGATATATTTAATTAAATTAAATATAACATATATGTTTATAAAATTTAAAAGAATAAGATAGGCAAATGATAAATCAGAGTGGAGAACAATAAACTAAAAAAATAATTTTTAACCAATGTAGGTAATTGATCTACAAAAAAGTACAGCATAATTGTATTTTTAAATTTATATGTATTATTTAAATTTTCTTTTCCCTTAATATAAGTAATATTTAGATAATAATATCTTTAATGATAGTGTTTCAATTCATGAGAATGTTTTAACTACTCGTATGTGTATTGCTGAATAATAACTGTATTGGTGTGTGTAAGTTTTAATCAATTACAATCTCTTCTGTTTTCTTCTTCAACACTCCCAGTGGAAAGTAAAAGTGATTTTATATGAAGAATTAGTTGTCAACTTAACCTCTCCCCAAGCTCAATCAGGTCTAATGAGGCACCTTAGGGATACAGCTTGAATTAGAGTCCTAAAATAGAGAATAATTAGTATTTAGAACATTAATGAATCCAACTTTAAACCATTCATTAAACTTATCATTAAAAATTAATTTCTAGTTGATTATTGAATTCTTATTTCAACATATAATCTGTTGATTACTTTTAATTTTCCTTATAGTGTCGTTTAAATATATATATTAAATTTTTAATGTTGAACTTACTTGAGATCATTTTAATTATTTATTTAAATTTTTTTTTTTATTTAAAAGTTAATGTAAGATAGTATATATATTTATGAATTCAATTCATTTTATTTATAAATTGCATAATCAATTTTATTTAATTGAAATGAATGATGAATTAATGAATTTCAATTTTATTGAAATGTTATTAAATTAAAATAAAATATACATTATAATATAATATAATATATCTAGGGTAAACGTACCACTGACCACTGTGCCAGTAATTGACCATTTAAAGATAACAAATAAGATCTTTATTTTCAAATTAAGCTCTAGATATCGATAAATATCAAGAAGAGGCTCTTCCAGATTGCTTAATAATGACACAGAGACCAATCGCTGCATTTAAATTACAATTATGAATTTTTTAAAACACGAGGTAAGAGTTCTTGCATTTTAAGGTCAGTTTCTTATGCAAAACGTCAAGAATATGCTTCACTTTATTTTCAATATATTATGTTTTATTTAATAATAATTTCAATCCAAAAGTTCAATTCAATAGTTAATACTACAAATTATATTAATCAATTTGAACATTAACATCTATCAAGGGGGTAGTCCATTTCTGAAAGAAATGTCACATTTTTTTTAGAAAATGACCGAGTGTAGTCAATTACTTAAATATTCGTATTAATATAATCATAACTATCTTTTGTTAAATTTATGTATTATTTAAATAAGAAAAAAAGAAAGAATAATTAAAAATAAGCAGCTTTAGTGAGGCAAAGGAAAAAGAAATGAAGGAAAAAGTTGAATAGAGAGAGCGAAAAAAAAAAATAAAGGGAGGAAAGACAGTTTGTAAGGGACTAGTTAATAGTTTTGAATATTCTGACTTCAGTTTTAAAATATCACACAGATGAAAATAATTGTCTTGAAGTCAAGTACTTTCCCGAAGAAATCATACAATTACCTGAAGAAGAAGCAACGATTTCATCTATGGAGATTACAGGAGATTTATGGAAATGTCCAAAAACTGCTGACATCCTTGATTACAATTGAAATAGCGTAGTATTCACCTCGAGCAAATAGAAAAACAAGAAATTTTAACTAATTCCCTATATGAACTGTATATATAAAGAATATTTAAAATAAATTATAAGAAATTATACATATATATATATATATATACATTTATAAACTCTAGAATAAATGACAACTTAAAAGTAATTATTAAAAAAAATAAATATCTCAATTGAGATAGTCACAAGTATTCTTTCTTCTCGGGCCACACTCTCTTCGTTCCCTTCCTCTCACCTCAGTGTCCGAGCTCGGTCTGTCTAGCCAGCAGCAGGCAAACGCCAGCCACCCTCACCAGATCAAGGGTCATTTTTCCCACTATTACAATAATATTAATAAAACACTAATCCTTAGTGTGTTTTATTCCATTTATTTATTTTAAACCCATTTTAGGTTACTGGGTCAAAATATTGTCTCTAATAACTTTATATTTTATGATGGTCAATTACTAGAACAAAAAATACGTTTAGAAAAAGATTTTAAAAAAATATTTAAATATATATTAACCGAATATTTGTGTTATAGTGCTAATTAAAAATAGTAATACAATATGTTAGCACTTATTTTGTTGTTATTCTCACATTTGTTACAGAATAATAATTATTTTTTATGAAAATTTCTCTTAAGGCGGTCAACTCTACTGGTACGTTTACCCTAATCTTTTTTTTAATTATTTATAAAGAGAACAACTAGAACTAGTATTGCTTTTAATAATAATAAAATAAAATTTTAGTAAATTTTAAAGTATGATTAAACATTAAGCATATGATTAAATTAATATTATTGTAAACTATTAAAACAATTTCAAAAGTATTACAGAGCTAACTAATGGAATAAATTACAACAGAGAATATATAAATATGCAAATTTATATATAGTTTAAGTTTAGCCGTCACTTGTTTGTATTATCAGACAAATTTTATCAAGAACGTTACTTTATTAAAAGAAAATATGTAATCAGAAAACTAATTTTAAAATGTAAAATATCAAAATAACATTGAAACATACCTTTTTAATTTATTTTTATAAAGGTTTTATTCCTATCTAACAATAAGTCAAGTAGTAAAATAACTAAATACATATTTTGAAAGATTATTCTAAGTATATGTATTATTTATAATTATTATCTTTTGTCAATAAAGATATACGCATCAAGTTCTCAATTATCCATTATGTCCCTTTCAACTGCTTCTTTCTGTATTCGATGAAAATGTTACCGCACTTATATTCTATTAAATTAAAAAAATATTCAAAAATCAGTTCTAATAACTGGTATGTTTTATTTATAAAAAGACCGTTTAAGCAAATGGAAGATCAAAAGATATGAATATTTATGAAAGACTGCGAATTCACCAGATCATCTATCAAATAAAACAAATTACTAATGATAAAAGATAATAAATAATCTTCAGAACTTAACAGGCTGATTAAAATATATTTAAACCAACAAGTCAATCATCCAAAAATGATTATTTATTTTTGTAAATTTTAGTAGTTCTTATTTTAAGAATAAAGCTTTAATTTAAGCAAAAAGTACCAAATAAACCTAGATAACATTATCACCAATAATCACTTCATAATAGGCATTAGCATTTGAGGTTTAGCAAAAACCCGAATTGTGCGCCATATCCCTCATATTTTCTTTATTTAGTTATGTTTGATTTTTTATGTAAATAAAATAACATGAATTTTTATATTTTAGTATATTGAAAGGTTCTGTTCATATAAATATTATGTAACTTATAATGAAATGGCATCTAATTTCCCATGAGCCCATTTCAACTTTATCTACAGTGTACTTCAATTTAAGAAAGAAAGATATAAATCAGTCATGTGTTTTATAATAATTTCCAGTTAAATTCTAATTAATTAACAAAATATTTAAATGAGAATTTAAATTAAAGTTTAATTTTAGAATAATAAGTTACATTTTTTTCGTTTGTTTGTATCATTAAAGTATTAAATGGAGATTAATTTGAAAATACATATAAAAATAGACATTTCACTTCGACATTAACATGTAAATGACTAATAAATACCCAAAATTATTCCTTGCTTAAATTGAAAAGATTAAACTTTACACACAGATTCTCAACTTTGCTCTTCCCAAGCACATTTTCAATTCTGTAATTCAATTTTCGAATGTTAATTTAATCCAATATTTTCTCTCTTTTAAAATTACTAAATAAATTTTACCGAATAAATAAAAAAAAATTGAATTATTTAAACTGCACCTTAATAAAATTAAATAGTAAACAAATAAAAATTTATTTTATAATAAAAGAAAATGTCTTGATATGATAAGTATAAAAATACAATTTACAATTTTATATACATTTAATCACTAGGAAAAGAAATTAAATGATTAGTTATAGTATTTACTTATTTAAGAATGTATTTATTCAATATATACTAAATAATGATCATCAATAACAGTTAGTTAACTCTAAATATTTAAAAATTTCATTATAGGTATCTTATTTAACATGTTATTTTATTTTATCCTCTTACCTACATCTATTTAAAATAAATGGTATTAAAGATCAAATGAAATTTATTTTAAAAACTCAATAAGAACAAAAAAATAAATGAAAGAAAAATATTTTATTTTTATTGATATTAGGAATTAAATTATTATATATTTAAAATGAAAATTGTTTTAACGATAATTAATATAGATTTTATTTTATTATTAATATAAAATATATTTATCATGTTTATTTTTATTCAATTACTAGAATAATTATTGAATTAAATTAAATAAAGATTAATATTTAATTTCATATTTATCTAAATTATGTTCTAAATTCTAAATGATCATTTTCTCTTTTTAAAGGATAACGGTATTTTAAAATATAATAACAATTTAAATTTAGGATTATTATAGATATATTTCTAACTATTAATTATATAAATTTATTTAATTATGTTGCATATTATTAATGTTAAAATAGAACGACTTTAACCGAATCAAGTCGAGAATTAACGAAGTTGATCATCTTTCTCTTTCCCTCTTTATAGATGAAAATATTCTATGACAAATTTAGTCCAAGAGCTTCGGTTCGGGTGTAAATTTTTCGACCGAACCGAACCGCAATTCTTAAACTTGAGAATGAATATATCTCAGCTCATTACTAAAAAGAGAGAAAAGGAAAGAGCTATAGATACGAATATTCACGAAAGCTCACGTAATCAACCGATCATCTGTAAATAAATGAAATTAAACATAACCAATGATAATCATAATAAATAATAAATAAATACCATAGCTCTTAATATGTATAAGATTCAAATATTTTAAATAATCAATTTTTTATATTTATATTATTTTATTCGTTTTAGTGCAATTTTAATATGATAAATTTTTTTAATATAACAAGAGAAATAGAAAAGATGAAGTTATACGAAAATTTACAAATTGAATCAAACAAAAAAATATATTAATCTTCCAAAATTGATTTTATGCATTTATGTTAAGTAAATGTTATTATTTTGAATAATAATTATTATATTATATTTATAAATAAATAATTTTTATTAAGATGAGATTTTATAAATGTATATATATAAGATATATATATATATATATATATATAAATATATACATTAATATATATATAAATGTATATTTTATAAATATATATATCAGGGGTGGCCAACACGTCGAAACTCGGGGAAATATGGAAAGAGGCGTTCATTAAAGCTGGAGGTTTATTTCAGAATTTTAAAAATAAATCTGAAATAATGACATCAATCAAAAATATGTCGTTATCGCGAAATACAGTTATGCGTAGAACAGAAGGAATGAGCCGAAATTTTGAAGACATTTTACATGAAAATATTAAAAAATGCGTTTTATTATCATTGCAGTTTGACGAATCTATGGACTATACCGGTACTGCACAATTATGTGTTTTTATTCGAATGGTTTTCGATGATATGTTAGTTACAGAAGAATTATTAACTATTATTCCAATGCATGATGATGATAAAAGCTATATTTTATAAAATTAAATTTTTATTTGAATCTTTTCTAAAATTTATTAAACTTCATTTAGAAATAAATAAATTTATAATTAATTCTTGATTGAGGGATGATTTCGGTGGTGATGCCGATCAACGTCTTCGACTGGAAAGGGAATGCGATCACCGGAAGGCAGGCAGGCAAGCCAGGAGGGAGGGTGGGTGGGGTGAGGGGAGGTGGCGGGGGAATCATCATGGCGGCAAATCTTTTCAATCTGTCAAAATACAATAATTAATATTTAATCAACGAAGCACCGTAAAATTATATAATAGTAGTAAAAATGAATCTACGTTTCATGATGAATCTATTCGTATAGGTTTTATCTGTTGTTATGAGGCAAGATTTTTGTTGAACTGTAAAAATAAACCAATATTAAAATTAATTAAAAATTTCCATTTAATGATACAAAAAATCAATTTTATTTAGAATCTGGCTAAAATTATGGTCAATAGATTGGTCTTGGTCACCATTTACATGATTTAGTCGAAAATTTTAATAAAATGAAAAACCTTGATTTGATTGGTTTTTCTAATTTTCCAAAGCGTACTATAAATATGAGTTCCAAATTTTTACTAATATGAAGCGTAGGAGAGGTGGGTCCTCTCAGAGGCACATAAAACATGTCTCACTCGTGAATATACCGGCTTTTGCTAATCTGAGAATTGACGTAATCGGGATATATTTGAATTAACACCCCGAAGGGGTGTTAATTCAAATATATATAGGAGACTAAAGAGTCTCCTATAAAAGACAAGATTTCAATTTTTTTCTTTTTAATGAATCTATGCTAGGTATTCTCCTTCATCCAAATAAATTTGATTTTTTAAATGATCAGGGGTGCGGGAGGGGGGGGGGGGAGAGTAAGAGTAAGAGAATGTATGGAAAGGAGTCAACGCGGGTAAAGGACATGATTCCTCCAGGTAGAAGAGGGATTTAGAAGATATCATGAGCTCACGTGAGGGCAGGGACGCCAATCCCTGAAATAGAATTCTTTTCTACTGGGTTTATAGAAAAGAATCTACTCGCTACCCGGGATATTATTTTTAAATTTATTAAAAAATAATTTTAGATCATAATCATCCTATATGTTATTGTTATTACATCTTTTATATACCATATATTTATATTTTTCTTATCCCGATAATTTATATACTTTTTATCCAAGGGCATCCCTTTCTCAAAACACCGTTTAGTCCTAGACTACTCTACTCTACCCAAATTTCGCCTCTACCTCCCCCTCCATTCCAAAATGAAGTATTTATTTTAATTGAAGTTATAAATTTAAATGAAAAATAACAGCCCTTCCATTTACAATTTTTTTTTATTAATATTATTATAATAATTAAAACTAACATATCTTTCATATATCTAAGAACATATATAAATATATTATTGATTTAACCTTTCTATATTTTAGTATTTGACTATATAATTAATAATATATAATTTTTTCCCATTTTTTAGCACTTTATTACAAATAAATAGATAATATTATATTATTATATAAATAAGATAAATATATAAAAATAAATTCAATTGAAATAAAACGATTGTGTCAAGATTCAACATTTCAATTCATACTTGTTCGCTCAATCAAATTGAAAGAGAACACAATGAACTGTTACTTCATACTGATGTAAGATGGTTAAGTGGTGCTACATTTTTAGCAAGATTTAGAGAACTTCTGCCACAAATAACCTCATATTTACAATCTAAAGGTGATTCATATCCGCAATTAAATGATCAAGAATGGCTTTTTGATCTTGCTTTTTTCTGCGATGTTACTGAAAAATTAAACCAATTAAATCAGCAGCTAAAGGGTAAAGGTACAACAATAATAGATATGATTAGCATTTTGAAGTCATTTAAGGAAAAATTAAATATGCTTGCAATGCAACTAAAGCGTCGTGATTTAAAACACTTTCAAAATCTGGCAGATGAATCTAAAAATAATAAGACTGTTGCTTACGACAAATATGCTGATGTTATTGGAATGCTTTTAAATGAGTTTGATAGATTTCTCAAACTAAGTGAACTTGAAGATATTGCCTGTTTTTTATCTTACCCATTTAATGACATCGACGTTGAAAGTCTTGCTCAGAAACTTGACAATTTTCTTAATACTACAAATATAGCAGAATTAGAAGAAGAAATACTAAATATTAAATGCGATATAAATCTAAAATCAATCGTTTCAGATAGCAATTTTTGGAAACTAATAAGCAAAGATAAATATCCCAATTTTTGGACAATGGTTGCTCGTTACAATTTCTTCTTTGGCTCCACATATTTATGTGAATCCGCATTTTCTTACATGAATGCGATCAAAACAAAACCTTGATCGCAAATAACGGATCTACATTTAGAGTCATGCTTGCTTTAAGTTCATATGAGCCAAATTTTGAGAAACTTGCTGCTCTTATGCAATGCCAGGTTTCAGCCAAATAAAAATTGTATGCTTAAAATTTGTTTTGTTCGTATTTATTTCTTAACATTGTATTTTTTAAAATTTTAATAAATATTGTTAGAATTCATAAAATAAAAAATATATCATCGGCTTAGATTGCAAACCTGCTAACTCATATTCAGCATATTTTGCACAACTTTCTTAAAACGCATAAATTTTTTGCTTGTCAAGTGATTTCAATTAAATAGGTACATAATAGCGGTGTTTCATAGCCAATGTAAGGTGTTTTCTCTTTCTAATAGTGTGAAAATGTAATTTTTGACCAAAAGTGAAGGTTTGCAATTAAAATCGGCGATATAACTTCTTTAATTATCCTCTAAAATTTTAAAATTATTTGCCCATATCCATAGTCGACCGCAGACTATATTTTATTGAAAAAGTAGCCCCTAAAAGCTAAAAGTTTGGCCACACCTGATATATATATTGTCTTCATAAAAAAAGGTTATTCTATTGTTTTGTTTCCTATCTATCGGGGACATATACAATGTATAAAAAAAAAGATATTTTCTCTATACCAACTGAGGGGAAGAAACCCCTCCGCACTGACGATACACAACTGATTAATAAGAATTCAACATTAATTTTAATGCTATGAAATATTTTTAAATACATTCAAAATGAAAATCTATCCTGAAATCAATATTTATGTTTCAAAATCGGTTGAAAAAAAATTAATCGGAGCAATACAAAAGGAGTTAGTTACTAAAAGTGATTAATCGCTAATTAATTACAATTAATTAATTATAATTCAATTATATTTCTTCTATACCTTCTAGGGATCCATTGAAATATCTCTAGAAATTTTCAAAAGTCTATCTCGATAAAAAGTCGATGAAAAATCGATTTCAATTTGTCAAAAGAGAGAACAGACAGACAGAGAGACAGACGCCAAGTGAAGTTAAGAAAAACGTTATAAACAAAGAGAAAGACCGATCTAGGATAAAATACAATATGATTGAAAAGATAGAAAAAAAATTATCTTAAGTTTGGAAACAATATTAAATGTAAATATGTATGTATATAAATAAAATAAATTGTTTTAATTTTCTAATAAAACAAACAATGATAATTATTAATAAAGTTTTAATTTCAACTAATTAGGGTTCATGAACAATTTCATCAATATATTAAATTTATTATAAGCATATTTTTTATACAACATTTATTTTAATAAATTTTTAAATTTTTTTTAATTATTATTTTTAATTAAATCTGTAAGATATATATTGCAATAACTAGATGAATTTTGAACCAAACTTTAGATAATTAAAATCTACCTGACATAATGCATACTAATATAATATTATTTTATAAATTTATAGGTTTTATTCCTATGAAAATAAAATAAAACATTAATTAATAAATATTTAGAAAGTTTTAGATTTCATACAAATATTTTAAATGTGCAACTCATAACGAACGATGTATGGTCCAAACCCCCAATAAGCCCTTTTTCAACTTCGTCTACATGATCTATTTTGATCTCAATTAATGAGAGTAAGGTTGCAAAAATCTAAATCAGTCTATAGAGAATTTTAAAATCTATTTCAGCTTCTGTATTATCAAATCCAGTAATGCTATTTCTGCAATTGTCTAGAAATAAACTCCCTTGGGAACAAATCTATTTTAAATAGGTAAGAATTAATAAACAAGAGAATTTTTAATTAAAATTTGAAAAATAATTAAGTAATTGATGACTTTTTTATTTATTATTATTATTTTCATTCAATAGCTTGGCTATCATAATGGCACAAAAAGTTACAAATAAAATTACATATACCATAAAAATTTGTTACTAGCAGAGAATACTAATTAAAAATGTATATCCTACCCACCAAATCACTTGTTTTTTAATTTTCTAAATAAATCATTTAATTTTGTAAAAAATATTCTCTTTTTAATATAATAGTAATATATAATAACTAAATTTTTATTTAGTTAACATACCTGTTTTTTTTATATTTAATCTTTTATTATTAATATTATATTTTCATAATTTATTCTTAAATTTTTTTTAACAAAATTGTTTTTTTAATATAGATTTTATTTATACCGACTTTAGCTTTGTTCAAAGTTATATAAGATTTAAATTGAAAGAAGATTTTAATGGAATAAAGTATTCTCTTAGAATAATGCAGCTGATAATAAAAAATTAAAATTCAATGAAGATTATAATAGAAGAATTTGTTCAAATATGGTTTTATTCCATCGCCTGATACCTTTTTATTAAAAGAAGATAAAAGTACAAAAAATAGAGTAATTTTTTTACTTGTATATTTATTTTTGGAATAAATATTTAAATTAATACCAAGTAAGTTCTTTTAAAAGCACTTTGGAATATAAAAAACATTTTAGGTGCATTATTTATTTAATAAAATATATATATATATAAAAACCTATTATTTTTAGATTATATAGGTATTTTCTTTAAAATAATATTATTTTAATATTTTTCCTTAATTTCAAACCTATACAGGTAAACCTCGTTTAACATCGTTTTGTTTAAATGTTGAAGTCAAAAATCCAAAAAACACTTTTTCTGTTTCAAGAAATTCAAATTTTTTAAACAGTGCTATCATAATATATATTGTAGTTTCAAGTTATTTTAAAATAAACCAATAATTTTTATAATCAGAAAATGAATTATCATATTAAAAGAATTTTAGTTTTATTTTTTTTTTATAGTTTTTTTACCGACCGACGATAGTAAGGGAGGTATTGTTTTCACACCAAATTTCACATGTGGAGATTTTTACATATCTCCACGAATCATGCATTTTCTTAACAGAAAAAAATATGTTTAGCATGATGTCTGTCCGTCCGTCCGTATAGATGTGTACAGCCTGAACGGCTGAATCGATTTTGATGAAATTTGGTGTATTTACTTAATGCATCAGTGGGATTGATCAACTTTTGGTGCAATTCCGGAAACCAGAAGTGGTAGTATTAGCGATCGTCGATAGGAAGGGAAGAGTTATTTTCACACCAAATTTCACATGAGGAGATTTTTTTATATATCACCACGAATCATGCACTTTGTATTGGTTTTATCCTCGAGAAAAATCATATTTATTAGTTTTTTCTTGATTTAAAATTATATGACGTCATCCAGCCATTCATGACGTCACAGCCTGGTCTTGCATATGTATATTATAAATAAAATAAAATTAAAAATGTTTATATTTATTATTTATGTATCCATATCTGTTTTTTATTACATTAATAGATATATTAAAATTATTTGAAATTGTTTCTGTAGCTGTAAATTAATTTACTTCAAACCGTCGGTCGGTTCGGACCTCGCCACAGGTCAACTTATTTAATTTTATTTTAGTACCTTTTTAGTTCTAAAATATTGTTAAAAACTCTCTCTCTCTTTCTATATATATATCATTAAATATCAAATAAAATAATAGAGTTCAATTTATTAGCTACAAATTTTTTAAATTATATATATTTAATACAGCTATTTAAAAAACATTTAAAAAATAAGTATAATCTATTAATAAAACATAGATAATGCAAATAAATAATAAAGAAATTTGTTTTTTTAATCTGTATCTTTTAGCCGTCGTCCCCTTTCAAAATATGAAAATCCATTTATTCTAAACAAAAAGAGATCATAATCTGACAGGGATGATATAAAATAATAATATAAATATTTTGATAAAATATTATCATATTCACGAACGTTTTTGCTAGTGTTTAATTTAATAATATCTAATAAAAACAAATAGCAGCTCAATAGAAGATATGAAAAAGTTAATATATATTATATAGATATACAATATATCCACAAAAATATACATATTAGTACATTATCCCCTTTTTAAAGCCAAACATTCATTCCTTTTGCTGAATTAAATGAACAGATTTGATGTTTAATCTTGTGAATACTTAAGTTAACACTTTTTATTAATAAATACTTTTATCGTGAAAGAATAAACTCCAAAGGACCAGATTCATCAAAACTGTCTGAATAATAAACATGCCTCGGTGACATAAGAATATTACTTTTGTTGAATAAGAAAAAAAAGGTTTCAAATTCCAAACAACAATCTACAAATCTGCATCCTACAACCAAATCATGGTTGACACATCACAGAATGAAAGAACTGAAACTTTATATTCTTCTGAAACATGGGCCAAAGATAGGGTGACCATATTATCTAGTGACAAAACCGGGACAATGTAATATCAAAAATAGAGGATAAAGTTATAAATTGATGAGTTGAGAATTAGAAGACAAAAAATACAAAAAATGGTTCATACGATTCTATTTTTGTTGGTAGTTGACCATGTAAATCGTTGTTATTCTGTAAATTTTCTAATAATTTAGTACGATATACTTCCACGGATAAACGTCGTTAATAAAATGCTCCAAAGTTCAAGAATTAAGTGTTGCAACAAAAGCATTTAATAATTTAACCACTATATCAAAATTATCGATTAACACAATTTTAGGAATATTTAAATAATGACAAAAGATTTAGCTGAATTATTAAATATTTTCTCCGAATTTAAAGGAACGGTCCTGATTCCTATCAGTGGCGTACCTAGAACTTTTGCCGCCCGGGGCGATCTCCAGTTTGCCGCCCTTTCTATTATAAGTCAATCAAATAGTGGTTTTTATAAATTAATACACATAAATAAATTATTAAGTTATTTAAAAAATATTAATTAATACACAGAGTAAATTTTTTTACACATATTTGTAAGCACTCGTAAACATATTTATATAATATTTACTCTTCTAGCTTTCATACTAGAAAAATCGTGTATAATGCTCTCAAAATTTATATTATTTGTAATCTCTTGTTCTTTTGACAATATTGCAAGATTTTGTAGTCTTAATTGACTCATTGTAGAACGAAGATTATTTTGCCGAACAAAATCTAAAAGATGCGTTTACGAATTCAACGAATTTTAATGAATACAATAAAATAAAATTATTATCCTGTTCTTGGAATTAGAATTCAAAATTTACACTAAAATGTATTCATATACACCGAGGAATAATATTCGAAATCATATAGTTGATATAATTTATATAAATTAAATAGTAAACTTATAATAATCATAATAATCATTTATTATTCAAGAAAGAAAAATAATAAATATGAAATGAATAAGTGGCTTTTTACAACTATAACTAAATATAAAAAATGCCGCCCCAAGATAAGTGCCGCCCGGTGCGGACCGCACCCACCGCCACCCCCTAGGTACGCCACTGATTCCTATATAATATTTTGGGTTTTTAAATTTAAATTTTAAATTGAGTAATTATAATAATTATTAATTCTACTTAAATAGTAAAATAAACTAAAAGATATCAGAGATTATATTGAATATTTTATAATGAAAATCAAAAGTTAAAGAAAATAATCGCAATTATCAATTATTTATTTTTAATTATTAATTAAATAAAAAACAATTGAATATTTAATAGGACCTTGTTTTAGTTTATATTATATAGTTTGTTAAAATCGGGACAAAATTGACATTTTTATTAAAATGACAGACTCTAGAATATTAATTTATACTTTAACTAATAAATGATGGAAGTTGCCTGTAACTAATTTCTGTTTTCAAACCTGATAAGAGATTAGGATCGAAAAAATGAAGAAATAACACCATCAAAATACTATTTTGAGAACTATTATTTAAAAGGAATAAAAAAAAATTAGAAAACAGTACACTAAATATATCGAATTAAATTAAGGAGAAGTTGAGAATAAAAACACAGATTTTTAAAAATACAGTCGTACTATAAATTTTTTATTTTAGATAAATTATTAATTCAAATATTAATCTTTTATTTATTTTTGAACAAAGAGAAAATATTTTCAGTAAGGTTAAATTCAACATGATTAAACATTTATAAACAACGTATATATTATATATATATATATATATATATATATATATATATATATATATATATACCTAAACCTTCATTTTGAAAGCAGCTTAAGAGAGTAAATTTAATTAAATGGTAAAAAAAATGACTACCATTCATTCTTCTCCAATAAATGTGTATTTTAAATTTAAATTTAAATGAAATATTATTTTATGAAATGAGATATTTAGATTTTCAAAGGAAATATTTATTTTCAGACATTCAAAACTAAATAAACTCTTATTAATGGCAATTTCAAACGAAATTTTGTATGATATAATTTTGAAATTTCACGTTTAGATTTTGAATGACAATCATTAAAGGAAATTTGTTTTTGTTTATATGTAAATTATTACATAATAATCATTTTTAAGAATATAAAATTTTGACTGACACATAAATATTCTATTAATTTTTTAAAATTTTTCTAAATTAAATTTATTCTATTCAATTATATATATATATATAGAGAAAATATGACTAACCTTTTTAATTTAAGAAATATTTATCTTGTTATAATTTATTAATTCACACATTTATTATCTAAAATGTGCAGTGACGGAAACAAGTAAACGTCAGGATAGCCCATTTGGCGGGGAATGGCAATGCGCCTCATCAACTGGTTGATTGACCGACAACAGCGCCACTCTGGCGTTTACTTTTTTCCGTCACTATGCATGATATATATTTATTAACAATGGCGTAGCGGTATCTATTATTGGGGGGGGGGGGGCACGGGATGGTTCGGTTGTCTTCCCCCAGAAAACATTTTGACAAAATAAATGATTTATTTATTCATAATGTTTAGACTATACTTATTCGTAATTTTAAGATGTTTTTTTTTCTTTTGGATGATTCTCAGTTACAAAACTAATCACTTTCAAATTTATTTTTTACACAATGTTTGCCCCCTCCCCGGCCAACGCCACTGTTTATTAATATGTATAAAATTTGGTAAATATAAATAATACATTTTTTTATGATCTAATTATTAATTTTCAATAAACTTATTTTCTTTTTAATTTACATTTAGATAAATATACTAATCATGAAACATTTTTTAGATGTTATCATACTTAATATTATTTTTTAGGGTGCTTCAAGTGATTTTCTTTTTAATTTTTTATTAATATAGCTATTTATTTGTGTATGTGCACTATTTGTGTGTAAAATGAATAGGTATGATAAAACAAATAAATATTAATTTTTATCATAATTCAAAAATGAATTGTTTGGTCATTTTTATGTATTTTAACATATAATTTTAATATTTACCTTTAATAATTGTATACTCACAAAATAAAAATTTAATAAAAAAAAAAATTATATAATTTCTTACCCACCCATTTTAGTCAATTGTAGGTATATAATACGACGGAAAAATATATTGGTAGGGAGACCGAGTGGGAAACGTCCACTTGGAAGACCAAGGACACGGTGGTTGGATAATGTGGGAAAGGATGTGAGAGAGATGGGAGAGGATAGGGACTGGAAGGTTGTGGCTCAGAATAGGAATACTTGGAGGGGTGTGGTTGCTGCGGCCAAGAACTTTCGAGTTCCGTACAGCCACAGAGATAGATATAGATAGTAGGTATATATGAATGAAAAAATAATCATAAACCAAATCAAAAATAAATTTTAATTTACATATTTAATCAGATTTTGGGATAATTTCAAATATAACTATTATTATATAACTAATATTTTAAAGATATTCCTTATATAGTTTTGTATATTTTTCTAAATTTAGATTATAAATTCAAACGACCAAATCGTGTGGTTGTTTTTTTTTTTTAAAAAAAGAGAGAAAGATAAATATTTTGTTTTTGATAGTATATATTAAAAATTCAATTTTAGCATTTTATGCATATTTTTTTGGATCAAATTTAAAATAATATTTTCTTTACATTCTTTGGGTTCTTATATATACATATATATATTATATATACTATAAATATATTCTTGTATATGGGTGTGGTTATGAGAGAAAATGAGATGTGAGTGTATATTCTATTCAGTACAGTGCATCCATATCTCGTTTCGTCATCTATCCGTCTATTCATCGGGATTGGAGTTGGGTATCGATCCCAGATGCAGTCAAGGCCTCGACCTCTCAGCCTATATCTGAAAAAAAGTATATACATAGAGACGGACACTTTCAGGGTTACTACCCCTATCCAACATCCCTCCAATTCATCCTCCCACACATTTTTCTCGTTCTAATTGTAACTAAACGATCTATAAAAGAATAACATTAATCCTCTATTTAAGCTCTCGGAAAACACTTTTAGTTATCATTCCAAAATATACTCATTTTTAGAAGTAGAAAATCTATATAAATTTAATTAATTATTTTATTTTTATCACAAAAATGAAAACAAATTGTATGAAAATACAAAAGAATAGAAAATCTAAAAAAAATCCCAATTATGAAACAAAATTAATTAACCAACTTTAATTGATAAGTTTGATATGTTTCATTTTAATTATATTAACTTCAAAATGGGGAATATACAGAGTAAGAGCGACACACTGACTCTCATATAGAAGTTTGATTTTTAAAAATACGGTTACGTTTATAAAATAAAAAAATTATAATTAAAATATTAAATAATTAAATCAGTTTAATAAAATACATTAAAATAGTCTCTTGACCACACACACACACACACACACACAATTCTGTATATCTTATAGTTTTCGAGATACGAGGGAAGGTCAATAAGTCCGTGACTTTTTGAATGAAACACAAAAAATTATTTTATTTTTCAACCTACTCTCCTTTGAACTCGTCCGATCTTTCTTCAATTTTTTTATCCCTTCCAAAAAATAAGATTTGTTGAGGACATCTTTGGTGCAAATTCATCCCGAGAAAACCACTGTTTTGACTGCTGTTTGGTCTCTGGTGTGTTGAGGTGAATCCATATTTCATCAACAGTTTCAGTGATGTTTTTTCAGCAAAAAATAATGCTTAATGAGCACACGAAATTTTATTTTTTTTCATTTACTCCTCAAATCACGAGGTAGTCTCCTATTAATGGATGTCAAACAAAAACTAAAAGACCCAACTGGTTCAAATTTCGACAGGTGTAAGCTGATCGATAGCCTGCTGAAAGGAGCAGTGTTGTCATTTCATTTAAGAGACGGAAAATTCAAAAAGACACGGACTTGTTGACCTATCCTCGTGTTTCATATGTGCACCCTGTTTAAAAAGTGAATATGCCAACACAAAATTTTTCAAGGATGTTCAGAATAGAAATACTTATGTTTTCGAGAAAAGACTGATCATTGCACATAAAGATGAATTTAGTATTACTAACATTTTTTATTTTCAGATTAATACAAATTTAATCAAAGGTAATTTTATGATAATCAAATTGGACAATAAGTGAAATTTGAGTATATCTGCATGTTTTTGATCTCATATCTTTTACAAAAGTTAAACTTTATTAAAATTAATTATTTATTTACTAAAATTGATTTTAATAATTCAAAGAACATCTTTTAGTATTCTAGTAGACATCAAGACTATCAAATGGTAAATATATGTGTTAATACGACTATTATAAAAATATTCATAATAAATTAATTTGAGAACCTAAGCAAATTTACCTTTACTAACTTATTATATTACGAGTATTTAATTAAATTAATATTCTTCCATTAAAATGAAATTGATTTATTATATTGATTAATATTTAATTATTTTTTTAGATGATAGAGATTCTTATTTCATTTATTTGAAAAACTCATTTATGATAAATCAAATAAAATGAATGAAATATTTACTAAAATTTCTAATCAATGGAACTAAAAACTGTACTCTTGTAAATTTATTATTTATTGGTATTGATTTAATTTTCTTAAAGTTTCGTTAAATTTGTACAATTGAGACTACCTCAGTCATACACAGCTAGGCTCCATAACAAACTTCTATTATATTTATTATCACTATCCATGGTCCATATATACGAATGAAACGATGGATTTTTTTAAAGATTTTTTATTTTTTCCGTCTTAATTGGAATGCAACAACTATCTTTTAACTATCCTTGTTGGTTGATATGTTACAAGACATTAGCAGTAGAAGAATTAAGACTTAATACATCACAAAAGATTATTTAAAAGGAGAATCGATTTAAAAATGATTCAAGGATATCAAATATTAATCAGGGAGGCAAATCTAAACTTCTGCTATTTGCATTGCTTGTATAGAAAAGGTAGCAATATTATGAAAATAAAATGATGCCAAGTAGCTTGGGGGTTAACGGTGTTAACTCATATACTCGTGGTTCCGGGTTCATGAGAATTTCTCTAGTTAGGGTCCTTGGGACCAAGTCAACCCTGACTCCGAGATCAAAATTGGAAAGCTATTTAATAAATAAGCGGGAGTGTCCTCCCCTAGACTTTCCCGCATATAAATAGGTATAAAGAGTTGGAATGAATATTTAGAATGTGTAAACTTGGTATTGATAAAGAGCCAGTTCGTATTAGTTATTGGTGTCAAATTTGATAATTGGTAACATTTATATATATATATATATATATATAGAATAAAGTGCTACTTCCGGTTAACTGATATTTTAAATGTAAAAAAAACAGATATGGATATAATATAAATATTTTTAATTTTATTTTATTTATAATATATAAGGGCTGGCTGTGACGTCATGAAGTGCTGGGTGACGTCATATAATTTTAAATTAAGAAAAAACTAATGAAGATGATTTTTCTCGAGGATAAAACCAATACAAAGTGCATAACACGTGGAGATATGTCCTCACGTTAAATTTGATATGAAAATAACCCTTCACTTCCTCTATTTGATCGGCAATACTAGCACTTCCGGTTTCTGGATTTGCACCAAAAGTTGATCAATTCATCCTACTGATGTATTAAGTAAATATACCAAATTTCATCAAAATCCGTTGAGCCGTTCAAGCTGTACACATCTATACGGACGGACGGACAGACATCATGCTAAAAATACTTTTTACCGACCGACGATAGTAAGGGAGGTATTGTTTTCACACCAAATTTCACATGTGGAGATTTTTACATATCTCCACGAATCATGCATTTTCTAAACAGAAAAAAGTATTTTTAGCATGATGTCTGTCCGTCTGTCCGTCCGTCTGTCCGTCTGTCCGTCTGTCCGTCCGTATAGATGTGTACAGCCTGAACGGCTCAACCGATTTTGATGAAATTTGGTATATTTACTTAATGCATCAGTGGGATGAATTGATCAACTTTTGGTGCAATTCCGGAAACCGGAAGTGGTAGTATTAGCGATCGACGATAGGAAGGAAAGGGTTATTTTCACACCAAAGGAGATTTTTTTATATATCACCACGAATCATGCATTTTGTATTGGTTTTATCCTCGAAAAAAATCATATTTATTAGTTTTTTCTTGATTTAAAATTATATGACGTCATCCAGCCATGCATGACGTCACAGCCTGGTCTTGCATATATATTATAAATAAAATAAAATTAAAAATGTTTATATTTATTATTTATGTATCCATATCTGTTTTTTATTACATTAATAGATATATGAAAATTATTTGAAATTGTTTCTGTAGCTGGAAATTAATTTATTTCAAACCGTCGGTCGGTTCGGACCTGGCCACAGGTCAACTTATTTCTGTTAAGAAAATGCATGATTCGTGGAGATATGTACCTAAAAATATCCATAGGTGAAATTTGGTGTGAAAACAATACCTCCCTTACTATCGTCGGTCGGTAAAAAAGAAACGCTACTTCTATAGGTAAAATGTCACTTCCGGTAGTCAGATCATGATGAAATTTGGTATCTCAATTTTTTTCATATTTTTAAATCTATATACAAAATATGAAGCAAATATTTCGAAGCAAACTACTTTACTTGAAAGGTAAACGCAACCAGTGTAGGTAAAGTACCACTTCCGGTTAACCGATTTTGACGAAATTTTGATAGAAATCTACAAACTGAGAATAATATCGGTGTACCAAATTTCGAAGTCCTAGCTTGATTAGTTTTTGAGTAAATTTGCTTACAGACATTACATACATACATACATACATACATACATACATACATACATACATACATACATACATACATACATACATACACACACACAGACATAATTCGAAAAATGGTATTTTCCGACTCAGGGAGGTCTAAAACGTCAAGATCTATCGAAATCTCGAAGTCGAAATTTTTGACGATTCCAATACTTCCCTTATACGAAGTATGCGGGAAAGTAAAAATAGAGCGGGCAATCAGGGAAAAAGGTTGAAAAGACCTGTTAAACTTATAATAGGACACCTAATTTATATAACCGAGTTGATAGGCGATGTTCTGGATGTAAAAATGTTAAAGGTTTTTTTTTTAAACTGAAAACAAATTTTTACTTCATGAAAAATACTTAGAGAATGGCAATGTATATGGGTGAAATGAAAAAAGGGATCATGAACAAGAATTTCGATCTATTTAAATAGAAGTCAAAGAGAGAAAAATTTCTTTGTAACACAACCATTTTATTAGTCATGAAAGTTTGACTTACACAAATACAAGGTCTCAATAAACAACTATATGGTTTCTTCACGTTTTATAGTATGCAATCTGATCTGAGATTTAACGATAAAGGTAATACTACACCAAAAAAAGAAGAAAATATGAAACGAGAAAGACTTCTATTTCCGGACTATCCTTTGGAATAAAGAAGAGGTCTACTGGTGATGATAAAGCACTCGTGGTATCTTAAAATAATGGTTGCGTGGTCCCGAGTCGGCCAAGTGTCTAAGAGCGAGAAGGAAATAGTGAAGGAGGTAGAATTTAAAGAGTATACTAAGCAGGAGAGTAACCCACACAAGAATGCATCAAGACCCTTTCTTGTGCTAATTTATTTCCTCTTTAATTCAGCCAATGTTGGTTTTTATATTATAATTTTATTTTAGAATTGCCTATGCCAATGGTTTCTTGAGATATTATTCCGTTGTACAAATTGTACAAGCTAATTTAATTGAAAGAATTAATTAAATGGAAAATATCAATTCATTTAATAATAATAAAAAAATGGCTCTACGGAACTCGAAAGTTCTTGGCCGCAGCAAAGACACATCTCCAAGTAAACCTATTCTGAGCCACAACCCTCTCCAATCCCTATCCTCTCCCATCTCTCTCACGTCCCTTTCCACTGATAAAGTATCCACCCACCGCGTCCTTGGTCTTCCAAGCGGACGTTTCCCACTCGGTCTCCCTACCAATATATTTTTTGCCATTCTATCTTCTCCCATTCTAGCCACTTGTCCTGCTCACCGCACCCTTCTCGATTTTATAATTCTAATTATATCTAGAGATGCATAGAGATCATGCATTTCCTAGTTATGCAGTCTCCGCCATTCCCCGGTGACCTCTTCTTTCTTTGGCCCATAAATGCTTGGCAGAATCCTATTCTCAAAAAAATAACAATAAATATTAAAATTTAATGTAAAAATTTTTAAAAAATCATAAAACATTTATGCTTATCCAATTTTTTTTTATATAGATTATTATACAAATTAAATAAAAAAAGAATTCTAAAATATAATAAAATTTATAACATCTGTTATATTTTTTTTTTATTAAATTATTAAAATCAATCATTCAAACTTTTTCTTTTTTTTTATAAAACTTTATATTTTATAAACTTTTTATATCAATAAAAGTAAAAAAAAAAAAATTAAAATTAAATAGGAAACAAAAAATTCTCACTAATGAATTAAATTTTTTTATATCAATATATTTTACAAGAATCTAAATTAATATATTAAATAATAATATAATAATATTCTATTATCTTTTTTTGTTTTAATGAATTATAAACATACATATATATATAAACTAAATTCACCTTCTTAATTAATTAATTAGGTTTAGGGTTTTAAGTAAAACCAGTTGGTATTAGTAATTATAAGAATTGTGATGTAATACTATGTCAATAAATTATAATTGGAATTGTTAATATATTATTTAAAAGAAATTGTTAGAGAAACATTATAAATTGATAAAAAATTGTGGATATATAACAATTTTAAGATTCTATTTCTTTTACAGGTAAAAATCTTGTAATATTGTAAATATATGTTATTAATTTATTTTAAAAATGTAAATAAAAATCGTTTACAAACAAAGGAAATTGACTTAAAGTAATACCAAATCCTAAACATTCTTATATATATATATATGTCTGTAGAATGTCTCTAATACAGTGGTTTCCAACCTTCTAAACCGGCGCCCCTTTTTTACTTTCCCGCATACTTCGTATAAGGGAAGTATTGGAATCGTCAAAAATTTCGACTTCGAGATTTTGATAGATCTTGACGTTTTAGACCTCCCTGAGTCGGAAAATACCATTTTTGTAATTATGTCTGTGTGTGTGTATGTATGTATGTATGTATGTATGTATGTAATGTCTGTAAGCAAATTTACTCAAAAACTAATCAAGCTAGGACTTCGAAATTTGGTACACCGATATTATTCACAGTTTGTAGATGTCTATCAAAATTTCGTCAAAATCGGTTAACCGGAAGTGGTACTTTACCTTCAATGGTTGCGTTTACCTTTCAAGTAAAGTACCAGTTTGCTTCGAGATATTTGCTTCATATTTTGTATATAGATTTAAAAATATGAAAAAAATTCAGATACCAAATTTCATCATGATCTGACTACCGGAAGTGACATTTTACCTATACAAGTAGCGTTTCCTTTTTACCGACCGACGATAGTAAGGGAGGTATTGTTTTCACACCAAATTTCACCTGTGGATATTTTTAGGTACATATCTCCACGAATCATGCATTTTCTTAACAGAAAAAAGTATTTTTAGCATGATGTCTGTCCGTCCGTCCGCTGTGTGTCCGTAGAGATGTGTACAGCTTGAACGGCTCAACGGATTTTGATGAAATTTGGTATATTTACTTAATGCATCAGTATGATGAATGGATCAACTTTTGGTGCAAATCCGGAAACTGGAAGTGCTAGTTTTGCCGATCGAAGAGAGGAAGTGAAGGGTTATTTTCATATCAAATTTCACGTGAAGGCATATCTCCACGTGTTATGCACTTTGTATTGGTTTTATCCTCGAGAAAAATCATCTTCATTAGTTTTTTCTTAATTTAAAATTATATAACGTCACCCCGCACTTCATGACGTCACAGCCAGCCCTTATATATTATAAATAAAATAAAATTAAAAATATTTATATTATATCCATATCTGTTTTTTTTTACATTTAAAATATCAGTTAACCGGAAGTAGCACTTTATTACATTCTAAATATTCATTCACAACTCTTTATACCTATTTATATGCGGGAAAGTCCAGGGGAGGACACTCCCGCTTATTTAAAAAAATATACTTGCGCCCCCTTAATTTTTATAATAATCCAACTTCATAAATACTTACATAATATAGTAATTTATTTAAAATAATTAAATATATTATGAGCAAATATTTAATGTATATAAAAAAAATTATGTATAATAAGATATAATGTAACTGATACACATTAAACACACACATACACACTCAATTAAGCAAAATCATAATATAGATTATTATAGATTTCAGATTCCACATGTGATTGTCGAAAAACAAATGCATCCACAACGTGTCACAGTTAGGTGTGCATTTTGGGCTGGAGGCATAATTGGACCATACTTTTTTTGAAAATGAGGCTGGTCAAGCAGTGACTGTTACTTCTGCTCGATATCGCGACATGATACACGGTTCTTTTTGCCGAAATTGGATGATATTGATGTGGCTAATATGTGGTTTCAACAAGACGGTGCCACATGCCATACAGCCCGTGAAACACCTCAATTACTGCATGAGACATTTCCAGGTCGTGTACTCTCTCGTTTCGGTGATCAGAATTGGCCCCCTAGATCGTGTGATTTAACACCATTAGATTTCTTTTTATGGGGATATCTAAAATCACAGGTCTACGTCAATAAGCCCACAACTACGCGTGCATTAAAGGAGGAGATTCAACGTTGCATCAACGAAATTCAGCCACATTTATGCAGAACGGTCATGGAAAATTTCGACAAACGAGTGCGTATGTGTATGCAAAGCCGCGGAGGCCATTTGCCCGATGTGTTATTCCATAAATAACCCTATCCTATGTACTTTATGAATCATTAAAAAAATTACAATCAAAAGACTAAAAACTGTGTTTTCTATTTAATTCAAATCTTGCGTTAATTTTGGGACACCCTTTATTTAATCAGGCCATGTCGTCAATGTTGAGATATGATTTTGAAAATATACGATTATTAAATGAAGACTGGTATCTATTATATAATATCTACTATATTTAACATATTCCAACCGGCTCCATAATTTGTCTATTCATTTTATGCGGCGGCATGAGCCACCGGTGGTACATGCCGGTGGGAACGTGTTAACAGCCATCGGATATATGTATAAATATCTCTTGAAATTTAATAAAAATATATTTTAATTATAAAATTTTGAAAAATTATTTTTTGAAGTGAAAACTTCTTTAGCGGCATTGCGGGATGGGAAAAAGCATAGAGCTCGCGTGAGCGAGACCGACCCGACACCAATTTCTTATAACAGAGCGCGAAATTTGAATTGTCATTAGAACTGTTTTATAAATTGTTATCTCTGACATATAAATATATATTTATTATGTAAAGTTCATTTCATATATAAATATATAATCAAAATTATACGAAATGAACTTCACATAATAAATATATATTTATATGTTAGAGATAACAATTTATAAAACAGTTCGTATTGCAATATTTTAAACAAAGTTGTATATATATATATATATTCATACACATCGTATTTTTAATATTTTTGTAATAATAATCAGTTTGCTGAAAAAAATAATTATGAAATTTATATTTATGTATATATAAATATATATATATATATATATATATATACATATATATAAAATTCATTTTTCTCGTGAAGCTGGTGCGCATTCCGTCTGCTTTCAAAATTCTTACTCAGAAGTTTTCACTTCTGTCGGCCAGTCCCACGACTGCCAATTTCTTTTTTATCTATATAAATACATATATATGAACAATTATTTCTCAATTTATCTCCATCAAAATGCACCAAATCTCAAAAACCATATGTATACTCCTTAATTACATGAATAAATCTACTATTAGAGAAAAATAAATTTTCCTTTTGCTTAACCTATTTTTCTTATACTTATACCACCTTACAGATTAGAATTTGTATATTTAAACTATTATTTAAAGATATTGATTGGTAATGTTCTTTTAATAATTTTGCCAATCATTTACTATTTAAGGATGATTGTAAAAATTTCCTCTGAAAGGTACAGAACTTAGCACAATAGAGGATACAGTTAATGCTTACTCGACTGTCGTTCTTCCTCCTACGATACGAATAAAATTCTATGGAGTTAAATTACAAATGAATCCATGGATTAACTCATGACACTAATCCCATCCTTCTGATGAGCTTTTGAAATCTTAAATATAATAATAATTTAGCATTTTTTTTTTGTTTTAATTTATTTAGTTATAAAAATATATTTATATTTGAATGTAAATTTCTAACCTTTTCAGTGACAGATATTCTAAAGTTAATTAGAGACAACTTTCATGTAGATTTGTAGATACTACAAAGATATATCTAAAAAGTAATTTATTTTCATGAATACTTTTCAACCTGTAATATTATCCAATTTAAATGAAACAAATCAATAAAATAAATAGAAATATATATATTTATATAATTAGAACTAAAAAAATAAAATATTTAATGAGATCATTCTAAACTTTTATCTAACTTTTTTAGATATGTCAATTGTAAGAAAAAAAAATTGAAACTTAACACACTATGAGCGGGGCGGGTATTTGTACCCGTTGCGGGGACTGCCACTTATAAGCGGGGCGGGTATTTATACCCGTTGCCACTTATATAATATATATTTTCCCTTGTGTCACTTAAAATTACTTATTTTAAACGATAACTAATATATATCATTCATATAAGTGGCAACGGGAATAATTACCCGCCCAGCTTATAAGTGGAAGTCCCCGCAACGGGTACAAATACCCGCCCCGCTCATAGTGTGTTAACATAAATCTCAATTCAATTGAAATTAGACTCTGTTAACCCTCAAGCTGCGTGGCGTCTTTAAGTGGATTAATTCTATCAGAAAATTCAATGGTACTCCTCTTATTTACGAGATTTATATATAAAGGAGAGTTTTTATATTGAGCCAAATCTCTCCTGCAAGGTATTGTCTTGTCTTGTAAATGAGAATATAGTAATGTTCACACGCTCCATTCACATTTTATCTCGTACGTGCTTGCATAATTAGAATAAGTATAAAATACAAATTGACATAATGTATAATCTGTCAATCAACCTTTTGACTTAAAATTCGATTTCACAAACCTCGGTCTGTTTTAATTGCCAAGCGGACCACGACCCAATGGTCCTCGATATAATATTATAAAATATGACCTTTGAAGAAGGTAACAATAGTTGACACACTTGTATTAAAATAATTTTTAATTTATATATGTAATAAATTAGGAAAGAAGGAACAATTTTCCACCCCTGAAACTACCCCGCCCCCCTCACCTACCCCTCTACTTAAATTAATATAAATAAGCTGTTGTAGAGAAGAGAGAAGACAGACCTACAGCAAATGAAGGACAGACGTTAGACAAATTTGAGAGTGATCTTCAACACCCTTTTCCCTTTCGGCCCTTTAATGATTGTAACTTGTAATTAGTTCACAAATAAATATTATTTTCTCTCTTTGATCAAATCTTACCTTTTATTTTACCTTTTAATTACCCACTATCCCAGCGGGTAATTATATATTTTATCCAAGTTAAATCCAACATACGTATCGTATTATTTATTTGAAAAATTTTTTTTTTTATGTTTTTAATAGATAAAACATTGGTATTATTAAAATTATTAATATATGTGAATTAAAATTAAAGAAAATAATTTTAAATGATTGACAGTTTTATATTTTTATGCTTACAAAAGGGTCTCATGCTTACAAAAGGGAATCAGGGTTCTCTTTGAGGCAATTAACACACATTTTGTGAATGTGTTAGTAAAAGGGCATAGGCACCAAATGGCTGTGGTTCAGCATAGGGACATTTGGAGAAAAGTGGTTGGAGCGGCCAAGAACTTTCGAGTTACGTAGAGCCATAAAGATAGATAGTATAGGCATCTAGCTCACTCAACCTTGATTACTATAAAATCTGGTACTTATAAAAAAATCTAACATGTTAAATTTAAAAAATATGTTAATGCCAATGTGTATATATATTTATCAATATTTAAAAATCTTGAAACATCAATTAACATTTTTCTAATTGTATATGGGAAATCCTGTCAAATTTAAAAATGAGTTTCCCGAAATAAACGTTTACTGGACAATTAGTCACTAATAATTACTATAAAACTTTGAAACTGGCAAGAAATTATAAGTCTCTTCCCCCCTTTTTCTCGCTTCTTGTCCTACTTCATCTTCATCTAGAACTAATCCACAAAACTTGGTTTAAGAGAGAACCCCAAAATACCTTCTCTCACTTTTCCCTTCATGACAAACTTTTACTTTTAGCTCAACTTGTATTTATAGAAAGTAAGATGAAGAGAGAAGAGGGAGTTCTATTAAAAAAAAAATAAGAAAAATTTCACGTTCACAAGTCAAGTCTAATTGCAAAAAAATGATAACTAGTTGACATTGCAATCAAAAGAGGAAAGTTTTAAAAATTTAATTCATGAAATTATTCTTTAAAAAAACAGTAATGTAAATTCATTAAGAAGGCATAAGCTCTCCTCTATAAATAAATTATAATTATCATTTATATATAACAATTTTAATCTAATATATCTGGATAAAAATCTTGTTTAATGATAAATCCTATTTAAAAAATCGAAGAACACACAACTAACTTTTGACTAACTTTTTCAGTTGTCAAAAACTAACTACTAAAAAAATCTGGAGTGTCTCCACTAGACTATCTCGCAAATTTGAATTGGATCAAATAACATATATTAATTTAAATTAAATTAAATTATAAATTAAAATTAATAAATAGTATTTATTAAACCAGCGCATGAATTATATATTTTACCTTACCCACGGGTTTAATGGGTAATTAAACGGTAAAGAAATAAAAGGCAATTTTATTTAAGAAAGAGTAAGAAATTTATTATGAGTTTGAAGATACAAATTCAATCATACATAGGGACACACTCCCGTCTAGTCTAAAATATCTCTCGTCACTGCTTACATCTAGTCATTACATCTCTTCATACATCTTTCAATTGTAACGTTCACATGTGGAAGCATGAACGTGACTAGCATAACTTACTTATTCTTAATTGTAATGGACACATGTGGGAGCTTGACATTATATCTCCACCCCCTAAAGGAAATTTGTGTAACAAATTGTCTAGTGGGTGAAGTTAATGTGTCCATTTGCAGGGAGAATTATACATTCCTTTTTAAAGAATTTAATTTTTCATTGTTTTTCACTTAATCACTATTTTGTTTTTTTTTTTATATATAATTATTAAACACAATGTTTTCACTTAAGTATCTTGCACAAAAATTATTATTTAATATCACTGCACTGAACACAACACATTTTTCACATAACAAAAATAACAAAAACATCAATTAAAAAAAAAATTTTTTTTATTTCTTATAAATTTAAGCAAATTGTTTTTATTTTTATTTTATTTTATTTTTTTTTTTTTATTAATTACTAAATCAAATTTATTCGGACTACCTTTGTGGTCGGTGGATATCGAAAAGTAATTTATAACAATTAATATAATTTCGTACTCTTTCTAATTATTAAGGTATCTCTTAAGACTAATAGAAAAAAACTTATATAATAATATGCGAAAAAAATAAAAAAATTATACAATTTAAATTTAAATTTTGTCCACACCCGTTTTAAATGATATTTCCATTTCATTGATATCTTTCTCCTTATTTTATTAATGTGTGGAGAAAGTGACGGGGCCATTTGCCATGATCTAATATAGTTTACTAATACAATATGATATTTAATTTTACAAACAACTACTAAATGATTTCTATAAAAAAACTTGGGACGGGTGCCTTCCTTTGAATGTCTCGAACTAATATTATTCACATTATTTATACTTTGATCAATATTATCAATTTTAATTTCATTTTGAATTAATGTTGGGAAATTAGAAACTGTATTAGGGGATGACGGAGAATTATGTTTATTAATTTCGTTAAACGTAGATTCATGAGATCGCTTTTTATTTTCTATAAATCTTAGATTAATTTCTTCTGGTTTTGAAATTGTTTGGTCAAGATTGATCTTATTTATTTCTATATATTCACGTTCATTTGGAGTTAATGGAGGGGGTGTTGGAGATGGAGTGTTCTTTGGAGGATAATGATCGAATTCAGGAGTCTTTTCTCTTATAAGTTCTGGACAAGGTAACGTATCAATAGAATTATCTTCACAAGGAGATAACACAGGTGTATCCGCATCATATGATTGAGCAATTTTCTCAAGAGCATTGAATTGAATAGGTGGGGAGGGTGGTGGTGAAGAATAGAGTGAGATTTGAGATTTTTCTGAGAGAGAATTATCCATATTATTGTGTAAGGAATTTTCTTCCAATTCCTTTTTAATTAATTTCTTGGTTTCTGTAATTTGAGGTGGATCTTCTAAATTGATTAATTCTGCATGAGGTTTTATACTTTGTTCTTTAGAACATTTATATAAAAATTCTTTATTTGAATTCATTGTTTCATCATTGTTAATATTTTTATCATTAATATGTTTAGAGGGCAAAATATTTTCTGATATTCTATTTTTTGGTAATAAATTAGAAGAATGTAATGATTTTAAAATTGATTTTTCTTGTATTAATTTATTCATTGGTAAAGTTATATCAATTGAAGATAATTTATGATTGTTTATTGTATTTTTTTCATTAATATCACTTGGTTCTTTTTTAACTTCAATATTATATTCAAAATTTAATTTGTTCTGGTCAAGGAATTGTCCATTATCAATTTTATTTTTCTTATAATTGTTTGAATTTAATATTGTTGATTTATTTTCAAAAGAGGCAAATTTTTTAATCATATCTGGTTCATTTAGCCAATCATTAGTTTTTTGTTTTTTATAATCCGCCGAATTGTGGTAGCGGGGAGGGGGGTGGTAATTTTGATAATTATTAGAATGAGAGCGATTTCTGGGAATGAATTGTCTATTGTAATTTGAATCGTAGAGATTACTCTCGCTTTTTGTTTCGCGAAATATGTCCCTAAGATCCCTTCTCAAATTCTCCCAGGTGGTTAGACTTACGTGGGTCAGCATTTCATTGGCACTGCCCTGAATTTTGTCTCTAACGTACCTGAGGAAAAATTCGTGCTGGTCATAAGGAAATGTACTATATATTTTATCAACCGTATTAATAAATCTTTGGAGTACGTTTGACTCGCCCTTAAAGATAGGAATACATTGTAACAAATGATCTGTATTCATTTTCATCATTAATTTCATTTTTCAATTACTTTATTTATTGTATTATTTAATTTTATTATTATTATTTTACGTTGATTATTATTATTTTATTTTGATTATTATTATTTTATTTCGATTATTTTATTTTATTTTGATTATAAATTTTTTTTATTTTGATTATTATTTTTTTTTATTTTGATTATTATTTTATTTTAATTATTATTATTTTATTATTATTAATTTTAATTCATTTTATTATTTTATTTTTTTATTTTAATTAATTTATTTATTTATTTTTCATAAAATTTTATTTATTTTAATTTATGTTAGAAATTTTGTTTAATTGTTAAAATATTTATTTTAATATTGATTTATATATTTTTTTTTATGTTAGAAAATTTATTTAATTGTTAAGGTATTTTATTTTAAAATTTATTTATTATATTTTTTTTTTATGTTAGAAAATTTATTTAATTGTTAAGGTATTTTATTTTAAAATTTATTTATTATATTTTTATGTTAAATTTATGGTATGACTGTTTGTATAGCTCACGATTTTTCTTTCTTCTTTCTTGTTGACTGCGCCCTTCGGATAAGTATTATCCTAGTATTTGTAGATGACCCGGGATGATTTGCTCGTACCGTTCCTCGTTAAGGCAATGGACGTCGCTTTCCTCGGTGTCGTGTAGTCGTGGTAGCTCGTAGGTTTGTAGTGGCTGCTGCTTCTTGGTTGCTGAAGACGATGTTCAGACTCCGTCGATTGCTCAGGAGATGAAGCAGGAATTTAATCACCGTTCGCGATAAAAACTTTAAAAAGTTGCCGTTTGTATTGTATAAACGTTCGCGAAGTCCTACCGGCTGCGCCAATTATATATTTTACCTTACCCACGGGTTTAATGGGTAATTAAACGGTAAAGAAATAAAAGGCAATTTTATTTAAGAAAGAGTAAGAAATTTATTATGAGTTTGAAGATACAAATTCAATCATACATAGGGACACACTCCCGTCTAGTCTAAAATATCTCTCGTCACTGCTTACATCTAGTCATTACATCTCTTCATACATCTTTCAATTGTAACGTTCACATGTGGAAGCATGAACGTGACTAGCATAACTTACTTATTCTTAATTGTAATGGACACATGTGGGAGCTTGACATTATACATGTTTGGCTCTTTGTTGATGGCACCACGTCACGTGTTGGCGCGTGAGATTTGCAGTGTTAAAAAATTAATTCTGGTACTTTCAGCGATTCAATCAAGCTGAAATTCTATATATAGCAGTATTATACAATTATTAATCATGTGAAAAATTAACAAACATATATCTTTATTTTTGCGGTCACTTTAGAAGAAAAAAAATCAAAACTTTGTAGGTAATGACCCTCTTCCGGTTGAGCTATATTTCTCAAAAGTTGATAGAAAACTATGAATTTTGAACATGTACAAAATTTCATCATTGTAGCTCAAACCATTTTTGCGTAATCTTGGTTACATACATACATACATACACACACAGAGAGAGAGAGAGAGAGACATTTTTCTTAACCTTAGTGAAAATGATTCAGGAACCTTCAAAACGTATAAAAACATCAAAATCTCAACATCGAAAATTTTCGTGATCGCAATACTATCTCTGGTGAGATAGTAAAAATGGCTGATAATGTCAACATATTAGAAACATATGTATAACTAACATAACAAAAAAAATTTCGATAATCGAATGTACATAGCCCGCGAAAATTCAAAATTCACCTTTTCTTTTGAACAGGCCTCGTAAAAATATAGCTCTATATTATTATATTTTCGATTCCATCTTTAAGGAAAGAACTTTCTTTTGCATAAAAAAAGGTTGGTGATTTGGTTGAAAAGATTCTTGGACAAGGTAGATAATCATCTGAAAGTTTCCTTTTATAAATCGAGCAATTTTTATGTTTGACTATCGAATTGACATCGAGCTTTTCAAAACATATCTAAGCTTTTCCAAATACAAAAACGCAGTCGAATTAACGAGTTTCAAGTTCTCACCTATCTTCTCGGTGGTAATCTTTCTGTTTTTTTTTTTTTACACTAAACCACTCACATACTTACAATATCGTCATCAATGCGGGCACAAACTTCTGCAATCATCTAATATATCATTCTATTCCCAAGAGAGAATTTAGCAAAAGAAAAGAGGTAGAATTATAGCTGGCAAAACTCTGGCATTACTTTCTCTGAATAATACCTAACAAACAAGGAGTACTTGAGAATTTTCATCCTTTTAAAAAATAAGTTTCAAACAAGATATTTTCAAACAATTTTTAAATTCTTTTTTTTTTAGATAATTTCGATAGTCTATCTCTCTCTCTCTCTCTCATTGTGAAATATAATAATATAGATTCGATCAAAAAAATATCGATTAATTGAACATATAGAATTCTTTTTTCTTTTTTTTATACATTAGATATAGGTTTAAAAAAATCCAATTTCTCATATTAAACACACATATATACAGGGTGCTTCAAAAAAATGTATACACACTTTGAACTTCCATAGAAAATTTATTTACCGTTCTACAAAGTTAAATTTCAGGAAAATAGAAAGCTGAAAGTCGAATGTAAATGAAACATAAATAACAAATGTTAATACTGTTCAAATTGGTGACCTGCAGCATCAATACAATTCTGAGTCACCACTGACTCTGTACATCGTATCAAAACGTCCAATGAGATTTCTCTACACACTGCTTGGATCTCATTCCAAAGAATGTCTAGGTTACGTGGTTTACGTTTGTACACCTCATCTTTTACTGTGCCTCACAAGAAGAAATCCAGTGGTGTAAGGTCTGGAGAGCGTGCTGGAAACTCGATTGGCCCCCTGCGTCCTATCCACTGGCCCGACAAATTTTGATCCAGGTCACCAATTTGAACAGTATTAACATTTGTTATTTATGTTTCATTTACATTCGACTTTCAGCTTTCTATTTTCCTGAAATTTAACTTTGTAGAATGGTAAATAAATTTTCTATGGAAGTTCAAAGTGTGTATACATTTTTTTGAAGCACCCTGTATGTATATATATATTTTACATATTATATATATGTATATATATATTATTTTAATAACAAATTTTCTTTTTTTTTTAATATTTCAGGTATGCAATTCATTGTGCTTTATCACGATGAGATTATCAAGAAATTTCATCTTCTCTCTACTTTTTGACACTCGATTATAATCCAATACTTTATTAGAAATGGATGAAAAATTGATTTCATTTGCCAAATTGAAAAAAAAAGATATTATTTAGATAAAATGCAAAAATAGAATAAAAAAGCATTCATATAAGTTAGATTTATTAAAAAATATTTGAAAAATATAGAAATAATTGATGTTAAAACTTTGTTGAAATTAAATAATCAAATTAAATTATAGAATCTATTGCTATAGCGCTACTAAAACTCGAAAGTGCATAGACTCAGTAACCACATTCCTCCATCCCTATTTAGAATTAATTTTGAAATTTCTTCAATTTTTCTCATATACCTATACTTTTATACATATAAAGTATAAAGTATTTGTTTTAAGTATATGACTCAATAGACCGGAAAACTTTTTCAAATCTTAATCTAAATGGGAATTCCAAAAAAACTAGTACGTATGATTCAAATTTGTCTTGTAAGTAGTAAAGGAATAAGATGAACTGTCAGAAACTTTCGAAATTCGGAATGGGTTAAAACAAGGAGACGCATTATCAACAATTTTATTTAATTTAGTTCTGGAATATGTAATTAGACGAATTGGAGAAAAATCAAATGGAATCGAATTAAACAAAAAAATTCAAGTATTAGGTTACGCAGACGACTTAAATATAATAGGAGATTCGGCGATTGCAATTAAAGATAGAGTAGAAAAGAGGTGGGGCTGGAAATTAATAGTGCTAAGACAAAGTATTTAGTAACAGAGAGGAATAGTATTAACACACAAAATCTTAACATACAAAATACAGAATTTGATAATGTGTGTGTAGAAAAATTTAAATACTTAGGTTCTGTGATAACGAAAGATAATAATATTCGAGATGAGTTTAAAGCGAGGTTACAATCGGGAAACGCCTGTTATCATGCAATAAAGGGGCTTATCGTGTCAAAATTATTATCAAACGGGATAAAAATTAAAATATATAAAACAATTGTATTATATGGGTGTGAGGCATGGTCTATGACCTTAGGAAAAGAGAGTAGATTTAGAGTATTTGAGAATAGGATTCTGCGAAGATTTTACGGGCCAAAGAAAGATGAGGTCACCGGGGAATGGCGATGATTGCATAACTAGGAATTGCATGACCTCTATGCATCTCCAGTTATAATTAGAATTATAAAATCGAGAAGGCTGCGGTGGGAAGGACACGTGGCTAGAATGGGTGAAGATAGAATGGGGAAAAAAATATATTGGAAGGGAGACCGAGTGGGAAACGTCATCTTGGAAGATCAAGGACACGGTGGTGGATGGATAATGTTGGAAAGGATGTGAAAGAGATAGGAGAGGATAGGGACTGGAAGGTTGTGGCTCAGAATAGGAATACTTGGAGGGGTGTGGTTGCTGCGGCCAAGAACTTTCGAGTTCTGTAGAGCCACAGAGATAGATAGATAGTATTTGTTTTTCCATCTTGTATTTTGTCTTCCATCATTCATTTCCTAATTGATTTTTTTTATTGGTAAATAAAATTATAAAATATATTTCGTTTAAATAATTTGTATTTTAAATATATAATTATTCCCTATATCAATGAAAATATAATTTTTTTTTCCATTTATATTTTATTATTGATATTGCCTTTTTGAGATCATTCTCATATATGATTCATCTATTTAAAATATTTCAAAATAAATAAAAAGATATAATCTCTTGAAAAATTAATTTAATTTCTATGTCCTTTATCTACACATACAAATAAAAAAAATATAAATATTTTTTTTAGAATATACATGCATTATTTTCTTGTTTGAATTTTTAAATTTATAATAATATATTTATATATAATAAAAAATAATCCTTTTCAATGATGGAAGTCTTTTTTTTAATTATCTGTTTCTATTATAATGCAAGCAAGATCACCATTCATTAATTCATCCAGCCCCAATGGAAAGCTAACTAATTTGAAAGCCTCTTTCGAATTTGAGGTAATTATTTCAAATTTTGTCTTTATTTAATTGGGTGTGCATTAGTGTGGCTGAAAGGGCCTGTGGCGACTCTCTGTCCCTTCTCTCATTACACTCTCACCCTCTGACTTATACTCCCCGTCACGTATAGAGAGAGGTCTCCTATTCCAGAGATGGCTAATGATCCAACCGTGGCCTCACAAATTAACTTCATTTTAGGCTCATCACTAAAGAAACCACACAGTTTGTCATTTAGTCTTAATTAATAGTAACACCTATTTTATTCTTAATACTTTCTTATTAAATTAAGAAAGAGAATAATATAGATGAATTTGATTTTTACTAAAGTAAAAAATAATCTTTTTAAAAAAAAAAAAAAAAACAATAGTAAATTATAAGAAGTTAATTGTGTTAAATATTATAACTCCAAAAAATATTTATATGGTATAAATTGTATAAAATATAAAATTATATAATATATATATATATTGAGAATAAATTTTATAATATACCAATAAAAAAAAACCCTACGCAAGGAGAGCGCCTATCAGATCGGTTATATTAATTAGGTGTCCTATGATTAGGGTCCTATTAACGTATATCTTGATTTTCTTGAACGGAGGCACTACTTTTTATCAAATAGCTTCCCGATGGTGATCCCGAAGACTGGGTTGATTTCGACCCATAGACTCCAGCTAAAGAAAATCACTTGCCATGCCTGCGATTTAAACCCGGGACCACGAGAATGTGAGCTAACACTGTTAACCAACACCCTACTACTTGTCTTTATAAATCAATAATAATAATATATTTTCAATTCAATTTATGATGTAAAATCTATTATATTGTATTATACATATTTGCCATATTTATCATTTATATTAATTCATATAATAATATATAATATAGGAATTTAATAATGTAGTACAAAAATTTTTATACTCATACTTACATATTTTTATTTATTGCAAAAAAAAACAAACAAATAAAATACAATTAAATATTCCATGTAGATAGTAAGTTTTTATAATTTAATCTAGGATTATTAAAAAAATAATTATTTTCATTTCTATATAAATTTCAGAGAAACATTATTTAATAGATTATTCATTCAATGTATGGAACTGAATATAAAAGTTTAATAATAACTTTTAATCATACATTACGAATCAATTTAATTTATTCTGTTCAATTACGTACTGGTCTACAAAATAAATTATTAATGTTTAAGCAAATGAAATTAACAAAAATTTATAATAAAATATTTTAATAACATTTTTATATACATATATTCTATATATTTATGTGTTTCTATTTCATAATTGATTTTCCAAGCCTCTTTTCATATTATTAAAGTACTTTAACTTTGCAAATATCAATTCCTTGACATGGTTTTGCTTTCAATTAATTAGACTAATGAAGTTTAAATTTATACATATATATTTTAAAAATTTCATTTCCTCCTTTCGTTTACCTTTGAGAGAAAAGGAGAATTTCCTAATTATTCAATTTACCATATATGAATTTAAAATATATTCATCCTATATGTTTAAGTAGAGTAGAGAGTATATTTATATAAGGAAAAATAAAACACATAGACAAAACTAACTTAAAATTAAAATAACATTCATTTAATAGAATTCTTAATTATTTATTAATATAGAATTTGAAATAAGTTTTTTCATTACAAAAGACATTTTTACCGACCGACGATAGGAAGGGAAGGTATTGTTTTCACACCAAATTTCACATGTGGTGATTTTTGTATATTTCCACGAATCATTTTATTAATAGAAAAAAGTATTTTTTGCATGATGTCTGTCCGTCTGTTCGTTGTGTGATTGTATAGAGGTGTACAGCTTAAACGGATTTTTATCAAATTGGGTATATTTACTTAATGCGTCAGTAGCATGAATTCATCAACTTTTGGTGTATATCCGAAAATGTAGTTTACAAAGCATTAATTATATATTCATTTTCGGAAATTTTTCACTTAAAATATAGAGTAATTAATAATTGACTAATTAAACTAAAAATAAAAACCAAGATAATATAATTTAGAGATTTTAATTAAAGTTCAAGGATGACACAATGGATAATTAAAAAGTGTCGGATATATTGTCATTTAAGTAGTCTACCTCCCTTTTTTCTGTATTATCGTTTTGTGTTTTTACAATAATTATCACTGGTGGAGTCAAAAACCACATGTAATATTTATCCTCATTGACTTATAATCCAAGTTACTATCCTTTTGAATTGATTTTTTTATCTAATTTCTGTCTTAAAACGCTCTAATATAATTATTACTATTATGAAGATAATCAATGAGCTATGGACATCCCAAAATCAGAGCTCAGGTTGAAGTTTTGATTATGATGACTTTCAGATTACTGCCGTTTTAATTCTAGAATATTTAAATAATAAGTAGGTTGCCAAGAATGAAATATATAGAAAAATTGTGAATTTGGTTAATCATTTTAACTTACAAATATGAGAAATTATTTTGTTATCCAACAAAAATTTAATGATAAATTAATTTAACGCTTACCTTATTTTTTCATAATTGATGTCTGTTTCTGAGTCTGAGAGGATCATTTGAAATGTAAGAACTCCTAGTTCATATTAGGACAAATTTACAACCGTTGTATTTTCAACAAAATTCATTTTTATTCAGTTTTATTAACAATTTCCAAAAAAAAACAAATCCATAAAAAACTTTTTTAAGATTATATAATCTTGAAAAATATATGGATAATTCAGCCACTTCACATAAATTCCCATAAAATTCATATCAAATCAGTAGTTCATCGCGGACGCCCTAAGTTATTCCAGAAGTATACTTCATCATAATACTTCAGAGTGGAGTAGTTGTGTGGGTGAAACAATTTTACCTATGTAAACACTACAATAATAATATACAAGTAAGATTGATATGTGTTACCAAGAGAATTTATTTTGGTAAACATATTGATACTATTAATTTAGTTTTTTTTTGATTTCTTGTTGGGCAAAGGCTAACGATCTTGTCAAGATTGGGTTATTAATTACAACACCCTAAACTGAAGTCCAATAGCTACTTTTTGTAATTATCATCTCTTTCAGAGAGAAGATTTAACAAACATGTTTTGTTGCAAATGTAAACCATCTTTCAAATCTTAAATTTTTGCTTTGTGTTTGTTTTTATTTCTTGGATATTCTCTATGATTTTTTAAATGCTTTATATGAAAATATTTTTTTTAAGATTTTCTATCTGTATAAAATAAATCTAAAAAGAATTTCATTAAAATTTCTACTTTATATTTGTAAAATGTATTTTTCAGAGAAAGTTTAAGAAGATCTACTTAAAAATGGTTGGGTAACCATTCTCTATATCATCATAATATTTAAAGCCCTCCTCTGTATCACAAAATCACTGACCTTTTTTTAGAACCATTTTGAAAGAAATTGAAAAAAATGGGAAATGTTTGAAGAGTTTAATCACAAAATCAAGTACTAAGTTCCATAAATAAATATCACATAAAGTGATCATTGTTTTTTCTTCTTACAAATTGTATAAATAAAATAAAAAAAAAAAATAAAATTCATTTAACATTATTAAAAATGAGGAGAAGTATATTCAGAAATATTTTTCACAAAATATATGAATAAGTTGAGAATGTATTTTTATTAATTCATTGAATGGACAGAGAGAAAAAGAAATGACTTTAAAATAAATTTAAAAGAAACGAAATCAACATTTATTGTATGTTTTTTAATCTACTTGGGTTTTCCAAGGTGCGGTAGAACGATTTGGAAAAGATCCAAATGTGATTTTGACAATTTACGAGAATAATAAGATATTTTTCAATTAACTGAACATTATTACTAAATGTTCCATAAGATTTTATTATTATTTGTTTGTATTATTTTTATACTTTTGCTTTTACATTTATCATACAATTTTTTTTAAGTCACAAAAAAGACATTAAAAAAACTGTACTTAAGCCAGAATTCGAAAATTTGCTTTTGTTAGATAAAATAATAATAATAATAAAAAACAAAAATTAAAGCACTCGTTACGGGTAATAATAATAATATTAAAAAAATCACAATTTTTTAATTTAAGATTTTATTTTAATTGTTTTTTAATATTTGTCATATTTAGGTAAGTACATATTATATTGTTTGAATTAAAAAGGGCGTTTAAAAGAGCCCTTCAATATAAATGAAAGATGGAATAAAGGGCTTGTTTTCCAGTTCCAGAAATCATTTTAGAATTAAAATTACCATAAAAAAATAAACAAATTCCAATCTATACTATATAAAGTAGTATTTTTTTATTATCCATTGAAGATCTTAGGATTTTAGCTCATCCATCTCATTCTAACTAATTTCAAATGAAAATCATTAATGATAAATTTGATGGTAAAAATTTTCTGAACGAAATACTTGGTTCTTGAAAAAATACCATTTTACTGTCCGATGAGTTTATTTTCTAAAACATGATGGGCTATATTTATTTTCTTTTTTTTTAAAAATAAAAGTTTTCTCACAATTTTTAAAATAAATAATCAACAAAAAATAACACCAACATAAAAAGACTATAAATAAATAAATTAATTAATTAAATAAAAATAAAAATAAAGATAAAACAACTTTTTTTAATTTAAATACTATAGTTAAATAAATTATTTATTTTACTATATTTTTTCTAGAGTTTAATTTTTAAAATTAAGTATTAAATTAAAATGAAAAAGAATGAATATACATAATTTGTGCTACTAGTACTCTAATTGGCAAAATTTTTTTTTTAAAATATACATAAAATAGTTCTATAATATTATATTTTTTTTAAAATAATTAAATAAAACATCTTTGAGGAATTATTTCTCCCGGGTAATTTTCCAAATAATTCATCTTTTTGTTTTATTTATGAGCTGATAACAAAAACTTCAAACATGATATATATTATTCATAACTTTATATTAAATATAGTATATATTTGAGGGAATTGGGTCAATATTAATATAAATATGTATTGTTGGATGCATGTTGATTGTACAAACAACACTTTCATGTTTCTCATTTGAAACTATAATATATAATATTTTGAAATTAGTCAAAAAGATTCATTATATAAGAATAAATATTTTAGTTATAAAACTTTTAATATTCATTAAACAACCAATTGTGTTGTATTTTAAATATAATTTATAAAGTAAGCGTATATTATATATAATGAAATTTCTGAATATTTTATTAAATTAAAAATCAAAATTTACTTATTTAAATACAATAACTTTACCTTACATTACCTATAATCTAAAACTTAAAATTTACAATGTTTCACAGCACATAAGTAAATAGTTATTCTGTTGCAATAGTAGTTCTCAACCTTTTTGGACCAAACCCCCATTTCGTAAGGTCGGCTTCATAATTCGCCCCCCTATAAATTTTAAAATTGCATGATAATCCCTAATATAAAAGTTAAGTACACTTGGTGATACTTAGAGCCATATTGAAAAATCGAGTTTTAGAAACTTATCGCCCCACAAAAGCGTATAGTCAAATAATCGCCCTCTTTAATATGTCGATCTTATTTTAGAACCATATTGAAAAAAAGCGGAAATGTTTAAAAGCCTGTTCGCAAAATCATCTCACCTTTTTTCTAGAGTTGAAAATGTGATTATGCCCTCCAAAAATAACTATAGCCCCAAAAAATAACTTATCGCCTCCCAAAATCGTATAATCGTCCACTTTAAGATGTCGATCGCCCCCCAGGGGACCATATCGCCCAGGCGGAGAATCACTTTGTTACAATATTCTTCAAAAATTTTCTTAAACTTTTGTAAACAATTAAACATTTTTTTAAAAAAACTAAGTATTTTATCTTTAAAAAAATGTGAAACAGATTTTCATGAAATTTCTGTTTAATTTCATTAAATAAATATATTTTAGAAGTATATATTATTTCATGAATGTTATATTATACATCTTTGAATCTGAATTATAAAATAAAAAAACTAATTTTTTTTTAAATGATTCAAGGTGATCAATGTGTTCATTAATCCATGAGAATTTTAATTAAGTAAGTAATCATCAAATATAAATTTAATAATTTGTTTTAATATTTCAAGATATTTTTGAAATAGACTTGGTAATATTTTAGAAACAAGTTCAAAGATATGTAAGAATAGCATTATCTTCCTTATTCATTATAATTGAAAAAGAAACATTGCGATTAAAGTCGAACAAATATTAAATAAGAAATAAATTTAATAAACTAAATAAAAAATTATTATCCCATTATAACGATTAAATAATTTTCCTAATTAGCAGATAGTAGTAGTATTTTGCCGTTGGATGGTGTTGATGACTATATATCGAGTAACCTTGTTTGTTTCAAAAGAATAAGTATGTGCTTAAAAGGTGACACTTTAGTCTACATTATTTTGTGAATATAGTATTCTTATTCATTGCTCATATCAAAAATTATTTTGATTTGAAAATAAACATGTAAATAATTTTGAATTAAAAAAAGGTAAAAAAGCTCCAAACACAGGTCGAGAAATTTGTGGAGTTAAATTTAGTGAGAATAAATAAAAAAAACTCAAAAGTGGTTTGCACGATTTTGTTTCAGAAATTTAGTTGACAAAAATACAGGTAAAGCAAGACCTGCATATACATTTGTTATGAAATAGCGGAGGTAATAAACACCATGACAATTTTAAATTTGATAATTAATAACCCAAACTGATGATTGAATTGAAAATATTGCCTATCAGGCAGTTCCTTTATCATTCTACCAGTAATTAGGTCATTTCCTAGAGTCTTTTTTGTTTTAATGGTCTGTCGTATAAACTGTTTAATTTCGGATGGTTTTATTTTTTTAAAATTTGTCATAGGATAATTGTGAGTGTCAAAATTTAGAATTGATTGGAAGTTTTCGTCGGTTTTGTCTGTAGTGGGGTGTGGAGTAAAGCCGTTTATCAAGTTTAGCATAATTAATTATGGTAAAAGAAAAAAACATTGAATTGAATCAAATAAATTACAATATATATTCCAAATTTTATTGCAATCCGTTAGTTCAGTGTTTCTTAACCTTTTAGTATTCACGGCCCAATTTTCAATCATAATTTTCATCGCGCCCCCCCCCCCCTCCCCACCGCATACAATAAAATGAAAACAGTTTACCTTTTTTTTAGAATCATATTGAAAAAAATTCGGAAATGTTGTTTAAGAGCCTCTTTACACATAATGACTTAGTCCAAAATGTTTCAGAGCATCCTTTTTACTATCTCGCCAGAGATAGTATTGCGATCATGAAAATTTTCGATGTTGAGATTTTGATGTTTTTATACGTTTTGAAGGTTCCTGAATCATTTTCACTAAGGTTGAGAAAAATGTCTGTGTGTGTGTGTGTGTGTGTGTGTGTGTGTGTATGTATGTAGACAAGATTACGCAAAAACGGTTTGAGCTAGAATGATGAAATTTGGTACATGGACATTATTCAAAATTCATAGTTTTCTATCAACTTTTGAGAAATGTAGCTCAACCGGAAGAGGGTGATTACCTACAACGTTTTGATTTAAAGTGACCGTAAAAATAAAAATATATGTTTGATAATTTTTCACATGATTAATAATTATATAAAACTGCTATATATAGAATTGCAGCTTGATTGAATTGCTGAAAGTACCAGAATTAATTTTTTAACACTGCAAATTTCACGCGGCAACACGTGCCATGTTGCCATCAATAAAAAGCCAAACATGCGCTGGTTTAATATTTATTATTTATAATTTATAATTAATTAAATTTAATTTAAATATAATATATTATGTTATTTAATCCAATTCAAATTGCGAGATAGTCGAGTGGAGACACTCCAGCTAATTTTTTAAATCATACTGAGAAAAAAAAATCGAAAATTTTCAAAACTTGATATGCTCACGCCCCCCCCCCCCCCCGCCCTTTAGCGTGCTCGCGCCCACAGGTTGAGAAGCACTGCGTTAGTTCAAATACATATTTGTATATCAATTTTTTTTTTTGATAGATTTGATAGATGTATATTAGATAGATATAGAGTAGAAATAATTATTCCTTACATTGCTAAATAATAAAATCAAAAGTTAAATAACTTTCCCATAATCATTAAACTGAAGTTAAATTTATTTATGTTATATATATTATTTAAGCTCTTGTTAATGGAGAAACTTTAAATGAATTTCAATATTGTCAAATTAGTTTATTTCGTTTACAAATGAAAAAGGAAATCCATTAAACAAGAACATTGAAGTTATACTCACATATATATATATATTTAATGGGCAGAGTCCTGGTCCGTTGAATTTGAGGACCTCGTCAAGTTCAATAATTTAATATAATAAAAAATATCTTCATCCTTCACAATTATTTAGAATGATATTATTTATTGAATTATACTCATATATAGGTAGGTGCCAGTGTAATATATTTGAACCATTTTTATTTATTTTCATACTCACAATAACATTTTGACAATTTTATTAATCATAGGTTCAAATCAGCACGAAGGCATTTATCATTTTAATATCTAATTAATATAGTAATTATTATAGGTTTTTCGAAAAATACTTTTTAAAAAAACAAAATAATAAGGATCTAATGTTATTTTATAAATATAAAAATCTCTCATAATTACATTTATATTCGAATAAAACTAAAAAAATTGTAAAAATTTATTAGTAATTTGTTAAGAATTTTGAATGTGTGACAAATATTAAATATATATTGTAGTTATTTTTTATAAAAGGAGAAATTTGGGGGAATAGAAATTTGAGGTGAGGAGAAAAGAGTGGGAATTTGAAAGGGGATTTTGTGTAATAGTAGCATTCTGGGTCCAGTTAAAATGAGGTTGAACCAATCATGATTGGATCCTGGGGAGTGGGTGAAAATTAATACATTAAAAAAAATTATTTTGTTTTTTTAAAAAAGAAATAAAATATATAAATTTATTTGAATGTTTTGATTTTTATCTTTATATAAAAAAAAATATTTATTTTTATTTTATAAATTTAAACTATTTATAGCATGATAAGCTTATCATTTACTTTATATTTTTTTTATAGATAATTTAAATAAATATAAATATATATAGAAATTATTTTACTTTAAAAATAAAATTTGAATAATAAGAAAATATTTACAAATGTAACGGACAAAGTATTTTTATTCTTATTTATTTTTTTTTATTATACATTTTATTTTGTTTGTCTATTTTTTTTTGTTAATTTTGTTTTTCTATTCCCTTTTTTTTATTAACAAAGTTATTTCGTCGCATTATTCTTAAAATGTAATATATATATAGATATTATATTTCACTTAAGGGGAGGAATCATCCCTCCAAGTTGCTATATTTTTGGCAGTTGAGAATGGACAGTGGAACTAGTGAGATATCATCCTGATATGACCTGTATTTATCACGTCCCGTGATATAATTATTTTGTATATAATCATTTTTATTATCACACCCTGTGATACAGTTTAACTAGTGATATCATCCCGATATGACCTGGTATTTATCACGTCCCGTGATATAATTATTTTGTACATAATCATTTTTATCACACCCTGTGATACAGTCGAACAAGTGATATCATCCTGATATAACCTATACTTATCACGTCCCGTGATATAATTATTTGTGTATAATCCTTATCATCACCCCCTGTGATAATTATTTCCGCTAATTCCAGTGATATTAGTGAATTACATTTTCTTATTTTTCTATTTAAAATTTGTATATTTAATTTGTTAATTTTTATCTATTTAATTAAAGTAAATTAATGTGAACATTATTATTGTGTTTTCCCTTTTCCCTTAATTTTTCAACACTCTTTTATACTTTGGGATATCCAAAGTTGGCGCCCATCATTAACTTAACATAATTAACAATTCGCGGTCATCGTGGATCATTACAAGTGCCCCATACTTAGATCCCCTTATAAATTGGCACCCAACGTAAGAGGATCGTCTACAAAGTGACCCCAACTTGAAACGGTCCTCCTTACAAAGTGGCAGCCCAACCTGAGGCCCGATTAGTACACCACGGCTCCTGAGAAAAGTACATTATTCATCTTTGGTGAGCAGTATCATCACTTTTTCATCTCAACGGACTTATAGTACAATTTAATATTTAATTAATAAAATAGAAATTTAAAACTTTTACTTTTATACTTTAAATTTAAATAAATCATATCTCCTTGTCTAATATAATAATATATTTAACACTTGTTAATTATTTTTTTTATTTTTAATTTTCACATTTATCTAACAAATAGAATATTTATCTATTTAATTCTAATTCAATAAAAATAGTTTGAATATATTAATATTATTATTTATTATAATCAATTAATTATAATTAATCAATTTATATGTTTAATTTGAAAAAAAAAAAAATTTTTTTTTTTAAACTTTAAATTTTATTCTACTACATTATATTTAAATTAATGAATTAATAAAATTGATAAAATATCACTATATTTTCAAATATTTAAATACTCTTACATATTTTAAATTATATTTCAATTATCTTATTTTATAATTAAACATTGTATAATTCAATTGTACGCGACTAAATAACTTTTAATTTTGATTAATTAATTAATTTTTTTTTTCTCTTTGGTTAACATTAAATTTAATTATCCTATTAAAAATGTCATTTTTCGGCAAAGGAAAAAAGGAGGATCTTATCCTTTTAGCACAGGAATTAGGAATAGTTATGAATTTAGATTCTCGTAGGATCGATATAAAAAATGACATCACGTCATTGCCTGATTATGATGAAGACCTTACACAGGAATTACTTATGACCATCATAGAGGATAGGAAAGAAAAAGAAGAAAGAGAAAGAGAGAAAGAAGAGAGAGAGAGAGAAGAAAGAGAAAAGGAGAAAGAAAGACAATTTGAACTAGAGAAACTCCGAATTCAAACCGTAGTGAACCAGGTAGAATCACCAACCCCACTTCAACCGAAAGTAGATATATTGAAATTCTTACCTCTATTTAAAATTAACGATGACGATATTAATACGTATCTGCGTCTTTTCGAAAGACAAATGAATTTTCTTGGCATATCTGAGGATGCATGGGTCACTTATCTTATTTCGGTCTTACCCACAGATATTACTACTCTAATAATTAGAGAACCAAATGAAGTCGCCCAAGACTATCAACATATTAAGAAGCTCCTACTTCACCGATTTAAATTAACTACGGATAAAATAAGAAAACTTTTCTCCACCTCCAAGAAGACATCGGAAAACACTTGGAAAGATTTTTACTTCAATCTACGCGGTTATCTAGAAGCCTGGCTATCCGATCTAAAAATTGAAAATTTTGATCAACTTAAAAATTTGATCCTAGCTGATCAAATGAAGAGAAAGTGTTCATCCGAATGCAAAGATCACTTCCTCGACTCTTGGGAAACATTGGTAGATCCCCTCGATCTCGCAGAAAAATTCGACTCCTATGATAACTTAAGGGCCCCATTTTCAAAAACAATCCCTTCAAATAAATCTATCGAACCCCCTAAATCAAAATATTATGATCGGAAACCCTTTAGAAACTCACAACCTCGTGAAAAACAAAAAGAAGAGACTGACTCTTCAACACTTCGTTGCTACGGCTGCGGAACTCCAGGAGTCACCAAACCTAGGTGTCTAACTTGCAATCCGAAGCAGGAAATTACCAACGCACAAGCCTTACAGTGTGACGTTACTACAGATAGAGATACTAAACTCGCTCTAATAGAAGCCTCCATCTATGAAGCTTCTGGTTCTATTTGCGTTGACAGCGGGGCCACTCGCTCTATTGGCGGTCAGCGTCTTCTCAGCTATTTAAGACAACGAGGAGAACATTTTAAAGTAGAAAAACTTTCCTTAACTCTAGCTGACGGGAAAAAACGTATACATTCCGTGTTATTAGCTACAGTTCCTGTAAAAATCAAAAATAAAATAATACATATAGAAATGATATTCCTACCCAATGTTAGTGGAAATAGATTACTATTAGGTCTTGACTTTCTCAGAAAAGCAGGTTTAGTATTAGATATGCGAAACAATCGCTGGTATTTTCATAATTATCCTAAGAGAAAATACAAATTTATTCAAGAAAATCTCTGCACCACTGATGAAAATAATCCTGTTGTTGAAAACACTATTCAGCTAACTGAGGAACAGAACATAAAACTTGCCCATTTATTAAAAGAACATGAAACTGTCTTTCAACCAGGGGGAGAGCCAACTCCTTACGCTGGACATGATATAAACACAGGCGGTTGTTTGAATGCGCTGCAAAGGGCTGTCGAGACCATGGACGGTACCAAAGTCAGCAAAGAAGATCCTGCTGTCCAATATAGACAGCTGGTGGGGTCTCCGAGAGCCCATCGGGGTCCACCAGGAGTTATGGAGCCATCACAAACTCAAAAACATTCATTTACTCAAGGACTTGTTCCCCCTCATACATCAGCTTTGCGTCTATGTAACGACACGCGTTCTACTCCAGTAGTTCCTCTACGTAAGCGAGGAAGGCCAAGAATTGTCCGTTCCTAGGGCTGATCCCTCAATCAAAAGACCTCGGAATCAGAGGGGGAGGATGTAACGGACAAAGTATTTTTATTCTTATTTATTTTTTTTTATTATACATTTTATTTTGTTTGTCTATTTTTTTTTGTTAATTTTGTTTTTCTATTCCCTTTTTTTTATTAACAAAGTTATTTCGTCGCATTATTCTTAAAATGTAATATATATATAGATATTATATTTCACTTAAGGGGAGGAATCATCCCTCCAAGTTGCTATATTTTTGGCAGTTGAGAATGGACAGTGGAACTAGTGAGATATCATCCTGATATGACCTGTATTTATCACGTCCCGTGATATAATTATTTTGTATATAATCATTTTTATTATCACACCCTGTGATACAGTTTAACTAGTGATATCATCCCGATATGACCTGGTATTTATCACGTCCCGTGATATAATTATTTTGTACATAATCATTTTTATCACACCCTGTGATACAGTCGAACAAGTGATATCATCCTGATATAACCTATACTTATCACGTCCCGTGATATAATTATTTGTGTATAATCCTTATCATCACCCCCTGTGATAATTATTTCCGCTAATTCCAGTGATATTAGTGAATTACATTTTCTTATTTTTCTATTTAAAATTTGTATATTTAATTTGTTAATTTTTATCTATTTAATTAAAGTAAATTAATGTGAACATTATTATTGTGTTTTCCCTTTTCCCTTAATTTTTCAACACTCTTTTATACTTTGGGATATCCAAAGTTGGCGCCCATCATTAACTTAACATAATTAACAATTCGCGGTCATCGTGGATCATTACAAGTGCCCCATACTTAGATCCCCTTATAAATTGGCACCCAACGTAAGAGGATTGTCTACAAAGTGACCCCAACTTGAAACGGTCCTCCTTACAAAGTGGCAGCCCAACGTTTGGCTCGATTAGTCATCCTTACACAAATTAAATTTAATTGAATATTAAAAACTATAATTTTTATACTAATACTATAATTACTTAAAACTAATTAATTTATGATAATTTATGCACAAATTAATATCAGTTTGAATAGTTTTTTTATATTAAAGAAAGTTATTTGAATTATTGAAAAATATTAAAACGAATAAAGTATTTAAAAAATCTGGAGTGTCTCCACTCGACTATCTCGCAATTTGAATTGGTTTAAATAACATATATTATATTTAAATTTAATTAAATTAATTAAATTATAAATTTAAATTAATAGAATTAATATTTATTAAAAGAGCGCGTGTTTGGCTCTTTGTTGATGGCACCACGTCACGGGCTGGCGCGTGATTAGCAGTTAACGTGTTAAAAAATTAATTCCGGTACTTTCAGCGATTCATTGAAGCTGAAATTCTAGATATAACAGTTTTATACAATTTTTAATCATGTGAAAAACTTTCAAACTTATATCTTTATTTTTACGGTGAGTTTAGAGGAAAAAAAATGAAAACGTGGTAGGTAATGGTCCTCTTCTAAATGTGCTACATTTCCTAAAAGTTGATAAAAAACTACGAATTTTGAATAATGCCCATATACTGTATTTCATTATTCTAGCTCAAACCGTTTTTGCGAAATCTTGTCTACATACACACACACACACACAGACATTTTTCTCAACCTTAGTGAAAATGATTCAGGAACCTTCAAAACATCAAAAATTTTTGTGATCGCAATACTATCTCAGGCGAGATAGTAAAAATTAAATGGTTTGAAGGGGCACTTTCGGTTTGAAGTTCGGAAGGCTTGCCGTGTTTCTTTTTTTCGTGGTGAACCAATCATAGGCTTCGAAAAGATCGGATGACACTGACGTCAACCCAAAGGACACACAAATATTTCATTTCATAAGAATTAAGTCTGCACGGGGAAATTTCTCGCCTTCTTAAGAAAGATATAAAAATAACCATTTTTATAGAAAGTGAAAAAATCACTTCAATATATATATATATAACTATGGCTCTACAAAACTCGAAAGTTTTTGGCCGCAGCAAACACATTGCTCCAAGGATCCTTATTCCGAGCTACACCCAACCAACTCCTATTTTCTCCCATCACCCTTTCGTCCCTTCCAACATTGTTCGTTCACAGCGTCCTTGGTCTTCGGACCAGACGTTTCCCAATCGGTTTCCCCTCAAATAATTTTACGCCAGCCTTTCATCTCCCATTCTTCCTACATTATAAATATATATTTATATTGAATTATCGAATTAGGCAAATAAGTTGTATAATTTTATGTCAAAATGTTTAGAGCGGTAGGTAATATTTCATGAAACATAATTCAAAATGGTATTTGAAAGATTTTAAATAATTTATAGTCAGTAACATTACATATAATATCAAATATATATATTAATATATTAAAATAATATATATACATGTATATATATTATTTTATAAAAAAAAAATTTCGTTTATGTTACGACATTGATATTCAAATTAGCTATAATATCGATTACAAAGTACATATACGTATATATCTATTTTATAAGACGATCTTGTAGTTTTATATATATATATATATCTTGCTGATGCTGAGAAAGTCAGCATCTGTTGCCAAGCTGGTTGGGAATCAGAAAAGGATTTACAAGAGTTGAATTCTAGTGGCCGGTCAAATCTCTGATCGGGTCCAAGGAAGAAGTTTCTTTTAAAAGTTTTTTTTTTTCCAAAGAATAAAATAAAACAAAAACATCCAGATGAGCATAGAGATTGCAATTTCTTTAAAAAGCATTTTTATTTATTTATTTGTTTCGTTTTTTTTCTCATTTTAGTTTTTCATTTTAATAATATAAAAATGGTATGAGAGAGAAATAGAATAGGAAATAGATAAATGGTAAATCAGTATTGAATCAGTTATCATTGTAGAGTATATAATCTATTTTAAATATAATTTTCAATATAAAATGTATTATTTTTTTTTATTATTTAATAAAGTATAAGCCCATTTTATATGATTTGCATTTTTTTAATATTGTTTACTTAATTTAAATGATAACTTAACTTAAAATCTCATTTTTGACAGGTCACAGCCTTCGTTGATATACATAAAATGTGATGCTAACAAAAATCAGATTATTAAAAATTAATATTTTTTTTTTAATATTTTATTATATTATTAATAATAATAATAATACGGGATGACAAATTATTAAAAACTACGTTTTTTTTTTGGTTTATCTAAAAATTGCAATTATATCTTTATTTAATTTAATCAAATAAGTAGTTAATTCTCATTTTGTTTATTTGTGGGTTATATTGACCACATTCACCATTTTGAAAATTTTCGATTTTTTTTTTTCAATATGGTTTTAAAAAAAAGGTGAGAAGATTTTATGGCCAAACTTTTTAACATTTTCGATTTTTTTCATTATGGTTCTAAAAAAAGGTCAGATGATTTTGCGATTATTACAAAAATTAAGGGGGGCGAAATAATTTTTTTTTTCAAAAGGGAGGGGCCGGTACAGAAAGGTTGGAAACCACTGCATTAGTTAGTCATTATTTTTATTAAAAAAGAACTTTATCATTTTGAGTATAGTGAAGACATTTCTTCAAAGAACAGAGCGGAATTTTAAAAAAATCCTTCATCTGATTATGGATAATGGATGGACTTTGGGAAAAGTGGAGAAAACTCCATCACTATTCCCCCCTTCTACTGATCCAAAAAAAAACAAGAAAATTTCCTTTTAAAATATAAAATCGCAATAAAAAATAAAGATGAAAGTCCACAATTTTACATTTTTTACAACATTAAAACTATCTTGTTTCATCTGACGCATATATAGAATAGAGTGAAATAAAATCAATTTAATTTGATTTTTTCTCCAAAGAGGGATCTATTTTATTTTATTTTATTTTATTTTTTTTTTGATTCTTCTAGAACGAGGGACCGCCATTAATAGTCTTATTCATCCTCTTCTTGAGTTATCATTGCAAAAAGGCAATACAAATTTCGCTCTCCCCTCTTCATTGAATGCTTCTAGGCAAAATATATTCCTTTTCATAGTTCCTTTCATCATCCATTTCATTAAATATTCTTTTTTTCCTTTATCAATCCTATCCTCTCCTATTCTAAATTACTCATATCCCTCTTCTTTCATCGCAAAATTTCATCTCCACCGTCTTCATATTACATGACATCAGTCCAAGCACTTTTTAATTTCGTAAAAAAGTACTCTATACACAACATATCATCTTATTTTGGCTCAAATTAGCAATTAGTTGGAGAAATTGTATCATCTGTACTCCGTGAAATCATCATTTATTCTATAATCTTATCAAATTGCAAAGATAAATATTAAATTATTTCCATTCAATTTCATTGTTATTACCGACCGACGAGGGGAAGGTATTGTTTTCACACCAAATTTCACATGTAGAGATTTTTACATTTTCCACGAATTTTGTTATCAGAAAAAAGTATTTTTAGCATAATTTCTACCCATCCGTCCGTCCCTTGTGTGTCCGTATAGACGTGTACAACTTGAACGGCTCAAGGGATTTTGATAAAATTTGGTATATTTACTTAATGCATCAATAGCATAAATTCATCAACCTTAAGTGTGTATCCGGAAACCGGAGAAGTGGTAGTTTCCAAAGTAATTAATTAATTTTATTTTCATTATCGGAAATTTTTCACTTAAAATATACTAGTAATTAATAATTGAGTAATTAAACTATAAATAAAAACCAAGATAATATAATTTAGTCGTTTTAATTCAAATTTTAAAAATATTTTTTTTTTATACTTTATATATAATATTGTTTGGAAATTAATTTATTTCAAATCCTAGGTCGGTTCTGGGCCTGCCACAGCTCATTTTTTATTAGTTTTCAGCTCTTAGTATTTAAGTTGAAGTATTAAAAAAAATAATTATTGTAAATATATTTTTTATTCGTGGGGTAGGACAGAAATAGAATTTAAAGATTTTTTTTCAGGGACTTATCGATTCTAGGCTCATTGATAATTTCTCTTTTATTATATATCTCTTCTTTTCCTTTGTTTAATTACTTGTTGCATTTTATGATTCACAATGTTGTAGAGCATAGGTTCTTAAACTTATGTACTCCACGGACCCCCACTTGAAAAAATTTTTTTTGACGGACCCCCATCACAACTTTAGGTACTTTACGTCATTTTATTAATTAATTTCTGGCTTACGATCTCATAAGGACAAGGATATATGATGAATATTTCTAACAGTGATTGGTGAATAACGATTTTTTTGCATATTGTAGAACACATTTTATTAGAAATTATAATATTGAAGAAAGAAAATACAAACATTGTCATAGCAACAAATCTCACAAATTATAATGGGTACTTACATTAAATTCATATAAATATTTTATAATTTTTTTCAGAAAATATTAAATAAGAAATATTTTAAAAAATAACTGCATCTATCTCATTAAATATAACTTACATATTTAATGAGATGTATGCAGTTGTTTTCTTGAAACAAGAATCTCAATATCTGGCTTAATATTGGAAACTTTTAATCTAAGATCCGGCTCTACATTTAATTTGTTTCTATATTTAGACTTAATATAAAATAGTACCGAAAAAGCTTGTTCGCATAAATATGTTGTGCAGAATGGAATCAAGTGTTGAAGTGCTTTATTTGCAAGCGCAAGATAATCTGACCTGAGAAGTAACCAAAAGTTGCTCAATTCAGTTTTGTTAAATTTTAGTTTATAAGTTGTATCACATGATAATTCCACGAGAATATCTTGTTCAGGTGCAGATAAATGTTTAGCATTTGTAATTTCCATATTAAATGGATCTCTGATCCAGTTAGTGCAAGGATCAGGAGTAGAAAAATACTTCCTGAAGTTGCTTTTCAAAGTAATTAAATGTTCAACAAATAATTGACGCGTTTGATTAAGAAATTTTTCACTGGAGCTTTCTATGAAATCATTGAGAGTTGGAAAAGACTCATATACACCGTTCTGGATGCGTTTCGACCACAAGTCGATTTTTTTAATCATTGCTTCTATTTTATCTTCAACTTTAAATATATTTACAACAGTACCTTGCAGGCTCAAATTAAGTTCGTTCAATTTTGTAAAAATATCAGTCAAGTAAGCCACCTTAGCTAACCAGATAAAATCATTGAAACATTCGGTCAGTTCAAAATGCGCATCTATTAAAAACAATCGTATTTCATCTCGAAGCTCAAAAAGGCGAATGAGTACTTTCCCGCGGGACAACCAACGTACATCTGTATGTAATAATAAATGTGTATGTTGACTACCCATTTCCTCACACAAAATTTTAAAAACTCTGGAATTAAGTGGACGAGCCTTAATGAAATTGACAATTTTAACTACTTCGTCTAATGTTCTTTTCAAATCTGGTGACATATTTTTGGCTGCTAATGATTCTCTGTGAATGCAGCAATGATTCCAAACAACCTGAGGCGCAACATTTTTAATAAGAGCAATCAATCCAGTTCTTGTACCTGACATTGCACGAGCACCATCAGTGCAAATTCCAACACATTTTGGCCACTCTATTTCATTTTCGGTTATAAAATTATTCAAACTGTTAAATATGTCATTAGCTGTCGTTCGTGAAGGTAGTGAATCACAAAACAATACATCTTCTTGTATTTGATTTTCAAACTCATATCTAATGAAAGCTAACAAATTGGCATTATTAGTGACATCAGTACTTTCATCCAATTGTAATGAGTAATAGTGACTTTTGCGCACTCTCGATATTAATTCTTCTTTTATATTACATGACATGTCTTCAATCCTATTCTTAACCGTATCATTTGATAATGAAATCAAATTTATATCGTTTGCTGCTTTAGTTCCTAACATTATATTTGTAATTACTTTTGTAGCAGGAAGAATTAATTGCTCTGCTATATTATGCGGCTTTCCTGCTTTAGCAATAAGTAGAGCTACTTCATATGATGCCATTACTGCTTTCTTACTCATACCACCAGATCCCGTCTTTACCATCAATTTCTGACTTGAATTAAGTTCTTCTTTTTTCATTTTAAAAAATTCGATAGACTTACTAACATGCTCGCTGTGCTTTGTTTGTAAATGACGTCTGAGATTAGCAGGTTTCATACTTTCATTGGATAAACTTTCCTGACATAGAACGCAGACTGGTCTTTCCACATCATTGTTGCAAATATAAGTAAATCCAAATGATAAATAATCATCCGAATATTTTCTAGTTTTGCGTTTCTTGGTAGAGTTTGCTGTTGATGCCTCATCATCTGATTCTTTCCGTTTCTGTGTTGAACCAGTTTGTAGCCAACGATCCATTTTATGGAGTAATTTATTAACATTGAACTACAATAATATAAATATAATATAAATATAATATAAATATAACGAATTATTATTTACTAGCTATGTTTTAATATGATTTTAAATGAATGTTTTAATATCATTTTAAATGAATGTTTTAAATCATTTTAATAAATGTTTTAAATCATTTTAAATAAATGATTTAATATCATTTTAAATGAATATTAATTTATATAATAAATATATTTCGTAATTTGATTCTAAAATATTATTAATTTCGTAATTTGATTCTAAAATATTATTAATTTCGTAATTTGATTCTAAAATATTATTAAAATAAATATTTTTTATTCATAAAACTAACTTATACTTACTCTCAAAAACAGCCTTTCTGGGAAATTGCAAAATGTGTTTAGTGTTTTTATAAAATAATGATCATGCAAATTACACTAAAAATTAAAAAAAATTATTAGCTATAATAAACTATTATTAGCTATAATTTAATTATAATTAATTAAATTAATAAAAATAATTTAAAGATACAACTCGTTGAGAAATGAACTTATAATTAACATTAATAAAAATAATTTAAAGATACAACTCGTTGAGAAATGAACTTATAATTAACATTTGCTTTAAAACTGTTTAAAACCCCAGAGTGGACGCTGACAATTTGGGTTTTTCCGGGTAAGACTGTCCCCTCCCCTGGTTTTCCCCAATAACAAAGTGAAAGAAAATTCCCTTATATGCCTCCCCTTCCGAGCCCCTAAGAGGGGTTATTTTAAAGGAACAATCGAAAAATGATTTTAAATGAATGAATGGATGAAAATTCAAATTTTATATATAGTTTTTTATATATGTTTATTTATTCACAAAAAATTAATTGACATAATTATCAATTTAATAAAATAAAATAGTATTATTAATAGTATTAAATTATAGCCGTAATTCTCTAGGAGGATATAGTTAAACAATGAACTTTAAATATTTATATATGTATATATTTTTACGATGATTTTTTTCCGAGGACCGCGGACCCCTAGTAAAGGCTTCGCGGACCCCCAGGGGTCCGCGGACCACAGTTTAAGAACCACTGTTGTAGAGAATTATAACAGAATTCTTATAACTCAATCAGAAATGATTGGAAAATCATTTTTTTTATTTTTATCCAACATTATTATTATTAAACTGAATTTTTAGCTAACAATGAATTGCTTCAGACTTCAACCAACTCTTCTCCCTCTACTAGGTTTAATCACAAAGAGGATTAAATTTTTTGTATCAACAGTTCTAATCTTACAAATATTATTAAATTTTCTATAATTTGATTCTTTACATACGTTTTCATATTTTGACCAGTTATTTAGCTTTTGTTTTTTAAAGGTGAACTACTTATTCATTGAAGGGAACCAATTGTGTTCTGATCCTTGTACACTTTTATTTTATTTATTTAAGTTGCGCAAATAAATCTGTTAGTGCTTGAACTGAAGCGAGAAACATCTGAATTTCAAAGCAAATATATATAAAAAATAAATAAATTAATAATTTATTTACTTGAGAATTTTTCTGCGACACACACCTGAAACTTAATACTCGATACTTTTGTGAGTATGAATAACAAAATTATATAATGTAATTTTAAACTTGACTTAAAAAAATATAAACTTAATTAAGTAACAAATAAATATAAATTTTCTTGCTCTCTTCACAATAAACCATAATAAATATATTTCGACATGAGACCTAGACTATTAATATATTAATATTTTATTAATATATAAGCTTGAGGGAGAAATTATCTAGTTATAATCACGAAAAGTGACATATTCTATTAGAATTTTTGACATTTTGATTAAAATAAAATTTAATATATTTATTTTGAATAATTGATGAACTCGAAAGGGTGGAAAGAAGAGAAGAAGATGAGAGCAAGAGATTTAAATATGCGAATCCCGATTGAACTCGTCCCCCTTACAGGTGATTGGAATGAAAAGAAAGAATTAGGGCAGGCTTTTAAAATTGAGCGAGTGCTATAGGTTGTGGGTGGGGGAGTTCTCATCCTATTTGCAACATTCATTGGATGCCCGACGACTAATTGGAGTGTTGCAGGGCGTGACAGGGAATATCGGCAAATGGCTTCATTCAACCATATACTTTCTCTTTCTCTCATACATTGCACTTATCTATTCTATCCTCTACTCAAATCAACACTTTTTTTGTGTTCTAAACAAATAATATATATTATATTTGCATTTTCTTTGAGAATGAATATATATATATATTTAGATATATATATAAGTATATTAGGATTGAGTATTACTTAATCAATTTCCTTTCTCTTTAAAATAATTTTATTTACATTTTTAATATAAATTAATTACATATTTATTTACAAGATTTATTTGTAAATGAAATCGATTCTTAAGTTGTTCAATCCACTATTTTAATAAATTATACTTTTTCTCTAACAATTCCTTTTATATAATAAATTAAAAATTCCAATTATATAATTTATTTATACAATTAATATATAATAATATTTAAAAAATTAATTTAATTTATAACTGTATATCAGATATAATGAGAGTGATCATTTTTTTTACAAATTGCACGTTGTAACGCCGAACACATTAACCCATCATTGAACATATCATGTGTCCATCATATAAATAATATACTCGGTAAAATATTTATTTTATAGATCTTATTTTTTGATATTTTCCATAACAATATAATAAATATTAATAAAATAGATAAGTATATACAAACGTACTAGTCAATTTTTAGGAGGCAGCTAGCCGAGAGTGTAGCGTAGCACTTTTCTACACAAGAAGTCGGCGTTCGATTCCAACTAAGAACAATTTTTTCTAATAAAATTTAATTTAACATTGGTTGTATACATGCGGAAGGCAACGGGAAACCACCTCATTAACATTCCCAAGAAAAATCATCATGGCTGGGCAGCTTCTAAGGTTATCCTAGTCATAATGATAGCCAAACTCCGAAAGGGAGACGGCACCTTAAGAAGCTAGTCAATTGTAATCTTTATTTGAATTATAGTCTTAAATATCTTCCGAGATTTTAACAATCATCCAAATGCCATTTTTATAACATTTTTATTTTATAATATGATCTATAATAAATATTTCTAAAATAGTATGTGATTCAAATGTCCACCACTACTGTCATTGCAAGCATCAATTCGATTTTTTAAAAATTTCTATGGTTTTTCGACATGGCACTGGAATTATTTTAGAAATTGCAACACTTTCACTAACATTAGCTATTTTGTACGTGCTATTTTTTGATTATTCAATAATTCAAACAGTTTCTTCAAAATATTTTCACTTATTTTTGGATTGAAGATGGATTTGTTTATTTTCATAATTAATTTGGATAGTGAAAAAATGATATTGCAGTATATCCATGGTTAAAATTGGACTACTTTCTAATAAAATATAAAAGAACTGACCTTAGTGCTGACATCTAGGCGCAACCTTTAGATAACCCTTTAGTTATTATTTATTTCTAAATATTTGAACATTTTTTATTAATTTCGAAATTTTACCTAAAGTATTTTAAGATTATACATATATAAATTTTCTTTTTCTTTTTAATATGTATTAAAAAAGAAAATATAAAAATATAAATAATGAAATAAGAGATTTTGTAGGAATATGTATATTTTAAATGTATAAACATGGTAGTAGTTAGGTAGATTAAAGAAAATGCAAAGTGGTTTCTCTTATAATGAAAGTGCTTTTTTCAGGTCGATATTAAAATAATTATTTTAAAATAACAATTCTTTTTTTTTGTTAAGATAAAACTTTAAGAACAAGTAGAAGATATACAAAGTCAAGTCTTTAACTTCTTCCATTCAAGTACACATACAATAACTTTTATATTTTTCTTTTGTGTAAGTTTCATTTTAATAATTGATTGCATTTATATTCTTAAACTTTTTTTTTTAGTTTTTTTTTTCTTCCCACTTCAAAAATGCAATATCTATCTCTAAATCGATCTTCTTATGTACTTATATTACCTAATCATGAATATTTGATATTCATATGTAATTTTTTTATATACTTCTTGAGTGCCATTACTTTTTCTAATATTATCATTTCTACTTAGTTTTTTTTTTTTTTGCTTATGGAAATTGATACTCTAATCTACAAATTTTATCTCTATTATGTTAAATGAATAGATTTTTTTTATATATAAATTATTTTCATGGTAATTGAGACAATATTCTTGTTAAAAAGTATTTAGTGTACTCACCCTAAATACAAATTTATTCTGATAATATATTATACAATCGATATTTAAAATTAATTAGGAATATTTTCATATAATTAGTAGAGCAAAGCTATTTATAGGGGAATTAAAGCTTTAAGCTTCAATCCCCACTACACTACTACCCCAAGAAAATTATTTTTTTAAAAAATTCAAATCATTAAGTTTTTGAAGAAATGAATTTTTAAGTTCAATTAAGTCAATTTGTTATTTTTACTATTTCACCATTTCAATTGAATCGCTGAAAGTACCGGAATTAATTTTTTAAATTTTGGCTTCAAAATCAAGGTAAAGGTTTTATATTAATGTTGAAAAGAATTAAAACAATGTTGATATTATTTGATTGCCTTCTTATTTCAATAAAATGTTATCAGTGAAAATTATATTAAAAACCTTAATCCTATGATCGGATAAAAAAAAATTTTAATTAATTTTCAAATATAGAGAGAAAAAGTTTAATTGTACAATTCAAATTTTGGAGATAATCGAGTGGAGACACTCCAGATTTTTACATATAAATTTATCTATATAAATGAAAATAAATTAATAAAAGAGAGTAAAAGAGAGGTTTGTCGGGAAATTAAGGAAAGTGTGTTAGCTACAAATATGTTGATACATATTAGATGTGTAATGATGGTGGTGTAAAATAATATCAATATAATCAAATATAAATTATGTAATAATTTAAAAAAAATAATAAGAAAAATGTTTAGTCAATAATTTACAGTACAAATTATTTTTTTTTTTATAATTTTAACATAATTATATATTTTAAGACATACGAGGGGTGTTCAAAGTATTCTCGGTATAGGTATGAAGGAAAATGCAGAAACTTCTAACTAAAGTTTATTTTTCAATGTAGTCCCCCATAACATCAATACACTTATTTGCTCGGGAAACTAACTTTTGAATTCCCTCTAAAAATATTTTTCCTCCTTGTCCTCAAAATGTGCGTTAATTGCCACCTTCAGCTTTTCATCGTCAGAAAAACGTTTTTCACGAAGATCTTTTTTTTAGGTTGAGGAACAAGAAGTAATCACTGGGGGCAAGGTCTGGGCTGTAAGGTGTATGCTTTATTTCTTCAAAGCATTTTTCTCAACATTGTCGCATCAGTTATTCTGGTCTTCTTACACCAACGATAATTAGATTAGTACTAATGAGAAATAAATGAAATTTTGAGGTTATGTTCTCAGGGAGTGTCGTTACCAACTGAAATAATTTGAATCCCTTCATCACTGCTAAATTACCCCGTTACCGAGAATACTTTGAACACCCCTCGTATAATGAAAATATACTTAAATTAATAACCTAAATAAATACTGAGATTGCTTTTAAAGCAGGTTTAGATCTCAATGATCAATAAAACAAAAATAAAAAAGTATACATTGGTATAATGTTTAAAAAAACAACAACTAAATATAGAGTGCAAGAAATGATAAGAGAAAAAATAAAGTAGTAGAAGTATTTCACAAGAAAAGAAAAATTTAAGTTAAAAATAAAAGATTGTTCTTTTGTTTGTACCGTTTTCTACTTGAATTAATCTTAAAAAAAAGAAGTTTAAGACCAAAAGGGTGGCTATAAAAAAAAATCGTGGGAGAATTTATCCTGACAAAGAAACAAAAAACAGATGCACCTCCTTGTGCAGGTGATTTCTCTTTCTCTCTCTTTCTCTCTCTCTCTCTCTCTTAGTCACGAATTAGGGTATAAGCCTTTCACCGATGTTGACTCCGGGGCAAGTATACGTATAAAGTTAAGGGAGGAAACAAAAAAAAAAATAAAGTAAATAAGATTTTTCCTTAAAATCTGAATTTGATGTAAAAGCTTGAATTCGAATTTTCAAGTTAACGTCACTTTCATATACAATCATAAAAAGAGATTTAAATTTTATTAAATTTTAATAATTTGTAAAATCAATGATATCAACTTCCGTACAATGAACTATGAAATATATTCATAAAATTGATTTTTAAAAATATTTCATGATTAAAAAATATAAAAATATTCGCTTTCTCTTTCTCTCTCTCTCTCTCCCTCTCTCTTTATATATATATATAAATTATTTCATTCGCCTGCATTTACTATAATTACATATCAATCTAAATTAGTAGGAGTATACGTATATTTATTTATTATTTTATGATTTCTATCAGAAATAAAATTTTGCCGTGATTTTATATAATTCATTCATTTCCATTGCTATTTCTTTTGCATTTTTTTTTTTGTTGATTTCCTTGTAATCATAGGCATTAAAAACCAAATGGGTCGACTAATCATAATTTTTTTTTTATTTACTTTTCCATGGTAATTTTTAGCTTGGATAGTGGGGTGTGTGAAGCGACTAGAGGGTAGAAACGGAGAGAGGGGCTGTTAAATTTCACGATTGAAATATTCTAGCCTACAAACGTTTGTTTAATCTAGTTGAATCGACGTTTGAGGGGGAATATTCGTGGATTTTAGGGTGGAAGGGGTGGATATGTGAAGGGTGATAGGGGATTAATTCAATGTCGTCACTCGCATCTCTGATAACATACATGATAGATGGCTTCGATGGATTTGAAGTCTGTTTATGATTGAATGGCTCCTACTTAAGCCCTTTTAACGATAGCATTCATTGAATACGGTTCATTTGCAACTTAAGCTTTTAATTAAAAATATATTAATATATACATCCATATATATATATATATTAATATTTATATGGATGTATATATTAATATATTTATACAGCACTAACGATATATATTTTATTATGCGAATTAATTAAGGTGGTATATAAAAAAAATTACACGACTTTTTACTTAATATTAGTGGTTGTTTAAGGATCAAACGGCTTTGGAATATTTTAATGGAAATGCAAACATTCAGTGCCATTTTCTCTTCATATTTATTAATATAAGGATAAATACCTAATTATATATATATATATAAGTGAAAAAAAAATGAAAAAGTAAAATAATTCCTAAAATATTTAATTTTCAATTTTGTCTAATAAATATTAGACCAAAATTAGATTACTAGGAAATCAGTTAATAATATTAAACACAATCTTAATGTTTTCACTGTGAAAAATTTTAAATTAAAATTTAAAAAATACAAGTTTAAAACTAAATAATATAAATATAAAAAAAATTTATAAAATAATGTTTTTTTTTTCATGGACTAAAAACAATGAAATAATTTTTCCATAAGTCTGACAAAGTTTATGCTAATTACATTACAATTAATTAATTATTATTCAATTATATTTCTTCCATACCTTTTAGAGATCCATTGAAATATCTATAAAAATTTTAAAAAGTCTAGCTCGATTTAAAGTTGATGAAAAATCGATTTCAATTTTTCATAAGAGCGAACAGACAGACAGACATGAAGTGAAGTTGATAAAAACCTTATAATAAATAACAATTATTTTACATTAGCTAGTTCCTTAATACTCTATTTTACAAAATATAGTCTAAATTTTTTTTATTATCATTTAAATATCAATAAATATGATTCCATTGAAAATATCCTTGTAAGTAAATGCTCAGGTGTTTTAATTTTAATCCCTTTAAAATATAATTATTTCATATAGGTGTATAAATATTCAAAAATGTCCTAAATATGTCTATCATTAATTTCATTTTAGGCATTAAATTCTCTTAAGAATAAAGTCAGTGGAAATTAAGAGGGAGAAGTAAAAAAAATAATTAAGATTATAATATCCCTAAAGTATTATACTAATAAAACTTAATTGGAATATTTTATTACTCCCATCATACAAATACTCTCACACAGACACACACCGACATACATACATAAACAAAGGTATATTTAAATCATATTTTCATTTACGATTTAAAAAAAAATGGATAAATAAAATTTCTTTGTATAAAAGTTATAATCATAATTAGGATTATATATATTTGAAATATGAATAGAAGAAGATTAAAATATATAAAATAGTATTAAAATGGAATAATAAAAGAGAAGACATATATTAATTAATGCTTTTATTATAAATGTCTGTTAAAATTTTATTTTCATTTCTTATCTAAAATTAACTAAAATATTAAAAGAATTAAAAATAAGAATTTACCATAAATATTATTTTATATATTATAAAAATTGTAATTATAATTGGATAAGGGTGTTCAAAAGTAATTATTAAAATTTCTGTAGAAGATTTGTGATTTTTTGAAATGCATTAAGAGTGTATTTGGTAGGAGTATTGGAGCGAATTGTTTAAATAGCAGGAATTCTTAAAACATTCACAGAATATTCCAGGACCTAATTTCAAACTAGTCAAAATGTCAATTATTATTTTATTATTGTAAATTAGGAAACCTCATTTGAGAGATTTATTAATATATTGTCGTATATTAGTATGGGTTAGGTTATGAAAAAAATGGATTTAAATTAATAAATTTAATGTTGAATTTAATTTGGTAGGACTTTGGTTAATTATGAATAGAAAATAATTGGGTGAATCCAGCGACGGTTGATAAGTGAAAAGATAAAGTTGAATTCATTGAGAATAAAAAATCAAATATTAAATTATGTACCCGCTTGATACATCTAATAGCGGCTTGTAATGCCTAAATATTTAAAAGAAAACTATTGTTCCTGAAAATCGAAAGTGGAATTAAATGGAATGGGATGAATCCTTAATACCTATTTAATTTTGCTCGAATGGCTAAAAAGAGGGATACCTCTTCACTTCTATCGCACCTTGAAAATTGGGTGGACTGTATAAAAAGGTCTTTTTAAGATATTAAAGATTCGGGATAGATAAAAGATCGCTAAATAAAACTGTAATCAAATTTTAACGATATTTTATTTAAAATCAATTTAGCATAATAATAAAAGGTTAATTATATTTAGGATCACCTAAATATATATAACAACTTAAATCTAAAATTTAATATAATTCAAAGGGGAGGATATAAGTCGACTTATCTGTTTTTTAACCACGGTAATTGGGAAAGGGAACGTGTCTTGGATGATCGCCCTGCTGCAGATTGATTGCCAATTGATCCAGATATCATTGGCTTTGGAAACCCTTCGAGTTTCCAACAGATTAACTGGACCCCAACGGATCCAACGTGGCAGAAATGGTCCTCCTCAGGAACCAATGGGTTTGCCCTCTCGGAATAAACTCGGAAGCACAGGGCCGGCAGCTGAAGTCTCAGTAGCAGTGTCGACGATCCCAAATTGCACCGCGTTCAAGTTGTTAATTTGAACGGGCCAAATGCGAGTGAAGTCAACAGGCGGCAGCGGACGGGCCGAAAGACGGCAGGCAAAGAGGCAAGGGCGGCAAAACAACAACAAGGGTCTTTAGAGCGCTCAGTCCGCTTTTTTATGGAGATATGTAAGGGTGGGGAATGTCGCTCATTAGGGGTGGTAAGGGAGGGATGTGGTCAAACTTATTAATTTATTACAATAAAAATAAAAGGCTTAAAATTATAAATGAAATTAACTTAAAATTCTCGATATAAATTCCATAATTACTTAACACTAACATTTATAATTACTTAATTGATATAATATATAAACATAGTCGGAGAGCGGTAATTCAAATTAATTTGAATTTAGGTTCCATGCGGAAACAAATTAAGATAAAATTAATATTTAATAATAAAAGAATTAAACATAATTATATTTAGTATAATATGTCATAAGAAATTATAAGTTATTTATTTAATATTATGAATTAAATCAAATTTTGTAATTAATAATCAATTGCAATTTAATAATAGACGATCACTTAAATGTTATTATAAATATGAATAGTTGGGGCAAATAAAGACAAGATTCTTCAGTTAATCCTTAATGTTTCAATGAGACATCTTCTGTGGACTGGCGACTGCTGTGGAGGTCAAAGTTAGCCGTGATGTCTGCTCTTGGGACGGGAATCCACTTAGAGATGATTTGTCTCTCTCCTATCTATTCCGAAGAGTGATTAAAATTCGTCCTTAAATCCATAAGGAAAACTCATCATCCCCTTCCAAGCTGCCTCTGGTAATCATGCATGTGTCCTCTCGCAAATATTCGGATACCACATGTCATGTAATTTATGAGTTTTAAAAAAACGAATTTATGAAATATTTTGTCTTTATCCATCGAAAATATTTCTTTTATCTTGCCGCTTTTTTTTGGTCTTTTGTTATCTTAAAGTTTTAAGTAACTTGTCATGTAATTTATTTGGCGTGAGGAGGTCAATGTTTGTTATAAATGTTAATTTATAGTATTTTTACTATATTTCTCTATTAAAGGGAATTTTTATGTTTATATATTACAATATTAAAATATATTCTATTATATATCTATCTAATCGGTCTCCCAACACATATATTTTTCGAGTCTTTCCTCTCCCATTCTAGCCACGTGCCATGCCCATTCTCGAATTTATAACCATAATTCTAGTATATATATAAAAATTTAATTAATATATTTTGATATTTTATTGGGAAAGAATTAAAAAATTTATTATAATGCTAGTGTTTGTAAATAACCAATATAATATAAAATTTTAAATTATGTTTCACGATTTTAATTTATTTAAAAAAAATATTTTTTTTTTTTTTTTTTTTTTTTTTTAATAGGGTCATTTGCAGAAATTTTTCAGTTCCTTAGAGCCAGAGAGCCACAGAGATATATTTTTTATAGATATAATAAATATTTAATAATAATTTTCAAAATAAATTTAGTAAAATAATTCTTATAAAAGGTTAAATTAATATTAGATATTTCAAATAAATGTCAAATGAAATTTGGTAAATAGGTTGCATGTATAGCAATGTTTAAATTTATATATATATATATATATATATATATATATATTAAGTTAAACTTTATAAAGTGGTCATTAATTTAACATTAGAAATCTCCATTCTCTACCCTTTTGTTGATTAACTTAATTCATAATCAATATTTGTTGTTATTATTACTTCTATACATACTGTTTAACCCTCCTCTCCTAACCCCACTTACACTCTATTATTTTCTATACTTATCTAAATTATTTCTAAAGAGTTAAGTATGTATATATAAAAACAATAAAAACAACAACAACAACAAACCTATGTATATGTTTAGGTAAATAAAATACATTTAATATATACTATTAATGTATCTGTATGTGTATATGTGCAAATATTTATATTTGGTAGACTAGAAGATAAACATTAATATATTATTATTATTATTATTAATATTAATTCGGAATATTTATTTTTTGTTGAACTGATCTGATTTAAAAATTTATTATACTTTAACAGGTTGTTCCTACTTTTTACTATCTCGTAAGAGATAGTATTGCGATCACGAAAATTTTCGATGTTGAGGTTTTGATGTTTTTATACGTTTTGAAGGTTCCTGAATCATTTTCACAAAGGTTGAGAAAAATGTCTGTGTGTGTGTGTATGTATGTAGACAAGATTGCGCAAAAACGGTTTGAGCTAGAATGATGAAATTTGGTACATGGACATTATTCAAAATTCATAGTTTTCTATCAACTTTTGAGAAATGTAGCTCATCCGGAAGAGGGTCATTACCTACAACGTTTTGATTTTTTTTCCTCTAAAGTGACCGTAAAAATAAAGATATATGTTTGATAATTTTTCACATGATTAATAATTGTATAAAACTGCTATATATAGAATTTCAGCTTGATTGAATCGCTGAAAGTACCAGAATTAATTTTTTAACACTGCAAATCTCACCCGCCAACACGTGGTGCCATCAACAAAGAGCCAAACTGGTTTAATAAATATTATCTATTAATTTCAATTTATAATTTAATTAATTTAATTTTATTTAAATTAATATATGATATTTAATTCAATTCAAATTTGCGAGATAGTCGAGTGGAGACACTCCAGATTTTTTTATAATTAATTTAAAATATTGAATTTTACAAAAAGTGTATTGATACAATTTGCATAGGATTTTATTTCCTGGAAATAATTACTATAATATTTAGAAAGTAAAGAGTCTGGCGTATAGACTAAGCAAACCTTCTTTGATTTTAAACACAGAATGGAGTGTCAAATGTCAACACGAGTAATGGAATGTCTCTTTCCTCCCCTGCTATGATCTTTGATATTCGATAAACTTGAATAAAATGTTGACTATTTAATACTTTTTTTAATTCTTTGAAAGAAAAATACGAATAAATCCAGTCAAGAAATGATTCCTTTTGAAAAAAAATTTAATTTAATTTTTTAGATATTCATTTGAAATTTTTTTTTTTTATTTGGAAAATTTTTGAAGAAAAGATTAGTTGTGTGTGTGTGTGTGTTTGTTTCCTTGTATATGTTTTTTCTATTAATAAAATTCTATATTTTTCAAATGATTTATTTTTTATTTATAAGAAAATGAGCTAATTTTAGAGGTTTTTTTTTATTATTTTCAGCGTGAGTCACGATTAAATTTCATGCTGAGAAATTGTTGTTTTGCGGTTCATCCATTTTTAATTGTATTCTAAAAGTATTTCAATGCCCACCTCACCTCTCGGAACTTGAAATAATATTCACAAAGAGAAGATATTTTGTTTTTATATTTTATTTTACTCGGAATATAAAATAAAAAAGTATGAAGTCTGTGTCAATTGCACACAAGAAAACCTTTGCACAACCTTTTGCCAGTGAGATTATTTCGCACAGTGAGCGTATTGGGGTATTTATAAAAAAAAAAAATAAAATATTATATGAAAAATAAAAAAAATTCATATTTAGATACATATATAAATAGATACATATATAAATAACTATACGAAAATGAAAAAACTTTTCAGATAACTTGATTTCATGGGTATAATATAAATAGAATGATTTTGCAAATTTAAAATAATTTAATTTTCAAAAACATCTCTAATGTAAAAATTCAGTAAAAATCGTTTTTTTATTATGTAAAATAAAATGTTTATTTTAAAGTAAAAAAATTGGTTTATCTGCTATTAAAAAAATTGATAAGTATTTTTCTGAATTCATAAAAATTATGTCATGAATCAACATTTCAATTCATATTGTTAATAAAAACACAATTCTTATCTGCAAAAAAATTATTGAAACAAATTTTTTCTTTAACAATTTTCAGAATAAAGGACTCTTATAGTGAAATTGATTGTTCCAATATGGATTTAATGCTGTGACAAGGATTCTAACTAAGTACTTTGGTAATAATCATCGTATTTATCCGTTTAGTTTTTAAAATTTTAATTTGAATGATTATTTTAATTTTAATAAAGGTAAATATTATAAAGGTGCATTTTATCGCCGCCGTTAGTTTTAAAGTTCATATAAAATAAACTCAGATAAATATGTCACAATAAAGTGAAATTAATAATTAATTTTAAAATGTTCTAAAATTTAAAATCTTATATTGAATGTAGTAGAAAATAATAATAATATATGTATATATTCTTTAAGTGAACGATCTAAAAAATATATCACTATATCTCCGTGGTCTCTGTTGCTATAAGGAGCTCGAAAGTTCCTCATTTCTCCAACCATCCAACACCTACCCTCTCCCGTCTCTCTCACGTCCATTCCTAAATTGTCTTCTCACCGCGTCCTTTGTCTTCCAAGCGGAGGTTTCCCAATCGGTCTTCCCATCAATATATTTTTCGCCATTCTTCTTTTCTTTCTTCTCCCATTTTAGCCACGTGCCCTGCTCATCGCAGCCTTCTCGGTTTTATAACTATGTCTAGAGATGCATAGAGGTTATGCAATTCCTCGTTATGCAGTCTCCGCCATTCCTGGGTGACCTCATCTTTATTTGGCCTTTAAAAGCTGAGAAGGATCCTTTTTTCAAAACGATATACAAAATACGTTTGATATATATAAAATGACTTGAAAAAATGCAGTATTTAGTAAAATGCACATCAAACCTATCCCCTTCATTTTATCTCATCAAAAATCAAATACCTATTTTTTTTTCATTGATAGTTAATGTTTTATCATAAAATTGATAATGTTATACAAATAAAACAACTTTTTATGATCTAATGTTCCAGATGTGATATGAGAAAGGTAGATGAAGAAGACATAGAAAGTGACATAAAACCTATTATCATTTATTAATGCTTCTCCCACTCTTCGAAAAACTTTCATAATTAGTTATATATATACTTATATATATATATATATTACATAAAGAGATAATCTTTTACATCCAAGTTATGAAAATTAAAAGCAGAGATAGAGAGTATATATATATATTATAAAAATAAAAATTGAACAATAAAAAAAAACAATTTTTTTTATAACTTTTGATAGGAAACAGCTAAAGAGAGAAAGTGCAAAAGATGTCTTCGATTTTGTGTCAATATAAACCTTCTTTTAAGAGTTTCACCCATAAAATTTACATTAAACTCAAGCGTACAGCATAGTAAAAGAAGAGCGACCGACCAACCATCGTTGTTGGGTTTGTTGGTGTAGTTAACTTTTTTTGTTGCTTCTATTTACTCATATTATTATGGGATGATATAGTATATATATATACATGTAGATATATCTATATATCTATATGTGTGTATATCTATATATATAAAAAAAGGTTTTTGTCTGCACATTGCTCAGAATTTAAAAATTTTTGCATATCTTCGCGTTTCATGACCTCTAGAATCCAAAAGTGACTTTAGAATTTTTCACGTCTGTCTGTCTGTCTGTCTGTCTGTCTGTCTGTCTGTCTGTCCGGAAAATTACTATTTTATAGACTCAGAATTGGCTGAACCGATTTCTTTGAAATTACATCACAATATTCTTATATACCTCTAGAGTAACATAGGCTATAAATTTTATTAATATCTTATCAATAACCGCAGAAATTAATTTTTTAAAGTTTATATAATTCTCCGTGTTGTTCATTCAAGAGCAGCTCGCGGCTCACTGCCGGCCTAGCGGAATCATTTCAAACAATGAATTATCATAGCGATTCCCAATCGAAGAATTATTATAATATTTCACTTTTATTTTAAATTCTAATATACAAATATCAATTCAATTAAATAATTTATTCTAAAAGTTCTCAATTTAATTAAAATATTTATTAGATCATATTTTTATCTTAAATTATTTTTTATTTAATTGAATATTTCTTCTTTTCTATAATATATATATAATAATATATAAATTTTAATATTGAATAATAAAAAAAAAATATTATTTAACCTGAATTAAAATGACTGAATTATATTATCTTTGTTTTTTATTTTAATTTAATTACTCTATTATTAATTACTAAATATATATATATATTATATAAAAATTAAAATATGATGATATAAAGTTGTTTTAAATTTTTGACATTTTTAAATTGGATATATTTTTTAAATTTATTAAAATGTTTTTTTTATTTATTATGTTTAAAAGATTCATTTTTATTATGTGATATTAATAAAAAATAACGATGCTCTGTGCAAGTCGAATCATGATGCACATAATTAAATAACAATTGCCAAACAAAGAATATAATATTTTTTTAAATTCTTATATTTAAATATCATTTCAATTAAATAATTCATTCTAAAAGGTCTCATTTTAATTAATTTAATAAAATAATTAAATCACCATTCAATTTTTTATTAATAGGCTTCTTTTTTTATTTTTAATTTTTAATAAATTCTCTTTTTTTGATATGATATTAATAAAAAATAATATTAAATTGTATATAAATATAAAAATTAGAATATTTGAATTTTTTTAAATTTTAACACATGTAATCAATCATATGCATTAAGAATGGAAAATTTTTAAAATCAACTTGCTATAAAATTCAGAAAAAAAATACTGATATATAGAATATATAGACTATTCGAATATAATTTAAAACTCTTTCTCTCCTTCTATTTTAAATTAAAAAAAACGGAGTTTTAAGAAATTTAGATGCCATATGCAACATGGGTGGGTAAATGAATTGGGCTGGAAGAGGAGGCAATTTATAATTTTCTTCTAATTCAGATTTAGGACAAATCGTACAACATTATATCAAATCTCGCTAAGAACATTCAATATTTTTGTACACAAATTATTCAGAGTATTGGCTAAGCGTATCACTCACAATCAGTTTAAATTGAAATTTATATAAATTAACAAAGTGAAAATTTTTATTTGTTTAAATTTTATTATAATGAATCAAAAAAAATTAAATATATAGATCACATGATTAAGAGAAGCAAAAAACTTGAGAAAAATAACTGTTGGATGGAGGTCGGACATGACAGAAACTGTAAGCGAAATCTTCATATTACAAAGAATAATTTTCAAATCCCCTAGCATCACAGAATTTAAGTTTCTTTTAAGGAAAATAACTATGATCTAAAAAAATTAATAAATGAACTTAATAATAAAAAAAACAAATAAATCAATTAATTTAAATTAATACTATTAATGAATGTATATATTGGTAATTTATCTATAGTTTTATACCGTTAATTTTTATAAATTGTCTCAAGTCTCTATTTTTGCATTTTCTCAAGTTTCATTATAATTAAAAATATTCAATAATAATCTAGCAATGAAAATAAAATACAAAAATGTAATGATCAAGAAATATTATACTCTATTTCACTATTATAACATATACAATACTTAAGAACCATAGGCGGAGGAAATATTAGGAGATATCATTGCGGGTTCAGGCCAAATCGACCAACATTAATTAAGATATTTTCATTATGACAGATATTAGGAAAAAAACCGCGAATTCAATATTCAATCTGTTCACTAATTATTTGTAGACTTTAGTAAAACATACGCATGACTCAATAGATCCGGATAAACTTTTTCAAATTTTCAATCTTCAAATTTCTCTTGAAGGTAGTAAAGAAAGAATAAGATGCGGAAATCAATTGTAAAATATTAGGTTAAGGATAAGAACTTTAGAGTATCTTTGAGCCACATAGGTAGATAGATATAACATATACAATAATAATATATATAATTAATATAGTGATTAAATTAAAATATATTTTTTAAATAAGAACACAAAAAGAAATGAATGTTTTATGTAATATACGGATTGAAACAAAATGGATGAAAACCTTTTAATACTTTCAACCACCAAATACTATGTACAACTCGGGGGTACAGGGGGCGGAGCCCCCGTCTAGGTGTGAAGAGCGCCGAAGGCGCTCTGAGCAGCTAGTATATATATAAAATCGTTTTGCTATCAGAGATTTAAAAAAAGATGAGAATATATAATTAAGTTAACTAGAATAATTTAATTCATTTGTTTTCTAAAATTTATTGTATATATAGATAAGAAAAATATAAAATTTTATTTATTTAAAATATAAATATATGTTATTTATAAAAAAAAAATATTTAGATTTAATGATATTTTTAAATAAGTTTGAGAAACACTGCCCTAGATTATTGTCCAAAGTCTCCCCTTATCTCTTTGCGCCTTTAGTATATTGGAAATTTTGTGTATTTTGTAATTACTACATATTTATAATAATAATTTAGTTTTATGATCAAATTTTTTGTGTAACGGCACATGGTCAAAGGATTGGTTTTATATGGCCAATTTTTTCAACAATGACTGTTTTGAGAAGATGGGCATTTCCTCACCATGAATTTTTCATTTTATGTAAACAAATTCTTAAAGAAATAAGTTCCAAACAGAGTATTATTAATTACTTGTTTACGACTTCTTTCTTCTCCAAAAGGGTTAATAACCAACTTCGCCTGTTTTCCGGACCATGTGTCTTTATACAAAAATTTGATCATAAAACTAAATTATGAATATAAATATGAAATAATTTAAAAATACAAAATTTCCAATATACTAAAGACACAAAGCGATAAGGGGAGACTTTGGACAGGAGTCTAGGGAAGTGTTTCTCAAACTTATTACTTTTACCGCCCCCTATGAAAATCAATTATTTTTCAGCGCCCCCCCCCCCATTTTTTATACACTCCTAAAAGTTAAAAACCACAATTTCATTACCTTAATTAATTTAGTTATAGTGTGCTATATTAGTCGGTTCTGGTTTTTAAACTTACATTCTAAATTAGCCCACAAGGGGGTGTTATCGCCCATTTAGAGAAAGACGCCGTTTTTCGATTAAAAATAACCTAAAAAATAACGTCAAAGGGGTATGCAAAACAGTTGCTGAAATTATGTTAAATACTAGCTTAAGTACTAACCTTGTACCGTAACTAGATGTATAAAAATAATACTTTTTTAATAATCGCTTACGTTTTAACCTTAAAAAATACCAGTAAAAGGAGAAAAATCAGATTTTTGGAATTTCGGCCTTTTTCACTATTTGAAATGATCAAATAACAAATGCTTATATAACAAAATTATTTATTTTAGCTCGAAAAAAGGGCAAAGAGGGGGAAAATCGGGATGTACATTATTTCTCAATGTACAGTCTCCCCTATATTTCATATAAATTGATTTTAAAAGATATTAACTATATTTTTTCATTTTTAAATATATTTTATTTTTATATAGATAATATTAAAAATTATAATTTATAAATAAATATGTAAGTATAGATCAAATTTATATTATTTATTTGTTTATAATCAGAATTAATCTTTTTAAAATATAGACACACTCAATTTAATCTATTCTTAGTTTCAACGTAGATGATATTCTCTCATTTTATTATTTATTTATTTATTTATACTTTATAAATAGAAATACACAAAATACAAATGCAAATAAAGTTCAAAATCCCCACGAGAGAGAGAGAGAAAATGAGAAAACAACTTTTATGGAAAGAGAGAGAGAGAGAATGCCAAAAAATAAAATAACAATTTGCATATTTATTAATTTTTAAATTTTTTTCTACTTAAAGTTTTGAAAAACCAATAAAAAAAATTGATATAAAGGTTATTTATTAAAAAAAAAATTCTTTTTTATTTCTTTGGTCAATCTATGTTGTATTGTACCATCCATGTTAGGTGTTAAAATATACGATATTTTTGTATATACATTAAATAACAGAGACAATTTGATTTTTTTTTTTTTTTTTGTAAAATCAATAGGATCCTGTAATTGCAATCAGAATTTCAAATATGGATTGAGTTTACTGTTGAATTGGCCAGAAGCTCTACAATAAAAAAATGATTCAATTAAACTCAAACAGATACAATACAATTCATATATATAGATAGTTTTATTATTCAGTTTTGTTAAATTTGAAAGGTAATCGTATATATATTTATATAAATGTATATTTGAAATGTATGAATTTTAAATTTTATTTTCCAATAAATTTGTTCCCATATCTTTATTAGTATATTTAGTTACAAAAATTAATAACACTTGTTTCAATTTAAATGTATAAAATATTTTGAGAATATATTCATTAGCTAGGAAAATAATTGGTGACGGTCTCTGTCCATCCTCAAATGACATCGACAGCTTGAATATTATTTTTTTTTTTTAATTATTTTATCAAAAACATTTCCAAATCTTTCCAAAGATTTTTATTTAGCAAATATTATTTTAAAGAAAATTTTAATACTGGTTAAAGGTAACTGAGTGCGAACCCCAGCATCTAAATCTATCTAAATTCTTTAGCTTTCACCATTTGCCTACAGGTCAGTTCAGGTATGACCCGACTGATGACTGATTTCATTATATTAATTGAAAATTTAATCAAATTTACAAAAATTATAATTAATATATTTAGTGTGGGAGTGAGGCATGGTCTATGACCGTAGGAAACGAGAGTAGATTTAGAATATTTGAGAACAGGATTCTTCGCAGCATTTATATGAAGTCACCGGGGAATGGCGGAGACTACATAAGGAGGAATTGCATAACCTCTATGCATCTCCAGACAAAGTTAGGGATATAAAATCGAGAAGGCTGCGATGGGCACGTGGCTAGAATGGAAGAAAAATGCGAAAAATTGGATTGGAAAACGTCCGCTTGGAAGATCAAGGACGCCGTGGGTGGACAATGTAGGAAGGGACGAAGAGAGAGAGAGAGGGTTGTGGTTCAGGATAGGGATAGTTGGAGAAGTGTAGTTGCTGCGGTCAAGAACTTTCGAGTTCCGTAGAGCCATAGAGAAAGATAATATATATTTAGGTATGAATGTTTTTTTTAAGTAGTAAGTAAAATTTCCTTCCATAATAATAAGCTAAAATACCCATCATGGAAGTTTTTTTTCTATATTATATTATATAATATATTATTAGATGAGAGAGAATGTCAGTGAAGGTTGACTAATAAGTAATTATATGAACCCTATACTCACTAGAAATAAATTTCGATAAATGATGACTTGAATATAGTTGGTGTGTTTAGCATCTTTCGAGACTCAGAAATTTGTACCATTTTCTTTATATTCTTTGTTATTTCATATTTTCAATTTTTTTTACCACTCTTATCACGAGGTTTGATTACAGAATAACGTTACTAATTAAAATTCGCCCTTTTAAATATTTTGTGTGTGTGTGTTAAATGATGATAACACCAAAATAACGAGCTTCCTTTTTTGTATAAAACCTTTTCCATAATGTTTTTTTTTAATGTGTGGTGAATTTGTAGTTCCTTAACGGACGTTGCGTTTTTTTTAATGCCAGTTCTCCTTCCTTTTATCCAAGTTTTCATCAACTTTTACAGTAATCAAGTCGTATCTTTGATATAAAAATTTCTAAAACGTAAATGAGCAATTCATGTACGCATGGTTAGCAATGATAATGTATTTGAATTGCAGGAATACAAATCTTTTGAAAAACATATATTTTGGATATTTACCTTCCTACAAATTGATAAAATTTCAAAATAATCAAATAATTGTTTTTTTTTTCTTTTCAAAAAGTAGCTTAATAATTTATCTTTAAAGTTAAAGTGGTTTCTATAAGATACTCATTTATAAAAATAAATTTACTTTTTCTAATACATATCAATATATTATTATATATCTAATATATAATATATTATATGTAATCGAATGAGAATGTTAAAATACATAAAAATTAAAATGTAATTTTAAATAATAAATCTGTTGTCTAAAGTCTAAATAATATTAAATGGAAAATAATATAAAATAGAAAAAAATAGATCTATTTATTAAAAGCCCCAGTTTGCGTCGTTTATTGAGACCAAAAACGATGCAAATCGAAATATGTTTTCCTTTTATTTGCATCTTACGTATACCTTGAATAATATGATCCATTATCAAATTTTTTCTTTAAAATAATAAAAATTTTATTCATAAATACTCTTATAATTCATTTTTAACTTAAAGATAAGAACATATATATAATATATTAAACGACTCAACATAGAAACGACGCAAAACGAGGTTTGGGATGTATGTTTAAAATCCATAAATTTATATAAATTTGTCAAAATAATTTGAATAATAATCCTGAATTTAAATGTAAAATTAAATAGTTAATGAAAAAGAGGAATTTGATTTGAAATTTTCCCTTGTAAATAAAGTAGAGACCTAAATAAGTTCAAAAGTTGAATCTTGTATTAAGAATATCAAACTTAATTAATAAAAAAAACAAACAAATTACAATCATAAAGCAAAAAAATAATAAATTTCAGAATATTAAATTACAAAATTATTGATCAATAAATCTAATGAAAGTTTATAATATAAAGGTAAAGAGAGATTTCATTTTATTTTTTTCCCACTCTTGTGCGTTTCATTATTTAAAAAACTCTTTATTTCTTTTTTTTAATGAGGGAGAAATTGATTGGTGAATAAAAAAAAAGAAAAGACCAATTGTCTGATTATAAAATTTTTGATTGACGTTGATCCGATTACTTTCGAAAGTTTATCGTCTTTCTTAAATGCTGTAACCAAGCCACCCATTTGATTGAAATTAGTTTGAATCCCCCTTCGTCATCTTCCCTAAAGATGAAACAGACAAAACTAGAGAAAGGAGAGGAAACAAACCAGATAAACGAAAAGAGATAAAGACACCAAACGTAATAAACGTTAAGCTTTTAAATAGCGAGAATAGAGGGCAGAGGGGGAGGGGGGGTGAAATGTTGGGGGATGAAAGGGAATTACACTTGTCTCCGTGTGAATGAATGAATGAGAAGAAATGTGTACTTGGTTAAAGGGATGGAGTTAGAGTTTATGACATAGACTTCTATTCCCTCCCCCCTTCTACCACCCTCTGTTACGACCCACGCTACGTTGATGGTACTTGGTTTTAGATGAATAACATCCTGGCTTAACCATCACATATCTATCTACCTATAACATTTAGATAAAAAAAAAATTCCAATTAAATTGCGCACAGAAAGAAAAATATTTTATTATTGATTGGAAACCACTTAAATGGATTTCCAAACAAACAAAAAAAAATAAGTGTGAATAATTCAGAAAATCCATATAAAAGTCAATAATCTGATTAAATAAATGAAAGAACACTTGTGTTTAGGTGATAAATTAAAAAGCAAAATTTCTTCAAAATTAAAAAAAAAAAAAATTTTATACGTTAATGTTACACAATTGTCATCCATTTTATAGGCACATTAGTTTACCTCGTTTAATTTTGATTTCTAAAATTTTATTAGGTAAAGAGAGACGCCTTTTTATTTTTTAATTATTTTAAAAACTGAAAAAATAAACTTTAAATAATAATCAATTTTAAATTTTAACATTCAGAAGGTATAATTTTTAATTAATTGATTGATTAATTTTATGATTTATACTTGATAAGATTCTAACGATCCATTGTACTACATTTGAATTAAACCCCAATCAATTTAAAACTTACAAAAATGTCTATTTTTTTTTTTTACTTTTCAATATTTAAAAATAAATGAATCATTTGTTTTGTTTCTTTTTTTAAAGAATAATATGGAACTGATTTTTATTTTTTAATTAAAATTTAATTAAATCTTATAATTAAATAAGTTGACCTGTGGTCAGGTCCTAACCGACCGATGATTTGAAATAAATTAATTTCCAGCTACAGAAACAATTTCAAATAATTTTAATATATCTATTAATGTAATAAAAAACAGATAGGCATATAACATAAATATTTTTAATTTTATTTTATTTATAATATATATATGTAAGACCAGGCTGTGACGTCATGAATGGCTGGATGACGTCATATAATTTTAAATTAAGAAAAAAACTAATAAAGATGATTTTTCTCGAGAATAAAACCACCACAAAGTGTATGATTCGTGGTGATATGTAAAAAAATCTCCACATGTGAAATTTGGTGTGAAAACAATACCTCCCTTACTATCGTCGGTCGGTAACAAAAAACAGTTTATGATAAGTATTTTATTCTTATATCTAAATTTATAATTATTCTTTTTTTTTATTTATGATTTTAATTTTATAAATTAGTAATAATAATTATTATTAATTATATTTTTTCTATTTTATTGCTTTGTATTGTATGTATATCCTAGTACAGCGATTCCCAAACTCTTTTGGTCCACAGACCACCTTTCAAAGTCAAAATTTTCCCACAGGTCTATGTGAAAAACTAAATAAATGAATAAAAGAAAAATTAAATATTTAACTTTGAGATCTTGAATGATAAATGGTGACGTAAAAATAAAATGTAAATAAAACTTTTGTTGAAGGTTAAGTTCCGAATGAAGCTTATTCGGATCTTAACCAAAGATTTGAAGACATTGTTCATTTGGTTATTCCTGACTGGGAGTTGAATCCTTTTGCAAGTACTCAAACTTAGCCGTTAAGTGTTAACAATAAGCAAACATCATCATCTCTATTTTGCAATTTTGAACAATTTGGAAACTGAGAATATTCTCCTCTTCCCAAGTTTTGTTTGTATAGCAAATGTTTTGCCACAAAGACACTAAATTGTAGATTAGATTCGCCACTCTTTTATAATATATACTATATATTATAGACCAGTTGGGCCAAGTATTGCGTAAAGACTCTATTGCGTTCCTGAATAAATCTGTCTGACTTCCCGCGATACCTATTATGCCATATTACCTGTATTTTATGCCCCTATCCAAATTTATATTTTACTTATGACGTAAAAAACTTTAATAATTTATTAAGTGTTACTTATTTTAACATCCATATTAATAAAAATGTGTCACAATTTTTTGTTATTTTATATTAAACCTTGAGCTCCCCTGACCTTGTTCAGGGACACCCAAATCTAATTAAATTTTCCAAGGACCCCTGAATAATCCAATAGATCCTTTGGGGTTACTGTCCTAGTATTTTATAATAATTCAAAGTTGTGAGATATGAATAGGCAATGAACATGAAAATACACAATAAAAATAATTGAATCTAAGAAGGCAGAGATCTTGTTGTTGGCATCTGAAATTAAAATGTTTTGAAGGATCAGCTATTAAACATAACAAAACTAAACACATATTTCTTCTAGTAAATAATATTGTATTATAATACAATTTAACATTAGTATATGAATTGCATGTAATCAATACAGCAAATTAACATAATAGGTAATAGGTTGTGTTCATTGTAGAAGATTTGCATCGCCTATTATTTTTTAATATCTGGTCCTGCATATACTTGTAACAGCACCTACAATTGTAAATCATTAAATCTTGATCTTGTATAGATTTATTTAGATTAATTAGATTTGTACAAATGTTTAATATATAATGGATCTGGTAAAAAGTTCGCAGTCTTTTTTTCTATAGATAAATTCAAATTTAAATTACTCCGGAAATCCAAATCGTAGCGCCACACTAAATGGTCATTCAAAAGGAGTGTGAGTGTCAAAATATCAAATTGGTTTAGTAGTTAGAAAGTTATTTGCGTTTAACCATGAAAAAAAAACGAAAAAATTCGTTATATTTTCCAATATTATGATGACACAAAGGCAAGTACATAAAAAAATTAAAAAATTTCTTTCAAAAACTACTGCAAAGAAATGGTTCAATCACTTTGATGGTTCACTCTGGAAATTTTGTTGTGAAAGATGAGTCGCGCCCTGAAAAATATGATGCAATTTTTTAAAAAGTTGAGCAAAATATGATATATTAGCAGCGAGGATATTGGTAATTACTAGACATTACCCAAAAAACTGTTTTAAATCATTTACATAAAACTGGTTATAAAAAAGCTAGATGTTTGGGTTCCCTATGATTTGAAGATGAAAAACATTTTTGATTAAATCAATATATGCGATGCGCTGCTAAAACAGAATTAAATCGAGCCTTTTCTGAAACGTACCATAATGGGTGATAAAAAGTGGGTTATGTACAATCGAAAGCGACATAGGTCGTGGTCAAGGAATAGAGAGCCGTTTCAAGACTTCGTAAAACAATGATTGACTTCAAAAAAAGTGATGCTACAGAGTTTTTGGTGGGACTTGAAGGGAATCGTTCACCAAAAAATACTTCCAGCTGGTTATATGATTACTTCACAACTCTACTATGAACAGCAAGAGAAATTACGCCGGTCACTTGCAAGAGAACTGCTTGAATTAAATAATACGAATGACGATGTCTTCAATCTATAATAACCCATCAAAATGCGAGGAAGTTTTAATGTTCCCTTCAAATAGTCTTGATATATACTTATTATTAAAATTAATTATTTATGATTTATATAAATTCAAATTTGATTATTTATATTTATATTAATGAATTTAACAAACAATAACTAATGAGATAAATCTGTTAATTTCTTTAATAAATTTTAAATTAATTAATTAATTATATTATAAGATTTATTTATTTTGGATTTAAATTTTTTATTTTTTCAATTGTATTCTTTTGTCCTCAAGAGGTTCTTTTTGAACATTTTTATTCTATGCATACTATTTTAATATTAAAAGTTTCATTTTCTTTTTCTTATCTGTTTTTGTTGTTTTTTTTTTCTCTATAGTATAAATAATATAATTTTTCTCCTCCTCCTCTTCTTTTTCTTTCTTTACTTTTCTTGGTCGTTTTATTGTAATTAAAAATTTAAATATAGATATCATTGGTGGTTGGTTGACTAGTATAAATGAATATCTCTCTTTCTCTTTTTCTGTATGTGTGTGTGTGTGTACGTGTGTTGTTGTTGTGTTGTGTCCTTTGATAAAACTCTGCGGTGTGACTTTTAGTCCTAAATTGAGGAGTTGCGGTGAAGAAGTTTCTTGTACATTCATTCATTAAAGAAGAATCGCTCTTGCACAAGCCAACTATCTCTTCTTCTCTTCACGTAGACGATTTCAAATGTCGCTGTTGTTGGTGTCGCGAGAACCCCCCCCCTCATTCCCCATCTTCTACTTGTCCACCCACTCCTGTTACGTCTCAAACATCAACCTCTCTGAAATGTAACGCAAACACCCTCATTCGTGGCTCTCACTCTTTTTAAACGAATTGCGTCATCTTGAGTTAAAGAGAAACCAACTGAAGCCACAAAGTGAAATAGCGAGAGAAAGAGATGGAATGGGTGTGGGAGAATGAAAAAATATAATCCTTCAATCATTCAATCAAATTGTCAAACTCAATACAATTTTCTCAACTTTATTTTATTATATTATTAAATTTTAAATTAGGTTAAAAATAAATAGATAGATTGGTCTCACAAGACATTTTTATTTTGTAAATTCCATAATTGATTAATTAAATATATGGGAATAAAAAATATTTTAATAATACTTCACTTAAATCAATTATTACATTTATCTTATATTGAATTTAAAAAATTTAGAAAATTATTGAAAATTATTATAATAATAATCACAACGCTTTAAGATTTTTTAAATACTTCGTTAAAAGAAAAAAAAACTGTTAAAAATGAAATATATTGAAATTTAAAGCGCCAATGGCTCTAATTGCTGAAGTGCCTTTGTAAATAAATATAAAAAAAAATTGAAATTTTAAATATTAAATTTTAAACATTTAAGCACTTATTTATATTTACTTTAAAATCAGATTTTAAATTTCACATATTGAACAATATAATATTAATTATAAAAAATTATTATTATTAATTTTGATTAATTAAATTTTACATTTTATGATTTTCTAATTCATAATACATACTAAAATACTAAATAGTGCCGGACTCGGTCTGCCCCCATGAGATTTATCAGTCTGAATTTAGAAATGTTACTGAAATTAAAATACTATATTTTATTATTATTATTATTGTATTAGTTAATAATTTCAATTTAATTTTTAAAAAAATTATATATTTGGGTGTGGATATTTAGTTATTTTAATAAGTAAGTAAAATTCCCGTCTATAATTATAACCTAAAAACACCAATGAAGGCGGATTTTTATATTGTATTTACAATATAAATTCGTTATATGCCCTTCATCGGTAAAAAAAAAATTCAAAAACTTCGCAAATTCAAATCAAAGGTCTAAATCATCTTCCACTTTATAATTTTAGTGATATATTTGAGAATGAATAGTGATCATCTAAGTGGGTAATTTATGAATAATTTTTAGTTATTTACAGCACATAATCTACATTTTAAACCTTTTGAAAATTTTTATTTTTACATTAATTATTTCTTTCTTAAAAAATACTTAATTTATATATATATATATATGTATATATATATGCATTGTATATTAATATCTTAATCATTTACTAATTTGCTCATAAATATATTTATTTATTTTTTTATAATAATCTCTTTTATCATATTTTTTCATACTAATTATTATTAATGTTATGGCCTTATTTTTTAAACATTCATTTATTATTATGATTATTATTATTATTTTGTGTTTTAATAGAGATACAAAAATAAAATGATAGTTTGCGTGTAAAATGATTTCACATGAAATAAGAATTAATTCTCTCTCTCTCTCTTTAAAGCAGATTTCAAAAATATGATAAAACCACTCCTGTAATAATGGCCCAATTAATTAAAAGGGAATTTTTCTAAATGTATATTAATAATATAAGAGCGTGTTTTTAGGGCAAGGGTAGAAAAAAAAAATACTAAGAACCACCCGCTTCTCATAAAAAACGAGTTTATTTTCTGAAAAATAAACACTTTATGAATGTATTATAATGCAGGCACTCGCTTTTTAAGCTTGAATTTTATAAATTTAACATCAACATACGATAGAATGTATTAAATGAACTTTTTAAATTTTACAATAGAGATTATTTTAATTATTTAAAAATCTTAAATTTAATATGTATTTTTTCTTGTACGTTGTAAGTTGCTAATAAATTTATTATTATTTAAATCTTATTTTTTTTATTTCTGTTTTTATGTATAATATTTAATTACGGATTACAGATCAGTTTATTTTTTAATGTTTATTAAATAAAGAGGTATATATTACGTTAAATAATAAATAATTAATTTGAGTTTTTAATTAAGTCTCGTATTTTGTTTATACTTTTTCATTTTACTCAAGTGAACAAACCATTGATATATATATATATATATATATATATCTACTCTCTTCTCATAATTTAATCAAAATCACGATAGGATGAAGAGGAAAAAAAAAGAAAAATTCTGTATTTACCTGATTGTATGGTTATTTGAATGATTTTATGTCAGTGTATGTCTGTAAAGAGAATTACAAGGGGCGACAAAAAGAAAATGAGAGAGTGTCACGTGATGGATATAAAACTTTGTAAAAGTATTTGTTTGAATATGGATGTGTGCTCTAATAGGAGATACATGTGAGGGGAATGATGAAACACACACATAGAGAAAGAGATAGAGATAGAGAGGGAGGAATTTAGTAAAAGTGGAGGAAAAAAAGTAAAGGCAAAGTGGATGGAGAAATTGACGGCGAAAAACAAGAGCAACGAAAGTAAAACAAAAAAAAAAGAGAGAAAGAATAAAAAAAAATCAGTCGGAGAGTGGATGGAAATATCTGCAAGAATCCAATTCTGTCCAGACAACAGTGCCCAGGGATGTTATAAAAACGTTATATTTGTTAGAGATACAATGCTACTTGACTTATATCTGGCTATAAAATATATATATATATATATATTTGAAGAAAAATGATAGATGGATTTTAAAGTTCTTTGTAAGAGTTGGGAAAGATTCAAAAAGAAATCACACTGACATGATTTATTATATTTATTATCATTTTTTTCACTCCCCTCCGCCCCTTAAATGGAAATGGATACAAACATAAGTGCAAAATTTTTATAATTAATAAATATTGTATAATTCAATTTAACTGATGCTAGGAATATTCCACTACAACAATTTATATAAGACAGAGGGAGTAAATTGATTAATCATATTTTTGTTTGACTATTTAATTACGTTCGATGAAATATTATTATAATTTTTTTTTTCTTTTCTAAACATTTATTATAAACTAGTAATACAATAATACTGACTGAAAGAACAATTGGCTATCAAGGTGGTTGCCGTCTAAACCGAGTAGAGGTGTTACAGTAAATAGGCTCCTCTTAACCTTGATTTTGATAAAAACGACACAAAGAGAAAATTTCACTTTCCAGATCAAGGGATCGAACCCAGGATCATGAGATTATAACAAAGTACTTTACCATCCAAAAATGGTCTTCTATTATATAGCCTGGGCCACTAGAATCCTATCTTAACCTTTATGAATCAAAAATTTGGATTAACTGAGAGAAGAAAAAAAAAATGTGTTTTTGGTATCCAGTAAATACGTCAGATTTGAAGATGGCATCTTATTGATAATTGATAGAAAGTTAAAAATGACATCTGGTTGAAAATATTTATGGGTAATATGTTCAAAATAGAAGATGAAATATTTCCCGAGCCTTTCTTTACGTATTCCATTAGAACGAAAAAAATGGGATTATTTTATAACCGAATCTAAAGTGGACAAGGGAATAGATTATAATACACAGCAGAATTATAATGGAAAATTTGGATTTTACAAGAACCATTCTAAAGGATAGGGTTTCTCATGTTTTACCATGTTTTGCCATCTAGCTATGTTTTCAAATGCTTTACCTTGTTTTGTCATGGTTTACTCTTAAATCTCATGTTTATTGTGTCCTCTCAAGTTTACCAGATTATGGCATATTTAGATTTTTTTCCATGTTTATTTTTTTATTTTTATTTGAGATTTGCATATGGTTTAATGGCAATTTCTTATAATTTAACAATTGAAAACCTCTTTATATTTTTATTAATAATACACTCATAGTTATTAATAGGATGAAGGTTCAATCTATTATCATGCATGTAGAATAAAATGAAAACTAGTCGAATATTTGTAGTAGCCTCCATATGACTTTTCAATCGATATATAGGTACACTAGGTGTTTAACATATTGGTATCCTCTTTTTAAATATACATATTTTTAAAAAAATAAACATTAAAATAGTAAAAAATTTATAAAATTATAATGAAAATAAAAAATAAAATATTATTTAAAAACAAACATACATCATCGGGAAGACTACTTTTTGGAGTCAGATTGACTTGAAACGTGAAGAGTTGTAAAAAAACGCATACCGGAAATGAATCGATTATATATATTAATACTTTATTTTATTTATTTCTGATTGAAAAGTAAAAGGAATGAATATGAAACTTATTTTAAAACCAAAACAAATTAAATTTGGAAACATTTATGTTTAAATACTAATTATTGGAAAAGGTTTACATATTTTAATTTATTAGTAATAAAATTTGTAATATCACTCTTAACTCAGTTACAGGTAATCTTATTTTAAACCTACAACTCGATTTTGGAATTTGATATTATTTACTTAATATAATCTATTTTTAGAATTATATTTTCAAAAACTATAATTCTGTCCTGATAATTTTATTAAGTCCCATCCTATATAACAAATAATATATATAATATATTTTATATTTAATACTTCTCGATATATAATTTTGAGGAGACAAACTTTTTTTACTGGATAATAATACATGTATTACACGTTTATGATCTTAATTTCAATTTTAAGGATTTTTGTATTATTTAATAAAGATTGTTAAAATGATTTAATGAAAATTTTATTAGAAATCTTAAAATTACGACCATGAACGGTCATTTTTACGAGGATTTTTATCTTAATTCAATAAAATATTTATTTTAAATTTATTTCATCACTTTGTAGTATTTTTATATATAGTATTTTTTCAATTATGATTTTTTAAATACTTAATTTAAAATCTATTCATTAAAAGAACTTTATCTGGTCATTTTTTTTTTAATTCTAATTTCTCTTCCCGTTTTCCAACTGTAAGAGTTTGTTATTCTAATATATCATATCATTTTCTGTATTAAACTTTCCACTCACTTGTTCTTTACTTCTTTACTTATCTTGTTTCCTCTCTTTTTCCTTTCATTTATCATTATAAGAAGAAAAAATAAAATAAAAGAATAAAAAAAAAAAGATGTAACAAACGCTTTTGTTAAACTACCATATTATAAAAGAAGATTCGTTCTACTTGATAAAATATTAAATAATTTAATATTTATTATATTATTATTATTAGTATTATTATTATACGAATACGAAGATAAAAATGCATATATATTTTATGATTTATAAAAGAAAAAAATATATTAAAATAATAATGAAATATTAATTATAATAAATACTTATATCAATATAATTTTCTATAATGAGAATTTGAAACAAATATTATATTAATTTCAAATGCTATGTCATTCAATAATCAAGAAAATAATTAAATGACAGGTAAATCAATAATAATTAAATAATATAGTAATTTATCTTTCGTTATTATGGAAATTTAACCATATTACAACATTCCCTTCAGATCAGTAAACAAGTAGAGTTATTCAAATTAGAAGTAAACATTTTAGATAAAAATTTTTATAAAAAACACCATTTATTGTATATAATTTCTTCTTTGTAAAAAAATCATTTTATTTGATTTAATATCCTTAAAAATTTAAATGTTTGATGTTTAATTACACTGCATTAATATTAATATATATACATATATATATTATATGTACAGAAATAAAAGTAATAAACGAAAAGTTAATTGAAATATACTATAGATAATATTTTATACAGTCAAGTAAAAAAAACTCATTCAAAAAATCTATCTATAAAAAAGAAAAAATTCAAATATTGAAAATTTATATGCAAATATTACCTCAATCTATTTAATGATAAAATATTTTTCTCAATTAAAATTTATTTTAATATTTTATATCTCTAACATAAATGAATAATTAATAACTAATTACCAACCTATATTTAAAAATTAAAATATTTATATAAATAAATAAATTAAATATTTTAATTTTAATTACATTATATATATATATATATATATATATATATATATATGCTTTTAATTAGTCATTTTGTCAAGTGACAATGAATTTTAACCACCATTTTAATGAAGGTCAATCATAATTGAAAATTTTCTGAATTAATTCTTTTTACTATCTCGCCAGAGAAAATAATGCGATTATAATTTTCGATGTTGAGATTTTGTTGTTTTTATACGTTTTGAAGGTTCCTGAAACATTTTCACTAAGGCTGAGAAAAATGTTTCTGTGTGTGTGTGTATGTAGACAAGATTATGCAAAAACGGTTTGATCTGGAATAATGAAATTTGGATACGGGCATTATTCAAAATTCGTAGTTTTCTATCAACTTTTGAGAAATGTAGCTCAATCACGAAGAGGGTCATTACCTACAACGTTTTGATTAGTGACTGTATAGATATAGATATATAGATATATGTTTGATAGTTTTTAACATGATTAATAATTGTATAAATCTACTATATATAGAATTTCAACTTGATTGAATCGCTGAAAGTACCGAATTAATTTTTTAACACGTCTGCACGTGATGTGGTGCCAAATATTATTTATTAATTTTAATTTATAATTTAATTAATTAAATTAAATTTTAATATATAATATAATATAATATAATTAATCAAATTCAAATTTGCGAGATGGTCGAATGAAGACACTCCAGATTTTTATATAATAAAAGAAATGTTATTTGATAATATAGTATAAACAATTGTATATTAGGGGTTGAACATTTTCGACTTTTTCTTCATTCATCCCCTTCATCCACCTCTAGCACCACGGTTGTGTGTAAAGTAGCTTTACAGTTAATTCGATTTAAATATCAGAAAGTTGGAAAGAGGGAATGGTTGAGGTCTTTACGGCCGCCCTAATCACTCTTGTTTCTTGTTGGACCGCCGCCGGTCCATAGGAAGAGATTTAGCCCATTCTCCAATTCGTAGAAGAAGAAAAAGAACAAGAAGAGTTGGTGAGTGGGTGAAATGAATGGGATGAGTGGGTGGTTAAAAAGATCGCTTCGTCTTTTGGCACGCACTGCTAAAAACTCTTTTACTTTCGGCCTATTTGTGTCTGTCTATCTATCTATCTGTGTGTCTGTGTCTGTGTATGCGTGTGTCTGTATTTTATATATTGAACCAAGAGACGATTTTTTTTCTTTCTTAAATCACAAGGAATAAGTTCAAATTTCAATGATAAAATAAAGAAAAAAAGCAAACTACACGAAATAATTCATTTAAGTTTGAATTAAAATTATAAGAAAACCGTTAAGATATTTATTATTTTATTCAGTGTAAATTTTTAAATTAATAATAATAATAATAATGGAAACACCAGAAAAGTCTGGATAGGTTATAATTACCAGCACCAAAGAATACTGAACAAGTTTGAATATTCAAATACAGTAGAACCTCGATAACTCAAACCTCGGTAACTTAAAATACTGAACAAGTTCGAATATTCAAATACAGTAGAACCTCGATAACTCAAACTTCGGTAACTTGTTCCCTTCCCATCAGAGCCCAAAACCTCAATAACTTAAATAAGTAATCTCTGAATTGGCCCTCAGAAGCTGAAATCTTGAAGAAAAAACAATCAAATAAAAGTCTTCAATGTAAAAGACGAACAATTGCCGAATTCCATATTTAGAACAATGTTTATTTACATGGCTGAAACAGTGTCGAAATGAAAACATTAGTGTTAGTGGACCCAAACTGAAGAGTTTGCTAATTCGCTGAAGATCAAAAATTTTAAAGTCAACAATGGCTGGTTAGAGAATTTTCAGAAACAACATGATTTAGTCTTTAAAAAATGTTATTATCCTATCCTAACAAAGATCCTTGATAACTTAAAACCTCTATAACTTAAAATATTTTGAGTTCCCCTTAGACTACTGTTCTACTGTAATAATAATAATATTTTTTTTCGTATTATATAAAATAAATGGAAAATAGTGAAGAGAATGCAAATGATCTAACAGCATTAAATAAACTGTAAAGTTGATTATTGTTATTGTTACAATAAAGAATGTAAATAATGGGTGGTCGAAAAAGTCTTTTCATATTTTGTCCATAGATGTCGTTGGAATCGTACATCTCCAGTGTTACCAATCACATTGTGTCATAACATATAGTGTTGGAAAGGTGAAATTTCAAGCTTCATTGAACCTTAAAGAAAATTAAATTTGGTGAAGCTGAACAAAAGTTACAGCTTTTCAAAAATGAGTGAAAATAATGAAGAAATTCGCTATATTTTGAAATTTTTGTATAAAAAAAGGAAGAATGCCACGCAAGCCGCCAATGAAATTTGTGAAGTTCACGGAGACATTGCTATAGTTCTAGAAATTTCGATGGAAAGATGCACCTCGTTCTCGTCGACCTATCGTTGAAAAAGTCGATGAAATTATGGAAAAGATTGACAAGGACCGTCACATAAGCAGCCATAACAAGGAACTAAACATTCATCATCAAACGGTTTTGAATCATTTAAAAAAATTATCAATATAAAAAAAATTACTTGAAGTTTGATTAGAAATACGAAAATACTTTTTCGACTACCCTAATTATATATTATGTAACCCTATTCCCAAATAAGAGAAGAATCTAATAAATAAATAAATAAAATATAAAATACACTTGAAAAATATTCAAATGTTTTAAAAATTAAAATATATTTTTTTAGATAATATAAATAATAATATTAATAATAACTTTGTATTCATAAATTAAAAAGAAAAAAGTTTGTTTTTTTAAATAGGAATAAATATATATTTCAATTGAACAATTGTAAATAAAAAGTTAAATTAAACTTTATTTTTATTATATAAAATAAAAAAAGAAATTTTTTTTATTAGAAAAATTTCATTTTAATATTATACATAATATTGTTTTAAATATTTTAAACATTTAATAAAAAGAAAAAAATGTTTTTTTTTTAAATGAATGTCTGAATTGTAAATCTTATAATAACAGTCGACACAAACTAAACAAAAAAACACATAATAATATATAATAATAAATGTTTTGAATATTTATAATTTTTAATTAAAAAATTGACAATTAGGAATGGTTGCCATAAACAGTCCTATGTTCTTGAATATTTTCACATACGTTATACAAACATTATTATAATTAAAGCATCACCATAATAGGCCTTATCACATAATTTTGTTCTATTTCATCAATTTATATTTGTAACTAATTAATATTATTTTTGACTTTTTAGAGGGAATACGCACGCATCTTCCTCATACCAATATAGTAATGAATATCAGCGCCCGCTCCAAGGCCGGCTAACCCGGACATTTGTCCGGGGCGGCAAATCTAAAGGGCGGCATTTTGGTCGTTATTTACATAAAATATTGATAATCAATTTTTTGGTAATTGTTCAGTTTAACGTATGTAGGATGAATTTTTTTCTTAAACTTTTACTCTGACTAAAAAAAAAAATTTCGTTTAAAGGAGCGGCAATTTGTCTTTTTGTGCGGGCGACAAAAAAGCTAGAGCGGGCGCTGTGAATATCATTATTTATATCTATATTTTTACAATTTTAATTTATTTATGAATTTGTCAAGAACCCCTGTAAATATGCAACCAGCAATATTAGCCTAAATAATCCTAAATCATAAAATTTTAAGAAAATTTTATATATAATTGAGATTTAAGCATTATTCCAACCATCTTTTTAATTTTTATAACTTGGATTTACAGATATTAAACATTTAAACCATTTTATCAATGCAAATGCTATAAATTTTTTACTGTTTAAATATACAAAAGATTTTGGGAAAATAAAATGAAATAAATTTTATACTAAAAATCTTAGTATAAAATGAAAATGTTTTGATAATTATTTTAATAAATGCTAATAAAAGCACATTTTTTGGGAAATATACATAAGAATATTTGAGTATACTATGTAATTTTATGTAAATAGAATAAAATATTTGAATAAATTGAAAGTAAAAAGAGAGAAATCACTATCTACTAAACTTTAAAAATAAATATTTCTTTCTAAAATATCAAATTGCGTGGATTTTTTTTTTATCTTAAATACTACCCATTTGTAAAATAATAGTAAAGATTTTATTGGATTTCTATTGAATAATAATTGAAAAAGTTTACAACTTATTTGATAACCACACATGAAGAAGATCCATTTATTATTGAAAGATATATATAATAAAATCGAAATCTGAACAGATGATAACGTTTAGAGATTTTCTTACATCCCCACTCCTATACATTTTGCCAAGCCATTTGAGGTAGAATTGAAAAAAAAGGTACGTTCATCTAACGATAGAATGGAAATGGAAAGGAGTGAACGAATGACGTCAGATAAAAACCAAATGATTAAATGATTGGTGAAACCTGATACGAATACACGCGAAAAGAATAAGCTCTTTGCGAAATAAGACCTTTTTTTTCTTCTTCAACCCCCCCCCCCCCTTCTCTTCTATTTCTCCCCATTCCCCTCGTGCACCATTCACCCACTCATTCTATCTATTCTCCACGCCACCCACACCCATCAACATGATAAAAAAAAAGGAAATCGTTCGATTGGAGCTCGTTTCGGATAAATCATCCCAGGCATAACTTTAAATATCTTTGCAAACTCGTTTTCTTTTTTTTTTCTTCTTTTAAGACTTACGACTCTACCGACATAAATAATAAATTAGAACAATTTTTCTTCAAAAGATTTATAAAATATAATATAAATAAAATATATATAATAGGTTTTGTTTCTCCCCTTCAAGTAACTGTTTTAAAACTTTTACAAACTGTCAACGGTAGTGATTTTTTTTTTTTTTTTCAGTGTTAAAATACATAATTCATCATTTCTAAGTTAAATAAAACAAGTGAATTATTCTCAATGGGACAGAATTATTTATGAATGAATAAGCGAAAATGAGAGGACATGGTTCATTTTTGTTCAACTAATGATACAAATCAACATTAGAAGAGAAGAAATTAATCTAATAATAGATTGAGATTAACTGATCTTATTAAAAATATTTTATATTTAGAGATAAATTATCTGGTTTCTCAAATAATTGAATTGAATTATTTTTTTTTTTCATTTGATTAATATTATTCTTTTTTAGTTTATTATTATTATTATTATTATTAAAGAGTTGTTGCACTTACTCAGCACTAATGCTGGTAAATCCCTTTTTTATTTCTCATTTTATTTATTGGGATTGGGCTCAAGGGGGAGGCGGAAAGAGACTTCGCCCTGATCCACAACACCCTTATTTAAAATTCTTTATAGCATTAGGACCTTTCTAATTTGCATGTTTGCAGTACCACTGCTTTCTGGATGGGAATTGTAAGTCCATCTGGTAGCCCTAGCACTTTAATGTTCCGGTTAAGTTTAACTGATGACACTCCTTCCGTCGAAATAATTATAGGGACAATATTGGCACTAGAGGGTGGGAATTCCCGGGAAAACCCACCAATTTTTATTTCTCGTTTCCCGGGAAAAACGAAACATTTCCCGGGAAAACAAAACAAATTATTTTTCATGCTGATTGATTATGATGCTGATACCGAAATCTTTATTTATTAACTGAAATAATCGTAATAAATATAAAATACAAGTGAACATACATACATTTGTCTTATGTTATTTTTTTTCTTTTCTTTTTTTTCTGTCTTTAATTTTTCTTTATAATTTCTCTATTTTTTGAGTTTTTTTACAGTAAACTCTGGCAGACGGCAGTTGCCATTGCCAAATTATTTTGTATTTAACTTTTTTTTTGTATATATATATATATATATATATATATACACTTAAAATTATATACTTAAAATTCGATTTCACAAGTTTGGGTCTCTTTTAATTGCCATACCTGACACCTTGGTAAGGGTTCTATATAAAATAGTTCTTGAATAGGTAACAATAATAAAATACACTATTGCACTTGACCATTTGGAAATAGAGTACTTTTCCTTACACCCTTCAAATTAACCCCTCTCCTTCACCTGCCCCTTAACTTAAATTAATATAAATAAGCTGTCGTTGAGAGCGAGTAAGGTAAAGACCTAATTATATTTTTTGATAAATAAATAAATATTATTATTTATTTATTCAAGAAATATATATATATATATAATCATTCTGTATGTTATTTCAGTCCACTTTTTGGGTGGTGACAAAAAAATAGCAAAAACATCCAAAAAGCAAACAAAAACAAAAAAAAGCAAAACCTATTTACATATTTGCATAATAACTAACACTGTAATCAACGATCATAAATGTCTTTAATTGAGGGCACACATAATCACAGACTTAGAGTTTCAGTTTACCATCTTTTTAGATATATACAGTAAAGAAAAACCAAAATAAGAAAAACAAAATACAAAAATAATGCAAAAAAAAAAAATAAATAAATCGAAAATAGTGAAAAAAAACACAAAGAAAGAAAAAAAAAAAGAAAAATGAATAACTAATCGTTACTCCTCTAATATGAAGGATCTCAGTTTTAGGCGACATTTCCCTTGATTGCCTCTCGTTTCTAAAATGTTTTTTTCTAAACAAGTAAAAGAAAATAATTATGTTTATGTTATATTTTGATGATTATATATTATATCTTTTTCTGAATTTTTTTTTTTATTTTTGAATTAAATTTATTTTATTTTTTGGCAAAACAACATTTTTTTAACTTTTTCGTAAAACTTTTACAATTTCCACCTCAAATTTAGTATTTTTTTATAATTTCCCGGGATTCCCGAGAAATGCATTTTTAAAATTCCCGATTCCCGGGAACGAAAATACTCCAGGAAAAGTAACCCTAACCAGTTTACATAGTGACTTTAGTTTCATCACCAGATTTAAGTATTTTCCTACCTTCTCTCCCTCCGTTTTCAAGATATTGAGGGTTAGGGGAACACCGATATCTATAATCATGGCAGCTTTTTGTTTTTTGTCAATTAACAGTATGTCCGGGCGATTGTGATCGATTATTTTATCTGTTATTATTGGGCGGTCCCAATATAATAAATGAGAATCTGATTTAAGAACCGAAGAAGGTGTATATTTGTGATAAGGGTCAGGGTGTGTTATTAGATTATATTTAAGAGCAAACTGAATATGTATGCTTTTCGCCACTGGATTATGACGGTTAGCATACATAGCATGAGCGCATCCACCTTTCAGATGCTCTAACGCAGAGGTGGCCAACCCAAATGATCTTGCAGGCCACTCTGGAAATGCATCATAACTTCGCGGGCCGCATATTAAATATTACATACCCATATTAGATTTATACCCATTATAGATATTGTTTGGAGACAAATTGAAAAATAATGAATCTTTATTATGTTTACTATTATTTTTACATATAAACATATATAATATAATAATAATGATACTGAATGCACATTGTAAAAAATATATAATACTAAAAATAAAAAAAGAAACAACGAAATAAAAAAAAATGAAATCATATTTATTTCACTAGTGCGATATTTGTTTCATGAGGGCGTAGAATATAAAAGTGTGATGAATCTCGCGGGCCGCAAAAATGAAGGAAAGGGTTATTTTCGCACTAAATTTCACATGAGGAGATTTTTTTACATATCTCCAAGAATCATGCACTTTGTATTGTGATTACATCCTCGAGAAAAATCATCTTTATTAGTTTTTTCTTAATTTAAAATTATATGACGTCATCCAGCCATTGATGACGTCTTACATATATATTATAAATAAAATAAAATTAAAAATATTTATGTTATATCCATATCTGTTTTTTATTACATTAATAGATATATTAAAATTATTTGAAATTCTTTCTGTAGCTTGAAATTACTTTACTTCAAACCGTCGGTTGGTTCGGACCTTGCCACAGGTCAACTTATTTTATTTAAGAAATTAACTAAATAATGAGAATCATTATTTAGTTGAATAGAATATTAGTATACAATTTTTTATTATAATATTTATATAAGTATACATTTATAATAATATCATTAATAAAACAAAATTTGGATGGAGATGGCAGAGGATTAGAACGGCTAGGAATAGGAATATGATTGCTACAATCAAAAACTTTCGAGTTTCGTATCGTCACAGATAATATAATAATTTGTTTATTAATTGAATTTTTCATAACTTTTATTTATTTATTCTTTTATCTAAAAAGTAAACTATTGGGTTAGAATAGGATGTGTGTAACTGTCTATTGTTTGGTGATTCGTTGTTCTTTGTTGGACAGCTTCTTTTGTAAGAGGATTTCCATGTCTTCCTCCTTCCCACTCATATTCCTTTTCTAACCCTGAATTTGAATATGAAATATTTTACAAACATTTAAATAATGTGCAAATATAAATCTGGATTTCAAATAAAATTACAAATCATTTTTCTTCAAAGAAGTAGAAGAAAAAGAAGGAAAATAAAAATAAAAATGGTCAAGTTGCTATTATGAATTATTTATATATTACACATATAAAAGGATGTATATTAAAAAAAGAAAGGGAAAAAAACCAAAATAATATATTATCTTTTTTTTACTAAAAATAAATATCTCAATGTTAGAACGAAAATAAAAAAAAAATAAAAATTGTTCATGAAAAAATATAATATTAATTTATTATTATTATTATTATTATTATTTTCAGATAATAATTATCTTTAATATTAATTATATATTCATTTATATTTATGAAGATGTGTTTATGAGAATTTATTTTCATGTAGATTTAATATTTTATTTCTTACTTAATTAAAAAATTTGAAAAGGTTTTTTTCACATTGTAAATAGGGTAGATAACTTAACTAGTTCAAAGGTTAAATTAATAATGTTAAATTTGATAAAGCATGTAAAAAAAGCGAAGTCGAAAAAATAAATATTGTTGGATACTTTATCTTGATTTGAGCTGGATAAATTTTCTTTGATCTCCCTTAGCAATTGAATTTTTAAAGGATAATTGAATGAAGAATTGATTGCGTCAAGTCAAATGTGAAAAGATTTTATTCAAATATTAGGAAACTAATTATATATATAATTTAAGATATTCGTTATTCGTTTCGGTTATGATTCTCTAATACTAATTTAACTTCTATTCGATTTGATTGTATTTTATTTTCATTAAATATTTTATTAAGAAATTCTTTTCAATAAAAATTTTACAACGATATCGAATTTTTATTGAATATTTTCAATTTTAACAAAAAAATATTTCACTTATTAGATTCGATGGATTTTCATTTACACATATTTCTAAATTCCATTAATATTGAATTAAAGTTTATCAATTTCATAAGATATTCTTTTAATACACCAAAGGTATTGAAAATACATTGATATAATCAAACTTTTCTTGTTTATATTCGAGTATATTTGAAACTAATGCATTCTAATTGATTTTATTTAAAACGATTTATATAAATTTTAAAATTAACAAAAATAAAAATATAATTATTAAAAACAGTTTAAATTATTTATAATATATTCCATTATCTATAATAATAATAATACTAATAATAATCTGTAATTTAATTTATTATTATCTGTATTTAATGCATTATAGGTAATATAATAATCTAGTTATAATTAAAATTCAATATTTGATATAATAAACTAAAGTTATAATACATTATTAATATAAATACTTAAACCATTGTATATATATATATATATATATATATATAATATATAATATTGCAGGGATCTAAATATTATTGTATATTTTATTAATTATAAAGTAATCAAAACAAATTCGAAATATAAGATAAAATAATGGATGGATCAATAACATGAAATGCTATAAAAATGAATAAATTAAAGAAGAAATTTATGATTTTTTTGATTATTTATTTTATGTTACAGATATCAATCACATTTATAATTAGTTGGTTTTAAATTGGATATAATTTCGGTACACCTTGATTTAGAAAGGAAATAAATATATATTCTATCCTCAAAAAAATGTAAACTGTGAAATAATAAAAATAAAGATATGTTCCCTGTATGGTATGAGTATGTGGTATATGAAACATTTAGAATAAAATAAGATAAAACTGAGGGAATAATTAGTTTTCTATATTTAGAAAACTAACTCTTTTGGTGTGCGAAAAGCATTGTTGAATGATAGTAGTCATTTACGTTACCAGATTAAGCGTGACTACTTTGGTTATAAGCAAACAATTGAGTAAGGAGGGTTTTTTTGTCCACCATCTTTCTAAAGATTAATACAAGCGAAATTCATTAATTATTTTTATTTCAAAGCCTCATAATTTCTTTTCAATTTTCGTAAGTATAATGTATTCTACGTTTTTTGCACATTCTTTAAAATTAATATTAAGAGTTATTTATTCACATATCCCTCATCGTTTACTATTTATTAGTTTAGTCTTTATCCAAAATTTTGTAGAAAGAGCAATATTTGTGCCAGGGATTTGGGGAGGGTTTTACTTTTGTTTAATAGAGAAAAAATGAACCCCCAAGTAATTTAGTAAGAAGAGGGAAATATTCATAGTCCAATTCCAGTCTTGTGTAAATATATTATTTAAGTGTATTTTTTTAAATTTTGTTTTACATGTAATTTCCATATAAGTCATATTCTCAACACCTCAATTAATAAAATAACTACATTAAACTTAACAAGTTTTACAAAGAAATTCTGTAATAAAAGTGAGAATAACAACAAAACAAGTGCTAACATATTTTTAATTTCCACTATAACATAAACATTCGGTTATGTAGATTTAAATATTTTTTTAAAATTTTTTTCTAAATGTATTTTTTGATCTAGTAGTTGACCATCTGAAAATCTAAAGTTTTCGTAGTTGACCATCTGAAAATCTAAAGTTTTCGTAGTTGACCATATTTTTATCCAGTAATTAACCATCAACCTAAAATGGGGATAAAATAAATAAATGGAAAAAAATGCACTAAGGTTTGGTTTTATTAATATTTTTTATATATAATTTCTTAAAATTTATTTTAATTCTTCTTTATATTTACAGTTCATATCGGAAATTAGTTATTATTTTTGTTTTGCTAATTGCTGGAAGTGCCTACTGATCTATTCCAATTGTAATCAAGTAGGCCAGCAGTTTTTGGGCATTTCCATAATTCTCCTGTATTCTCCATTCAAGACAATTATTTTCATCTGTGTGATATTTTAAAACTGAAGTCACAATATTCAGAACTATTAACTTGTCCCTTAAAAACTGTGATTCCTCCCTTTATTTTTTCGCTATTCAACTCTTTCCTTCGTTTCTTTTTTCTTTGCCTCTCTAGAACGACTTATTTTTAATCTTTTCTAATTATTCTTATTTAAATAATACATAAATTTAATAAAAAATATTTATTATTATATTAATACAAATATTGAAGTAATTGACCACCCCGGTCAATTTCTAAAAAAAATGTGATATTTATTGAATTGAACCTTTGGTTTGAAATTATTATCAAATAAAACATAATATATTGAAAATAAAGTGAAGCATATCCTTAACGTTTTGCATAAGAAATTAACCTTCAAATGCAAGATCGCTTACCTCGTGTTTTAAAAAATTCATAATTATAATTTAAATGTAGCGAATGGTCTCTATTTCATTGTTAAGCAATCCGGAGGCTCGTTTTATTTATCGATATCTCGAGCTTAATTTGAAAATAAAAATTTTATTTTAATGAAAAATCTATCAAATGATCAAAGAACTATTCAAAAAACTGAAAAATAATGGTATTATTCAAAGAGAAAAAAATCTTTTGTCTAGATCCAAGAAACATTAATGTCAAAATTTGATTTGAAAGTTTCCAATGGGAAATTTAAATAAAAATTATTTTAATTATCCTCTTGACCGCTTCCCTTCATTAGAACATATGTGTTTAACCCTTGTTATGTTTCAGCATCTACAATATCCCATTAATTGCTCAATCTCAGAGTAGTCTTAAATCACAACAAGATAATAATAATCATCATATTATATTCTGAGATTGAACAATTAATGAGATATGTAGATGCTAGAACACGATCAGGGTTGGGCATTTAAATCCTAATGAAAGGAAGCGGTCATTCGACCGTAACGGGTATAATTAAAGGGTGAAATCATTTCAAAAGATCGTATTTAATTTCAATTTCTAATTATCTATTCTCAAAGAAAAATTTGAACAAATCAACCAGAATCTAAAATAATCAATTCAAGGGTTTCTAATAAGTTGACCTATGGCCAGGCACAGAACTGACCGACGGATTGAAATAAATTAATTTCCTGCTACAGAAACAATTTCAAATAATTTAAATGTATCTATTAATGCAATAAAAAACAGATATGGATAGAACATATAAATATTTTTAATTTTATTTTATTTATAATATATAAGGAGTCGCTGGCTGTGACCAATTCATCATACTGATGCATTAAGTAAATATATTCAATTATTAATTACTAGTATATTTTAAGTGAAAAATTTCCGATAATGAATATAAAATTAATTAATTACTTTGGAAACTACCACTTTTTCGGTTGATCAATTCATGCTATTGATGCATTAAGTAAATATACAAAATTTTATCAAAATCCCTTGAGCCGTTCAAGTTGTACACGTCTATATACTCACACAAGGGACGGACGGACAGAAATCATGCTAAAATACTTTTTTTCTGATAACAAAATGCATGATTCGTGGAAAATGTAAAAATCTCCACATGTGAAATTTGGTGTGAAAACAATACCTCCCTTACTATCGTTGGTCGGTAAAAATTTGATCAAATATAAATATAATATATAATATAGTACTTTGTACATGAATGTACAAACATATATATATATGAATATAAAAATTTTAGGAGTGTATTCTTAAGATGATAATACAATTTAGAAACATTTCAACAAGTTGTAATAAACAAGCTCTATAAATTTATGAAATATTTAGAATATGATTTATGGTATATGAATAATAATTAATTCTCATTCTTTTTATTTTTCAATATTTATTTAATTATTTTATAATGAATAAATAATTGATTTATATTTATTGAAATTATCCAAATAAAAAAATTAATGAAATGTATAATTTCGTTTAATTATAATTAATAATAATAATAATAATATCTGTTTGAGAAGAAAAATAAATAAATATTCTCTGGTATTAAAAAAAAATATTTAATCAACTTTAGAATCTTATACAAAGAGGAAGAAAAAAATTAGTAAATAGGTAGAAAGAGAGAAAGAAAAAAAAAAGAATCCGATACGATTAAAGTGATATTTCCTTGCATGTTTTTATTAAGAAACATGCTAAAGCCTAATATTATTTTCATATAATTTTGTTTTTTGTTTGATGTTGTTGAATTTTCCAATTCATTTTAACTTTAATATATATATGTACAATTAATCTCACCAAAAATGAATCATCCCACCATTCGTTGTTTGCATGCAAACACACGACGAATCCTTTCATTCTGATTAATCCAAATTAGCTTTAACTAAAATGCATTTAATCTAACATACATATACAAAATGAAATGGATTAAAATATAAAAAGGTGATTTTTTTATATTCATTTCATTTAAAATATTCACGTCACGCCATTTCGAAATCTTGGACTTGACAGAATACAAGACTGGGGGGGGTAAGGCGGGGGTGGGTAGAATGGAAGGGGAGAGAAAGGAGTAAAGAAAAACGAAAGAGACAAGCCGAATGTAAATTTGTATTTCTTGAATACTTATGCATGCTATTCATCATGAAATTTTATTTAGACAACATGAGTATATTTAGCAATCTAAATGTTTGTGTGTGCGCTACGCTAGTGAAAGGGTGAAAAAGTTCCTCTTCCTTCACCTTGACGGGGTGGAGGTGAGAATAGGGAGTATTTGAAAGATTTCATTATGTATTTTCACGTACAAGAAATCGTTCGTTTTGAAAAACTTTTCGTTATAAAAAAAATAAAAAATAAATCAAATCATATATTTAATCAAAAAAAAAATGTTTTTAATATAAAATATTTTTAATATTTTAAATATAGTATTGGTAAAATATAAAAATAAATAAATAAAGTACAAAGTATATTTTATTAAAATTAAAATAAATGATTTAATTTAAATGTTATTATTAAAATACAGGGAGGTAGGGAGGGAAGCTTTGGAATAAAAGTTGTCGTCTATCTGACGTCAGAGCTGCCATATTGACAATAGCAAAATATTATATTTTCCATTGATCTTAATGTTAATATATCATCAAATTTCGGGCCTTTTTTGTGGAAAATAATGTGAGGAAAAATTTTCTCATGAAGAAAAAAAACTAAATTTTATTTTATTTCAACTGCAGGTCGTTTTGATATGCATATATGTATAAAAAAATTAAATGTTGCGGCATCATTCTCTTCCTAATGCTGATGTAAAAAAAGAAATTATGCTTCCAAGGGCGTCTATCCATTTCTTTCTTAAATTGCTATCTTTTGGAAATCAAAGATGTGAAATATTCAAAATTTTTATTCTATTCCTCAATTTTTTATTTAACCAAGAGATATTGAGGTACTACCAGAATTTGTTATAATTAAGAAAATTTTCTATGTAGCTTTTTATCCTTTCAGATGAAATTAGCTAAATAATAAAAAAAAAAAAAATTTAGATTACTTACCAAATTCAGAGTAAGTATTCAGAAACATAACTGCCTAGAAAATTTTCTAAATTATTATATATACCGTTTTGAAATTTAATCAAAGAAATTCTAAATACATACTTGGGGAAAGAAATTTTTTTCCCAGATTCCTCTTCTTCACCTTGCTGTCTTTTACTTTTATTTCTAGGTCGGTTCATGCATCCATATGCTAAACATGCCATGATAATTATTTTTAAAAACAAAAATAAAATAACAACTATCTATAATCTAAACCTAACCTGGTCTTAAAATCTAATAAAAAACAATTAAATACAAATTAAATTATTAAAAATTAATTCTAATGATTAAATATATTAACTAAACTATAAAACCAAGAAGAAATAACTAAGAAAATCTTTCAAAAATGCGAGAAAATTTGAAACAAAATTGTATTATATCCTATATAAAATTCAATGTTTTGCTATTCACAATATGGCCGACAAGAATATCCCCTTACTTTTATGGAGCCATCCTCCACTTCGTCAAACAAGCGTTTGGGTCTCTCCCTACCTCCCTTTTAAAATATAAATTTAAAATTTGAATATTATTTTGTATTTTTTATAATAAAATTTTTTATATTCATTGTCATGAATATAGAATTGTATTTAATGTTAAGCAGAGTGGAGAATTACATAAATCCTTAAAAGTAATATTTCAAAAAATAATTATCTAGATTTTTAAAATATATATACTAATTGTCTGAATGTAAACGTGAGGATTCCACATAGAGGTATAAAATAAATAATCTTTTCCAGACATTTCCATAGCAGTGTTTTCAAACTTTTTTTTTACGTCAACCACTTTTAAACATTCTTCTCGATTAATTGTGACCTATTTTTTGATCTAGTATCAGTATATTAATATAAAAAACTATGAGCATTTAATAGAATGTATTTTTAACAATTTTACAACAAGGTAAACATTTTTTTACATTAGTAGTAGTAAAACTAATATTATTTAAGAAAACTTTTTATTCAATATTTTATAAATTAATAATCTCATAAATGATTAATATGCATTCCTAACTGACAAAAATATTATGACGTTTGGGGCTGATCTTTTTTGATAATAGTTTTTATACCAGTTTCCAATTTTGATTAATAATAAATTTCACAACTTTCGAGTACATGATAATATAGCTAATAGATATTATCAAATATTTTATTAATTAAAAATTATCCAGGAACAAGAAGTAGAGAAAGACCTAAAAAAAGATGGATATAATCCTTTGCTTCGGCTTAGCCAGATATGAAAAGAACAGGCGCCGCAGTCTATTAAGAAGACTAAGAAGAAGAAGAAAAATATTAATTTACAAAAAAATTAACTCAATTCAAAAATAAAAAATATTTAAGTTAAATGGTATTTTATTTAAATTGAAAATAATTTAAATCGTGAACGATTAAAAAAAAATTTAATAAATATAATTTTAATAAATACTAGTACTATTGGGAGTAGGAGTTGTTGGCAAACGTTTAGGTATATTTACTTTTTTATTTAATTTTTTATTTCGTGAAAAAATCTTTTACTATTTTTATAGTAATTGGAAACAAGAAATTTCGCCATCCCAATAGCCTCCTCAGCTTCTGTCGACCCTTTTCAAATTTCCATAGACCCCCAAGAGAAACACCTGGACCTCGTGGGGAATCCCTGCTTTATAGGATCAAAATATTCCCGGACAGAAATATGAAATGTCAATTTGCAAATATATGATTTTGGTTTCCCCTTCATTTCTTTCACCAATCAAGAACTTAACTAAACATATCGTATATTCAGAGGCGGATTAAACGCCGGGCGGCCGCCCGGGGCCCACCAGCCCGAGGGGCCCACCGAAACCTAAATAAAAATATTTCCTTAAAAAAAATTTAAAAAAACTGTTGAGTTTATGGATAATCGGAGTTTAAATAAAACAAGTTATTCTTGATACAGATCTTTATTCGGTCGTGTTTGAACCCCGACTAACTTAAGAAAAAATAATCAATTTTGGGTCTCGGCGACCACAGTAAAAATTATGTATTTTTTACATAAGTACTATATATGTAAGTATAAAACAGCCTAAATTATAATATAAACAAAATTTGTCTTTCAATTATAATTGTAAATAACAGAGGGCCCATTTCAATTTTACCGCCCGGGGCCCCCAATCAACTTAATCCGCCACTGCGTATATTCTTTGAGAGGGAGGTCCAAACTCGAAAAATTCTACATTATATTATTATTATTATTATATTATATTATTTATTAAATATATCTTTTTGTTTTATATTATTAATTAAAAAAAAACAACGAACATTTAATTTTTAAATTATCTAAAATCAATTAATCTCAAACTTTTCTAAAATCATTTGAACGGTGAGAATTGTTTTTCCAATTCTGAACACGTTTTGTCTATTTAAAATTTAAATTCAAACTCACTTACACATTCATTTATTGTAGAGTGACGGAAAGCAACGCAAAGTCTAGCAACACAGCGCTTTTCTCAACAAGATTAATTAAAATCAAATATTATATATTAATCAAAATTAATGAAGTTAATTTTTAACATCAAAAAAAAAAAACATAAAACTGTCAATCATTTAAAATTAAATTGGCTGTGCTGCTAGACTAAGTTCTCTCTTTTTCGTCACTGTATATTCATATATTCAGATAAATAAAAATATATACACTTACTTGAACTCTCCCCTCTCCATCCCCTTTATGATTAAAGTTTACCATTATATATACGCCTTTCTACTCACTCTAACTTCACACAAAGCTATTTTGTAAATTTTATAGAAATATTATAATTCTTTATTACATTGTGTAACCTGTTGATGTAAAAATTTCAATAACTTATCTGTACGAAATGAAAGTAATTTATTTGTAAATTAAGCAATGTTATTCTCAAACATATTTTCTATCTATTTTACGTATTAAATTTAAATTCATATCATTTTATTATAAACTAGCTGCTTCGAGCGCCTTCGGCGCTCTCCACACCTAGACGGGGGCTCCGCCCCCTGTACCCCCCCCCCCCCGAGTGTCCCTATTCTGAGCTATAACCATCTAACTCCTACCCTGTCCCATCTCTCTCACGTTCCTTCCTACATTGTCCGCCCTGTTCACAATTGGTCTTCCAAACGGACGTTTTCCAATCGAACTTCCCACCAATATATTTTTCCTCTCCCATTCTAGCCATGTGCCCTGCCGATCCCAGCCTTCTCGCTTTTATAACCCTAACTATATCTAGAGATGCATAGAGGTCATGCAATTCCTTGTTATGTAGTCTCCGCCATTCCCCGGTGTCCTCATCTTTCTTTGGCCCATAAATGCTGGGAAGAATCCTATTCTCAAATACTCTGAATCTACTCTCATCTGCCAGGGTTATAGACCATGCCTCCCACCCATATAATACAATTAATAATTTAATAATTTTGATCCCCTTTGATAATAATTTCCAGATTGCAACCTCGATTTAAATTCTTTGCAAATATTATTCTCTCTGATACTAATTATTTTGTCTTATCACTATTAATTTCAAACCCCATCAATTTTCCTGCCTCGATTAATTTTTTTATGCTACTTTAAATGTTATTAATTTATTTAAAAAAAAATCAGAGTAAACAAAATAAAAATAATAAAAATAAAATATAAAATTAGCATAACACTAAACTACTATAAAAATAATATTAAAAAATATATTATATATTAAAATCTTACGTGAAAATCCAATTATGAGATCAAATTTTCTTAATTAAAATAATTTACTCACATAATCTTAAAAATTAATAGTATTAAATTATAGCCGTAATGTGAATGTTTTCAAAGTTTAAAAGGCCAATAAGATCAATTGAGATATTGTAAATATCAATAGATATATAAAAAGATTTTTATCTGCACATTGCTCAGAATTTAAATTACCGCCAAATTATCGCCACCAGCGCCTCTATGATCTAGTATGGTAACTAAACTATTTTTAATTATTATTCTTTATAATTTTTGTAAAATTTTTCTAATTAAAAAATCGAAAATCGGGCTTCGAGGTCTGGTGGCCAGCCCCTTTGTGCTTCCGTGTAAAAAATTCCATGTCCCTGCGTGCGATAGATTTGCCTGGAGAGCTCGGTCAGACAGACAAACAGACACATTACACTTGCTTTTATTATTATATTTTTTTTTATTAATTTCCTTATTTAATTAAAGTATTTATGTATAGCTTGAAAAAATATATGAATTTGAGTTGATAATTTAATATCTTATAAATTTTTTTAATGGTAACTTTAAAATTTTACTACACTATATGTATATTTATTTAATTTATTTATTTTTTTATTCAGCGCTTCATGAATGAAGAAATTGAATTCATCTTTCACTTTATCAAATCCATTTATTCATGAATTCAAATAAATGAAAGAATTAATTTAATTTATATACAATATTATTTATTTAAATTATTTTTTGATTTTTTTTAATTGATGTTTTTTATATTAAATATTTTATATTAAATTCAATATACATAATTTCAATTTTAACTTTAAATTTATTTTAATTTATCTTATAATTAAATTTTGAATATTATTTATATTATTTATGTCATGATTTCAATATGATATAATATATTTAATTATTGTTATTTTGTATTTAAAGGAATTACTGAAATTTTTAATTTCTCATATACATAAATTCAACATTCTTAATCACATTGAATATAAATCATTATACTTGTAGAAAGTAAATTTTAATTTATATTTGCTATTCATATGATATTAATTATTTATTTATATAAAATTAGTCTTATTAACTCAACATTATAAATTTAAATTTGAATTTGATTTACATTCAAAGAGATGGAATGATTATACAAGAAAATAAATCCCCTCAACGGTCCGCATGAAAAACTTTAATGTTCAGAAGGGGGCAGACAATTTTGGAGGTTGTTCGTTTCAGTATAGGCCAGTGGTTCCCAACTTATTTGGTCAAGCGCCCTCTTTCCAGAAAATAATTTACTCAGCGCCCCCTAGGAAATTAACTTTTTTTAATTTTAATAACAATTAAACAGAAAGATAAATGTACCTATTTGCAAAATATTATAAAAAAACGTGTAAATTAGAAACATTGAATTTATGTATCTATTTATTGATCTCAGAATAGAAAAGTAATTTACAAGTAATTTTCCCTAAATGCATCTTGTGGCCATCACCGCCCCCCTGGATCGCTCCAGGGCCTACCAGGGGGCGGTAGCGCCCACTTTGAGAATCACTGGTATAGGCCAATGCTTCTTCATTATAGATATTTAATCATCCAAAAATTGTGCCATGAGAGTCACTGTGAATTCTTGTCCGTTATATTTTTAGACAGGGACTTTATGTAAAATTGAAAATAAAAATATTAAAAAATTGTTTAGGTCTATTCTTATGTTTAAAATATTAAATATAGTTTAATGTTCCAAGTTGGGTGCCAATATAATCAGTTGATAAATATTTTGAAGCTCCACGATGGGCAGTCACTATAATAGTAGGATAAAAAATTAAAGCCACACTTTGGGAGCCAATTTTATAAGTTGGATAATTATATATATATATCTTACAATGAATAATAAAAGAAACACAAAAAATAGGATTTGTTAAATAATACAAAGGATTGGTTTAGAAAAAAGAAATAATAGGGGATCGCACTTAAATGTTATCAGTGCAAAGATCTGATCCCAACTCTGCCACTTGGTGGGAGAACAGGCCGGCTTACACCCTTTTTGAGATTCCCTTCATGGTTTTGGTTTGCCCATCAGAACAGCACCTCACGGAATCCAAACCCAGCGGAAGAGAATTACCCAAATTTAAAAATAACAATTTATCTTAAAATTAAATTAATTAATTAATTAATTAATTAAGTTTCGCCCTTTACAAGTTTATATATTTAGTGAATTATATATTATTGTTATATTCTTCAAATTCTCTATCGTATGCTAGTGCTATATACTTTATGGTTTGTATTCATTTATTTAATTTCAATTAATGTTCACTGGTGGACAATTTTTTTCAGTCCTTTTTTTAGATTAGTTTGAAAAAGTATGTTTATTAGCCAATTTGTGATTCATAAAATTTTTTTTCCCATAACATAACAAAAAAGGGTTTACCATAATTTTTACATTCAATTGGTGACTCATTGTCGTAATTAGTATACATTTACATTTTTATTTTCAGATTGATTTACATTAATGACATTATACATATTTTGAAATAACTTTTATGTGACTTACTAGGAAAAGGCTATTTTGTAGTAAAGAAAAGCCTAGTCTACATTAATTTCAGTCCTTCATTGGACCACTTAAATGGTTATGTTATTAAAATTATTAATATTAATGTTAAAAGTTGTATCGTGGTGTTTAATTATAATTTTATTATAATTAAATTATACATACTAGCTTCTCAGAGCGGCCTCTGCGTTCTTTGTACCTAGACAGCGGGCTCTGCCCCCTGTACCCCCCAAGTAATACATAGTAATTTGTTGAAAGTCTGTATATGAGGTTTTAATTCATTTTAATTCAATCACTATATTAAAATATTCATATCCACGACGGGGTTCATTGTATTATTGATCATTTTTGAGTAGCATATTTTCTTTTTTCGACTTTTAAATTGTTTACATACTATATTAATAATGACAACATATTCTTTTATTTTATGAAAATTTCTGTATAGACGTCCTCAGAAAAATGAACATGGTTTAATATACCAATGTTTAATTTATATCATCATAGGACATGTTTGCTAAAAAAAAATTTACTTTTAATATTATAGAATATTAGAACTTAAAATAATAAGTTGGCCTGTGGCCAGGTCCGAACCGACCGACGGTTTGAAATAAATTAATTTCCAGCTACAGAAACAATTTTAATATATCTATTAATGTAATAAAAAACAGATATGGATATAACATAAATATTTTAAATTTTATTTATAATAATTAATTATATAGATATATATTTTATTGTAAAACTTTATTTAATTAAACTACAACTCCCCTATACTAGAGATTCTACAGAGATGCCAGTCAGGATAAAGTCGATCACGATAATGAGATTTATTTATTTATAATTTTTATTACAAGTGGAGAAGTTATTTAGTATTCTTAAAATACTTTCTATAATTAATAATAATATACATTTCTTAGAATGCTTAAATATGGTTTACTTTACGGCTTTAATTAACATTTCTTATTTATTAATAATCCCAACTCTTAATTATTATTATATTCTTATTTCACAGAATTCTTCTTCTTAAATTAAAAATATAATTTAAATATTCTATATTAATTGTATATCAAAATATACTTTAATGGGAATTTATTATTATTATATACCCAAATCTCTGGGATTATTTTCTTTTCTTTTTGTTTATATAAATATGTATTTGTAATTAAAATTAAAAAAAAAAAATAAAATAATATAATCCAGCTAAATAAATCTTTTTATAATCACATTTTATTCATAATGCTTGATAAATTTTCTTCAAGAATTTACATTTAGGTTTAAAATTGTTCAAAGAAAGAAAAAAAAGTTGAAATGATGATGTGTCATGTCAGTTTTATTTGTTATTTATTTATTTGGCTTGTTTTTTTTTTACTACAGTGCTTCATGAATGAATATCATATCTATATGCTTTTTAAATATGTATTTAGATATTTATTTTCGAGTACAAACGCATAATTTCAATCCCACTCTACTATAGAGTATGTTTTCCATTTCATCCATGTATTACTAGCATTACATGACTCGGGCATTTACATTCTTTATTATTTAAACTTAATTTTCTGTAGACATGATTATAGTTTCAATTTCAATTGAAACTCTAATATTGATTAAATAGTAGAATTCATATTCTATATTCATATGTATTTAATGCGTTTTAATATTCCTGATTTACTTTTTATATTATCCCACTATTAAAATTAATTGACATCCTCAAACCATTGTATTAATTTTTGTATTTTAATATTGTATATTAAAATGTATTTATAATATTAAATTATCTATCAAAAATAAATTTGATTTTTGATTGAATAACTTACAATTTAGTAAGTTAAGGAGTGTGGAAGTTTATTAACTGAGTATTTAAATTAAAATTAACGTTATTAACGTTTTAATTTAATTTTAATTTTCTAGAATCCAAATAGATTTATTTATATTAATATAAACAAAGTAGCCTTATTCGTTAAATTTACATACACCATTTGTAATTCTTGGAAAATTAAAATAAATTAGTAAAATATAAAAAGAAAATTTACGAGTATTTTATCCCTTAATATCATATACAATATATCTACAATAAATACCATTAATTTAACGTTTAAAGTAAAATATCAACATAACAAAAAGAAAATTAAGATTTTTAGATAAATAATATAATTAATTATCAAGGTATTTCATTTAGATTTCAACAAATTACTAATTATATACCATATACTACACAGATACAGGGCGCCTGAGCAACTACTAATAATATAAAATCAATATTCATATAATTAACAAATAATACTAGATATTTCCCATTCAATATATATATATATATTCGTAATTATTTATGCATTATTAATTGAAATTAAGTTGTTATCTGATTTATTATATCCACACCGCAAATGATGATTATTTTATTTTCAATTCGTTTTATTTAATTATTATTTTGAACAATCACTATCCCTCTCGCACCTATTTGATTATTATATCTTGGAATTTATCTTTATTGGACAATTTCTTTGATATTAATATAAGTAAATTTATTAATTTAATTAAAATATTAATATAAATTAGATATTATAATAATAATTTATCAAAAAATAAAACCTCTGTTATTTGGAATTATATCTATTACTAGAGGCAGCTAGCCGAGAGTGTAGCGTAGCAATTTTCTACACAAGAAGTCGGCGTTCGATTCCAACTAAGAACAATTTTTCTAATAAAATTCAATTTAACATCAACTGTCTCCGGCTTCAGGAACTGCCAGTTCCTGGTTCTATACATACGGAAGGGAACGCGAAACCACCGCATTAACCTTCCCAAGAAAAATCATCATGGCTGGGCGGCTTCTAAGGTTATCCTATCAATGATGATAGCCAAACTCCGAAAGGGAGACGGCACCTTGAGAAGAAGAAGAAGAATATCTATTACTAATTTGTCTATATTATGTATATATAATATATGATTTTTTTCTTTTTATAAAAAGAAATATAGGCAAATGATACAATTAATCAAATTAAATAATCTTGGAAATGGTAAGAAAAATTTTCTAAATGATTACTTGAAATGTATTAAATTTCCATTTCCTGGTTCTTATCAACAATAAATCATAATTTCTTTTAGTACTTACAAAATTTATTAATATACATATAATATGTGTGTGTGTGTGTGTGTGTGTGCATATTCCGTAAGCTTTTGAAACTTTTTGTCATTTATTTAGAGTCATGTGTGACGAACAATATCTCTTTTTCTCTTGTCTCAGTATCTCCTTTATTTATTTTGTCCTGTCTATTGACTCAAATAAAACTAAAGTGTGTACATATAAAAATTGGATAAATAAATAAATAAATACATAAATAAACATTACAATTTTATATTATGTCGAGAATTGCTTATTCAAAAAATAAATAAAAATAAATTGAGTTTAAGTATATCAAAATATAATTTAATCTAATAATTTTTCTAAAATTAATTATTTTTTTGATGGAATATAAGAGGGAAAGTCCGTGACTTTTTGATTGAAAAACAGGTTTTTTGATAAAAAATTATTTTATTTTTCAACGTAATTTCATTTGAGCTCTATACCCTTCGTCCAATGTTTTTTCAATTATTTTATCACTTCCAAAAAATAAGATTTGTCGAGGACATCAACATAGGTATCTGCTTATGAGATAATTTCATCATTGGAGTCAAATTTCTTTCCATCGAGCAATTTCTTCAGGTTTGGAAACAAGAAATAGCCACTCGGGGCTAAATCCGGAGAATAAGGCGGATGAGGATGCAATTCGTATCCCAATTCACGGATTTTCATGGAAATTCACTTTTTTCCATTTTTTTTTCTCCAACCACGAGATAGTTTGCTATTAATGGATGTCAAACAAAAGCTAAAAGACCCAGCTGGTTCAAATCTCGACAAGAGTTAGTTGATAGTTACCTGTCGACATGAGCAGTGTTACCATTTTATTTAAGAGACCTGAAATTCAAAAAGTCACGGAATTATTGACCTTCCCTCATACCTACGGATATATGAATATTTATAAAATAAAGACTTAAATAAATTTATAAATATATATTAATTAATAATATAATATTTTCCGCTTTATATTTTATAAGTTACAAAATGGCTTCAAGTCTGCTATTCGAGAAACCATTTCATTTCCAATTTTTAAGATTTTATTACGACATTCCAAAAATTAAAGTAAAAATATTTATTAAAGTGGAACAATTTCCTTTAAGAAATTTTTATAAATGAATCATGGCATACCCAATAAGAGCAGGGAACTCAATTGCTCCAAAAATAATAATAATATTATAATTAAATAACAAAAACAAACAAAATAATCATCACTATTAATACATTACTATATTAATATACAATTATCTAAAAATTTTCTTTTTAAAATTTTACCAAGTTGACGATTAAGTTGGATCATGAGTTTATCCCTGAAATTTATAATAATAAATTTAATTGTTAATGAAATAAATCTTTATTTCTCCTTCTTTTGATAAAATAATTCTTCTATTTAATTCATCTTTAAACATCTCTGGACTTTCTTCTTTCTAAATCAGTTTAAACATATATTTTAATTGAATGACTTATTCTTAAACACCTTAGAACTATCTACAGTTGAATTGTAAAACTTACGTTTCGTTTATTTAGAAGTAGTTTATACAAATAAAATGAGAAATATTGAAAACTTATGTGTATAATGCTTATAATTCTCTCCTTCTTTTCTAATTCCATTAATCCTTAGTTATTTCTCATTAATATACTATTAAATATAATAATTATATTATACATATATATATATATATATATATATATATTGTTTATTTAAGTAGGATTTCATTAGAATCATCCGTTGTTTGAAAACTCATCATCTCTTCATAATATCCTTAAACTCCAATCCAACTTGAAATTAATTTTTCACTTTAATAAATATCTAATTCTATAGAGAAAAGACTTTTCCTAAACATGAATAGCTTTCACTATATATATATATTATCTTGAACCTAATTCAATTTTAATTGAATTGCTTGTAAATAGACAACATACAATGACAGGATTAAAAGGGTGCTAACACAAAGGGACAACTTGTGCACAATAAAAGGAAGCATCAGAAGAAGCGAACCTCTCTCCTATCTATCATCGAAACACTTGTTTTTATTTTGTTTAGAAAATTATTTTCCTTCTTAAGTTGGTATAATCGACTATAGATAATGTATCATTTATTGGACAAAAGATATAATAATATTAATGAATAGAAAGAATTTCTCATTAGATTTTTAGTTTTTCTTAAATTACTTCTTCAATTTGCTTATTTTATTTTATAATCAGGTTTCTTTATTTATAGTAGATTCTTGATTATTTGGGCTAATGGCGGTGAGGGTGGAACGGGTAATTGATTAGTTGTTTACATAGATATCTTTAAATAGCGTGCTTCAATGAAACATATTTTTTCAAAGTGTATAATGATTGTTTATATATAATATAATTAGGAAAAGAAAATCAAAACAATATTAATGGTTTATCAAATATACTTTACAAGGAGAGGGGGGAAGAATAAATTATTGATATTTTAAAGTTAAATATAAATATTTACATACTGAGGAAAGCAATGGCAAACTATCTAACTATTGCTGCCAAAAAAACTTCATGGATCGCAATTCAACGTTTTTAAGAATGGTGCTGGAAGGTGGGTCAGAAGACATCTCACAAACTACCAGGGAAGAATAAGGGCGAATTTTGAATAGCTGGGGATTTTATGACGCGGACTGGACATCCATCAGGACTCCTGTTTGCTGTTGCAGTTCAAGATGGAAGTAATCGTCTACGTTTTAGGAAGGTTCATCGTCTAGGGACTTGGAATGTCCGTGGCATGAATACTGGCAAACTGGGCATCGTAAAAACCGAAATGGACCGGCTTAACATCAATATCCTCGGCATCAGTCAGCTCCGTTGGACTGAAAACGGCTATTTCAATAGCGACGACCACACCATCTACTTCTCTTCCATGGGAAGCCTCGCTCACTTACATTCCTGCAGGTCAATGCAACGAAAGAACAACATAGAGAAATACGATCCATAAAGTGTCCGAATGTCGACTTCTACTGAACGGATAAAAATCAAATCAAAATCATACATATTTACACAATATATATAGTCCATGACTTTTTGAATGAAACACAGATTTTTGGATAAAAAATTATTTTATTTTTCAAGGTAATCTCCTTTGAGCTCTTAACACTTCGTCTAACGTTTCTCCAATTTTTTATCTCGCCCAAAAAATAAGATTTGTCGAGGACATCAAAATAGATCATAGATAGATAAATAAATTTGTTTGTGAAATGATTTCATTGCTTGAGCCAAATATCTTTCTGCCGAGCCATTTTGTAAAGTATCTTTTTAAATTAATCTTTTAAATCTTACAAAAGTTAGTTTACTTATATTTTGTTGTCAGGTAGGCTTATCTAGCTTAGTAATTTTTTGTTAATTAAAACATATTCTTATTATTATATATTATATTTTATAAATCGATTAATAAACTTCTTCAATCATATTTAATTGTATTTATTTAAATACATAACAAAAGTGGCGACGAGGATTTAAAACGTTTTGTGAAGTCAGACATCTTGTTAAGGTTTGCCTCAGCAACACAAATTATAACAAACAAAATCTTAGAAAAATCAAAACTATTGAGTACGAGAATGAAGACATTGAGTTGAGTGAAGACGAATATTTTATCAATAATATTATTGATACCAATAAAAAAATATTAGTTGATTTGTTTATTAACGACAAATGTCAGCCTTTTAAGCTAGACACTGGATCTCCAGTATCAATATTATCTGAAAATGATATAAATATATTGAATTTTGAAACAATCAAAATACAGCCTTGTTATACAAAGTTTAAAGCTTATAATGGCTCATCAATTTAACCACTTGGCATAGCTAAAGTAAACGTTTCTTATAAAGGTAAAACAAATCTTGGAGAGAGTGATACATAGTTGCAGAAAAATTTTCTCCTATTATGGGACGTCAATGGATTAAAAATGGACTTATTGACCTGTCCTCGAATGTATATAATATAATAACTTATCTTTATATTTTAATTTCAATGTCAGTGGAGTTGACAATAAAATTATTTTACTAAATAATTAAAATTTTTCAAAAAAGGAAATATTTCTTTTAGTAGATATAAACTAAAATAATTAAAGATTTAAAAAAAGAACATAAGATTGTATGTATTTATTACAAAAATTTAAGTAAAAAGAAATCTTTTTAAAAAACACACTTTACTTACAATTGCACTAAAAAGTAAAAAATAAAATCACTGTAAAGTGTGTGCGCTCAAATTGGTAAATATACGTATAGATATTACTGTTTTACAGTGTTATTATAATTTGAATGCACACACTTTACAGTGATTTTATTTTTTACTTTTTAGTGCAATTTTAAGTAAAGTGTGTTTTTTAAAAAGATTTCTTTTTATTTAAATTTATTTTATACTTTTTAGTCGTGTTCAGCGTCTGTAAAACTGCTATCGCCATCTATGATTGAAATAGTGAACTATTCCATATTCCGCATATAAAAGTTTAGTTAATTAATTACCACTAATAGATAAATAATTCAGTGGATTTTTCAATTGATTCGTGTATTATTAGCAGGAGCAAGCGCGTATGCAAAATTTCAAGTTGATTGAATGACGGGAAGTTGTTGAAATATCGATTATAAAATGACGCGGACAAACCAACAAACAACCGGGCAACCGGACAGTGTGAGTTAAGTAAAGTGTATTACTATTAAAAATGGAAACTAATAATATGATTATATATGGTACCTCTTGAAACAAGGCACGGTATACAATCCTTCATTGCAATCTTTGCAATAATATCTTGTCTCTTTATTTTCCTTTTTATCTCTTTTTCTGCAACATACATCGAAATACCCCTTAATAAAGGGTTAGTTTTTTTCAATTGATGGAACATATTCCTTCAGTCAACTGATAGATCTTCCAACATCTTTAAACTTTACAAGAATTCTTCTACAATGTCCGTTCTAAATTTTAATTTTGACCTCCTTTTGTTGGTATAACAATAACTTGAAAATGAAAAAAATACTCTTATGATTGTAATTTTTTAATTAAAGAAAATTAATATTTTTTCAATTTAGGTTAATTCTAATAAAATTCAATTTTTATTTTTTTTTTAAATATTTAATTATTGATTAATTATATCATTATACTTTTCACCGAAATTAAAAATTAAATGGTTATTTGTATATATATTTACCTTATCATAAAAATAATTAATCAGACCTTCCAATCAATAAACTTATATGTTTCTATTTATCCTTAAAGATAGTTACAATTATGTATAATATGGTTGTAAAAATGATTTATACATAAAAAAAATTTGGATTTTTTTATAATTTCAGGGTATTTTCACTAAACAGATGTATTAATTAATTAATGTGTTAATTGTGCCCTATAAATTTTATTTTAATAATTTTTCTTTATATCATAATAACATAAGCTATCCTTTTTCTATCTTAATTTAAATTCTTCTCGAATATTACACTCTCTCTTTATTATAAATTATAAGTAAATTAACATTTCTATGTCTTCATATTACATATCTTATATTTCAAGATTTTCTAAATTTATATTTTTCACTGTGTTAATTAATTTATCTATGCTACCCATGATTAAATTTAATCTAATCTCCTAATTTATTTGAATACACAACCTAATACTTGAAATTTTTTTGGAATTGGATTAAAAATGAAATAAATAAATAAATAAAAGTTATTATTTATTAATTTGATTCACATTTAATAATAAATTAAGTTTAGAATATAGAATGAGAAAAAAAAAGAGAAAAGACAAAAACAAAAAAACAAAAAAAATAAAAGAATGGTTAGAATAGTAAATGAATGACTTGGAGAAAGAGTTGTCGTGATAGAGAATTGAAAGTAAGATTTGATTGAATGGGAGAGGTGGGTCCCCTGAGGGGTGGATGGGTGGGTTGGTCAATGGGGCAACAGAGACAGTAAAAGTGGGTGCCGTTTGGGAATGAGAAACAAGCGCTTCTTGGACACTTTGATGGAAGAGTGGACCTTGGAGAGAGAGAGAGGAAAAAAAAGGAAAGCTTTTTACTCTGAAAAAAAGGACCTTCCATAATTCGCCACTTGCTATTCAGGGCAAAAGATCAAATAAACTAAAAAGCCATCCATTTTATCAAAATAGGATCCAATGAATGACTCGATTCTTTGTTATGCCTTGATGGGCCACCAAATGAATAAATGAAAGGTTCTATTAGTTGACCGCCATACAAGTAAACAGAAATTTAATTAAAATTTTTTTATTAATTACACTGTTATTTGGGTGGTTTTTTTATATTGTTGGTCAAAGTTTCAATTTTATCAGGCATTTATCAACATCATGCAAATACAAATAGAATTTGTTTTCGTAACTCAAAATAAAAATATATGTGGTGACATATATCAAATAAAAAAAACAACTAGATACTAGGAGCTATTTATATACCTCAAAATTAATAGTGATAGAAAGAAAAAAAAACAATAAAAATTGTCACGTTTTAAATTTTAAATTTGTCATTAATACAATACATAAACGGAGAATTTTGAAAAAAAAAAACACTCTATAACTATGTCACTAAAATCACATGCTCCACACATATTTTCTAGCCTATTTCCACTTATTTCATCTCCATGTTTTGTAAAATTGATTTTTTCTACGTTTTTATCATCTTCACTTTATGTCTGACTATCTGTCTGTCTCAAATGAAAAATTGCCATCAATTTTTCATCAACTTTGAGGCTAGGTTTCTGAAAAAGTTCCTAAAAAGTATAGAAAATATATAATTGAATTATAATTAATCAATTAAATGTAATTATCGAATAAATATAACTCCCTTAGATTTGTTTCAACGCCATCTGATGCATAAATATTGATTTCAGGATAGATTTTCATTTTGAAAATATTTTAAAATATTTGATAGCATAAAAATTAAAAATTAATTCTTTTAATTAAGTCGAGCGTCATTGATGAAGGATATGTTTCTTTTTTATTAAATTCCTTTATAGATCTATAATTTATATATATCACACTAAAACACTTCATTATCAAGTAACACAGTTTCTTTTAATATAATCAACTGTTTTTTTATTTGATATTAATATGTTAATTTAATATATAATATGTTATATGGTAATATAAAAAAATCATAATTATTTTAAAATGGTTTACAAGTATATTACAGTGAAAAATAAAAGATTAATTTCTTAGCTCTTAAAGTGTACATTTTATTGCATAATAGAAATTTATCAGTTTGTATGTTTAATAAAATGTTTGTTATTTTTCCAAAATTTGACTTCATATAAATAAAAAAAAATCTACATGCGCCCAACGTTTTTCCTTTTATAGAAAGCAATTCAATCATCAGACTTTGTCAGGCCTATAGAAAAATTATTTATTCCTTTTATCCCACATGAAAGTAGTTGTGTCCTACAGTGATTTCATTTAATATAATAATTTAGTTATCAAATCTTTTACTATTATGAAATTGTCTTTAGTGATGGACAGAAACCGATTCCAGACAATCAGATCTCCCTTTAGAAGATTTTGTCATTAATGAATGATTTTCGTTTTAAAGTCGATGGAATAGCCAAGTCCTGTGGAAATGTTTCTTGAATTACTCTTGAACTTGTTGAAGTTTGTGAAAGTTTAGAACACTTTCTAATGATTTTATATAATTAAATGTTGTTTTAGATCACAATATTACTACAATTCTACAAGTTCATGCTTTTATATCGTACAAAAAGACCTTATCTACTAAACATACTCACACAAACACAAAGTATTATAAATTAACCCAAGAAGAAAAATTTCAAATTTATTCTATTTCATGTAAAATATAAAAACTTAAATCAATTATACTTATCAATTTATATTTTTGTTTTTTTTTTTCCTATCCAATCTATCATTTTTTTACTTGAATAAATCTATATTAACACTTGTCATAGGGAATAATATAACTGAGATACACGTAATTTTTAAACACACACATATATATATATATATATTATTATTATTATATATACAATAGAGAATAAAATAAAATCCCCTAGAGGTTTATTTTGATTTTCATTTCATTTATTATTGAAGAATCTCAAAGTTTGTATAATACATGTATCAGACGAACGATGAAATAGGTACGAGAGTAAGAGAGAGATTCAACCCCCCTCTCTTTTATTCCATCTCACCCTTTCTAACCACCCACACCGAAATAGGTTGAACGATGATAAAGCCAATCCATGTAGAACGCCAAGTTAATGATGCAAGAGCCACTTTCAGTAAAAGCCCAATGAATAAGAGGGATGGATTATTTGAATGATTGTAAATCGGATAAATATTAACGTTAAAATATTTAAGAAGAGAGAGAGAATCTAATATCAACAATTGTATTCAAATATTAATAATTAATTTATTATTTATTTCAATTTAATTATTCATTAATATTTTCATATGAACATATGTTTTATAATTTTTTCTTGAATACAGAAAGTAAATGAATGTATATTGAGCTCATAATTCACAAAAAAAAAAAATAGAAGATAAACCGAATATGGGATTTTTTTTGTTTTAATTTATTTCTGACATTTTTATGATAATATCTCCTTGTGTGTGTGTGTGTGTGTGTGTGTGTGTGTGTATGTGTGTGTTTTACTTTTTCTAAAAATATAACAGAAAAATTTTTATTTATAATCATAATTTGGAAAATAAACTTTATCAACTTAGATTTGAAAGTACTTGGCACAGCGAACGGTTATTCGATTATTTTATAAAAAAATCTAATATAAAATCTAAATAATAATATTCATACTTATATATACTTTTTAGGTTGGATAATACTTATTTATATTTTTTATAATACTTTTTATCTTTTATAATACTATTTAATAACTTTAATTAAGAAAAAATCAATTAAAATGAATTAAAAGGGTTGTTTTTTCATTTTACCCCCTCCACCTTGCTCCTAACACGTGAGTTTAAAAAAAAATCCTTTGAGCCGTTTTCAAGATTAAAAATAAAAGATAAAGTAGATAAATAGAAGCACTGCAAAAAAAATTAAGCTAAAACTTGGAAAACAAAAATAATAGATTGAAGGTTAAATAATAACCAGGAACGTGACTTAATAGCACACCGAAGTATTGAATCCAGTCTTGTTTGATATTGCAAAAAATTAATAATCTCTAAATCAATAAAAATTTATGTATATGGATAAGTTCTTTTTGTAAAAGGTAAAAAATCCCTAAAAAAGGTTGCATAAACGACCAAGCGTGTGTGGATTTCATCCACTAAAAAAAAACTCTCCTTTTCTTCTTAAAGGTTTGTTTCCCCTGTTTAGGACACCGCAAAGTATATCGTCGTAGAAAAAAGCCCTTTAGCTTATCAGCTATTGCTCTCCATTTTCTTGGTACGGTTGAGTTTCCCTCTTCAAATGCTGTAGCTCTTTTATAGCCTATACAGCAATCCTAAATTTCACCGATCATCCCTCTTTTACAATCTTCCTCAAAAGATACGTAGAGACTTATTGATATATTGTAGAGCCAGGTGATTATCTTTTCACTGCTCTCTAGCAATCACCCTCTCTCATCAACCCACCAATACACCAGTTGAAAGGCAAGACGGCAAGACTAGTTCTTCTAGACAACCAAATCACAAGCCGCAGTAATATCCTTTTTGTTATCGTATGTGCTTTAACAACCGCGGATCCAACAGGTTTTGCGGCATTCTCCATTATCACTTCCAATGCAGTCTCATCAGAAGATGCTGTTTTCCATTCTACCCATTTGGGAGTAGTTTGTCGCGGTCGATTGACATTAAATAGGATGATCCCTATTAGTATAAAGTTCGTTAAAAGCCCAATCAATTACGGTTCTCATCAAACATCTGAGGGGATCCAGGGGGGCGTAGACCCCGACAATTTGGGAAGAGTTGCGTAAGGCGCTAGTAACATAGATATATCAAATTAAATTAAATCCTTTAAGTTAATAAATCTAAAATGGCCTAATAGTGTGGGTCGAGTAAAACCTACAAATTGAACAATTACACTTGAGAGACATTATTTTTGAGATTTATTTGGTATATTGATCAAATTGATTGAAAATATAAGACATTAATATTGCAAAGGAATGCATAAAATGAAATTATGTAAAAAAATTCGATCATTTCCCTAATTATCCTACAACATTTGTGAATACCTCCTTTAATTTATTTAAAACATATTTATAAACAATTTTTTTTTCTTTCTTCTGACAAATTCAATTTCTTATTTTTATTATTATTATCATTATTATTACATATGTATTATATGAATAAAATAAAAATATGATTGATTTTTTTTTATCTTGATTAAATGATAATTTCTTTCTTTCATTCTCTCGCTCTTTTCACCATTAATATAATTTATATGTCGAAATTTTGTGATTCTTTTATTCTTACAACGATCTATATAAATGATAAAGAACCAACTCTTTATAATAAATTGAATTCAAGATAATGCTAAATAAATATTTATGAGAATTTTATTTTATATTATTTTTTTTTTTCTTTTTTTGATAAAATTACTTTGATCTCATCATATATATTAATGTCTATAGAATGGGTGGGAGTATAAAATTCTTCCAAACTCCTCCCCTCCCCTTTTCAATCCTCCATTCCCTTTAGCTATGATCGTTTTCTTTCATTCCCTCTCTATTATAGATCCGGCAACACCGTTGATAAATTTTCATTTCCTCTTCCAATTCCGGTTTGGTTCGTCGGCCGTCATGTTATATCCGGTCCGGATGTCACAACCAATTAAATCAAACCGCCCTCATACCCCACTCCACTCATCCTTCTTGTCGGGGTGTGTCGGTGGGGATCAGTCCTTTTTGTTATACCCCACCCCCTAATTCTCTCTCTCTCTCTCCCACCATCTTTTTTCCCTTCATTTAGAGCGATGTTTTCAAATCAGATTAATGATGAATTCATTGTATGTATGAAAACGTGGACCAATGAAATAAATGAGAGAAAAACAACCGCGACAGTTTTTAGGGAATGCTTGAAAAATCAAAAAACAAAAAAAAAAAAAAAATTAAATTATACTGAATTTCAATGGATAATTTTTGATGAATGTTAAAGAATGAGTTTTCAAGTGGCGTATAATTTATTTTTTTTTTGTCCTTTATAGTTATTAAATAAATGATATATTTTTTTTAATGAATAGTATTAAAGTAATAAATTACTTCATATTTTTAAATTTATTATTAATTAATATAATGTGCAAAAAAAAACAAAATAATATATATATTTTATAGAAGGGTATTAATATTTGAATGATAGGTTGGTAGACTCTTTTCAATATTCTCATTGATTGATTTTAATCTACCAATCTATTTTGATACAATCAAATCAAATTTTCCATTAAAATTCCTATATTGAAGTTAAATAATTCTCGACCTATTGGATTTAATATTAATATTGGGGTAATTTGTTGTTAGTTAACCCCGGTTAGGATATTCATTCTTTTTTTATAATATTGAATTGGAAAATCAATGAATTGAAAAAAAAAGTTTAAATAAATTATAATTTTAATTAATTCATTATTTATTATTATTATATAACAAATATTTAAATGCATTTATATATGATATATAAATTTATTTGATTATTTTACAAAATAATTAACTCAAATCACTTTCATCATTTCATATGGACTAGAAACACGAAATTTCAAATGTTAATAACTATACACTTTCTTGGCATCACTTACTTCCTGAAGGGTTGGTAATCTCAAATTCCTGAGAAGTGATGAAGAAACTTCGATAAAAGTAAATAATATTTGAAAATCATTTTTGAAACTTGAAATAATATTTTTTTATCATTAATTTAAAAGAATTTATATTTTAAGTATTTCTTAAAGTAAAAAAAAATACAAATAATTAAAATTTAATATTATATACTAGTAATATCTATAGTATAATTAATCTATTTTTAATTATTTATTTATATACATATATATAAATATATATAATATATTACTATATTTTTTTTATTTTGAACTCCTGAAAGTTTTTTTATTTTTTGATGAAGAGTTATGTTGGTTGCATTTCTCAGGGGCTGCCGTATATCAGTCAATGTCAAGTATACAAATATTTTTCGTTAACGAAATTTTTGTCATGATACATGGTTTAAATTCTCTTTAAAAAAATTTCACTATTATTATTATCCCCAAATAATAAAAAATAGTTTTATTATTGTTTTAAATTTATTTTCTTTAACATAGATTTCAACAATTTTAGAAATTAAGAAATAAAACATATTTAGGTTGATATAAAAAATATTTGAAATTCTCAATATTAGAAATTAATATGATAAGGAATTTAAATAGAACTAGAGAGCAATGTTTTTTTATGCATAGTGACACAATTCTCAAGTTTATTTTACGAAAAATTTTTTAATAAAGATTATAATAATATCGTAGAATGTCGTATGTATATTTTATATATATATATATATATATATAATATGTTATATTAAAATTTGACAAAAAATTACGTCAAATATAAAATTGAAATAAAAATGAAATTGAACACTCCTATACTATATATAGTTTGTAATAATTTCTACTATCTTGTCATTTTCAATGTTCAGATTTTGATGTTATTATATGTTTTGAAGGTCCCTGAGTCATTTTCACTAAAGTTGAGAAAAATGTCTGTGTGTGTCTGTGTATATGTGTATGTGTGTGTATATAGACAAGATTACGCAAAAACAGTTTGAGTTAAAATAAATAAATTTGGTACACGGGCATTATTAAAAATTCGTTGTTTTCAATCAACTTTTGGGAATTGTAACACATTTGGAAGAGGACCATTACGTACCACGTTTTCATTTTTTTTCTCTAAACTAACCGTAAATATAAAGAGATATGTTTGATAGTTTTTCACATGATTAAAAATTGTATAAAACTATTATATTTCTATATGCTTGATTGAATCGCTGAAAGTACCGGAATTAATTTATTAAATTTTTTAACACCTTGATTGCAAATCACGCGCCAGCAAGTGACGTGGTGCTATTATCAAAGAACCAAACACGGACTGGTTTAATAAATATTATTTATTAATTTAAATTTATAATTTATAATTTAAATAATAATAAAATTTAATTTAAATAAAATATATGTTAATTAATTTAATTCAAATTTGCGAGATACTCCAGATTTTTTCAATCTCAGCTCACACAAGTTTTAAAAATTTGAATTACTTCATATTTTATATACAATTATAAACTTAGTTATTAATTGATTTTAACAGTCAGATTGTCATCAGCAATTTAAAGCTATTAGGTTATTAAATGTAATAAGGTTTGATCAGAATTTGCTTTACTAAACTTTCGTCCATGTACACATAACCTCAATCATTTGAGTGGCATAAATAATAATTTTTTGTGCATCTTAGTATTCGCAATTATATTAAATAATTTAAAACAGTGATTATATTACTTTTCTTATTTATTTACTCTCGTATATATAATTTATTTATAACTACAAAAACCCACATATATATGTTTTATAATTTCCTTTTCTAATAGAGTTCTAATAATAAATTGAATACAATGTTTTAATATTGTTTTTTTCTTGTTGTTCTATTATTTGTTTTTATTTATAGACATTTCTTTTTCAAATAAGAAATTGCTTTCATAAATCAATATTAATCTCGCCAGTTTGTTTATATATCTCACTCAGATGTGTAGCCATCTTCCACTTGATTTTATTTCTCTCTCTCTTTCTCTCACACACACACTCCTTCTTTTATTTCATTTTTTTCATCTTATTTTTGTTCTTTCAATTTTTTTTTCTATGTCTTTGGTAAGTTGTTCATTTGCGGTTTCTTTTTTTATATCTATATCAATCAATCCTCAAATAGAAATGTTGTTCAAAATTTTTGATATATGGATCATATCAATTATATATCTATATAAGAAGTTTATATATATATATAATTATTATAGCACAAAAAAAAAATTAAAATATTAATATTATATATATAATTTTATGATTTTTTTTTATTACTTACTTTTATTTTCTTTTTATTTACATTTAAATTTACTATTAATTCATTTACATATATAGTACTGGGTGGATGGATCATTTTATTTATACTAGTCATCTGTAATATTTAAAATCTCATTAAAATAGAAAAATAAAAAAAAAACAACTTGGTTGAAAAAATTTAATTTAAGAAGAAACTGATTGAACACACCATCGTTAAAAAGTATGTTTAGAGCAAACTATTTATAAGTAGAATTGAAAGTTTTTTAATCCAATTCAAAAATTAAAATTCAAGTTTTTTTAAGTTAGTGTAAAAATATTAAAAAAAAACAATATTCATTGTATTTAGTAGATGCTAATACTTAAAAATATCCTATTTAATAAAAAAAATACATATATATATATATTTATTAATAATAAAAATATTTTATACAGAGAGATAGAGCAAAAGATGTTCTAAAGAACAGCGAGTTAAACTTTATAGAGTATCTGAATATATATATTATATTTAAAGTTTGGATAGAATTTCTTCTAAAAGTTGGCAACTTGCCTTATTCCTTGTATATACTTATATATATATATATATATCAAATATTGTATATGTAAATACATATATATATACTAACATCTGCTTTTCACTTTGGAGACAAGAATTAATTAATTACATTGCCAGAGTGAACGTGTTTCATGGTTCCTTATTAATGTGCTTACAACCCAATTACTGTCGTTTTTGCGCATATAATCCCACAACAACAAAATACTTTCAAATAATTTTAATCTTATCCCTAATGTCAAAAGGGGCGCAAATGATACATTTTAAAATGAAATTTTATTTCCATTCGTGTGTCGCGTGTTTTGATAAAGCAAATTCATATGTATATATGTAACAAAGTCACTGCTATATAGTACCCTTTAGTCACCGCCATCTGTTAGTGATATTGTTTGTATTATTTATAAGAATCAACTAACTAATTTTAGAATGGATTAAAGACGAATATAAATTGTAATAGGATAATTTTTAATTAGAATTATTAGTTAATAATTTATATTTGGCATTTGTAAGAATTATCTGGAAGAATCAACTTTAGAATCGATTTCTTTACAGGTAATTTATATTTCTAATATTGTAAATAATCAATGTAAAAAAAAATTAATATTGAATAAAAATCTTTACAGAGAACGAAATCGATTTAGTTACCAGAATCCCTGAACATACTTATAAATCGATTCTTTTCAAGATTGGAAACATGCCTTCTGATATAAAGATTCACATCGTTAAGGAATTTGAAGAAGGAAAATTGGTGAATAAAATCAAGACCATAAAATTTCTGGGCAGTGATGAAATATATGCATTCCCAACGGAGAGCCAGCATGAAAGTGAACATCAGGACCTCTTTCAGCTAAGTACAGTGAAATTAGGATGTAAGAGTATGTTAAAACAGGGAAATTTCAGAAACATAAATATTGCATTGTCAGAAAAATTAAAAAAAAGATATTTAGATGAAAAAGATAATTTTATATTTGATGGATATATGCTGGAAGAAGTTTTTGTTGAAAATATAGAAAAATCTAATCCATTAGAGATGAAACTGGATTATAATTATGTGAATAAAATAAATTTATTAGAGATTGAAAAAAAATTTAATATTGAGAAATTCATAGGCATTCAACAAAATGCTAAAGAATGGATAAAAACATTTGAAAGTGAATGTCATAGGCATCAAATAATAATAGATTCCATGAAAATACAAACATTGCGATTATTTTTAGAAGGAAATGCCAATGACTGGTACAGGATTAACAGTAAAAAAATTATTGATAGTAATTGGAGTGAATGGAGAGAATCCTTCTTATTAGTTTATGCGAGTAAAGGGTGGTCTGATGTGAGATATGCATATAAATATAGATATATGGGAGAATCGGTCATCGATTACTGTCTGAAAAAAGAAAGATTATTAGTAGAAGCTTAGCCTTCCATTTCAGAAACCTCAAAAGTAAATCATATTATGATAGGTTTACCCATTCATATTCAGAATATAGTAGATAAAGATGAGGTGACAAATACCAACAAATTAATTAATATGCTAAGAAAATATGATTGGGCTATAATAAAAAAGAAAAATAATGAAATAAAAACAGATATAAATGTCAAGAAGGTTCCTTGTTATATATGTAAAGGATTGGAAAAAGGAGACCGATATCATCCAGTTGAGAAGTGTTTTAATAAAAAAATATATGATAAAAAAATTAGTATAAACTGTTTGGAAGAGATGGTTTCGAATGAAAAAAACGTATAAGCCCCGGCAGAACAATACCGTTAATAAAATTAAATGTAGTAATTAACAAAAATAAAAATATCAAAGCAGTATATGATACGGGTTCAAATGTATCTCTTATTAATTATAAAGTAATTATGAAAGAAATAAAAAAAAAAATAAAAAGGGAAAATATTATATTTAAGACGATTAACGGGATAAGTTTTGTTGAAGGCCGGGCCCACTTACAATTGAAGATAAATGAAATTTCGGATACATTGAATGTTTATATAATTAAAAATAATAATTTTTCATATGACATGTTACTTGGACTTGACGCAATAAAAAAATTTAAATTAATACAAAATGAGGAATTAAAAATATTTCAAAAAATTGGAAATGTTACAAAAGAAATAAAAGATATTGAAATTGATAATAATATAAATAGTCAAAATAATAGAGACAGATATAAAAATAAAAATATTGAATACAAAAGAAAAGATTATAAAGAAATAAACTTGAATGAATACATCGACTTGGATGAATATGAATCCCATTTAAATCATTTAAATAAGGATAATAGAAATGAATTAAAAAAATTATTAATTAATAAAAAAAACATATTTGCTAAAGATAAATATGATACAGGGAAGGTGAAAAATTATGAAGCTGTGGTCAAATTGAGAGAATATAAATATATATCAAAGAAACCATATAGAAGTTCTTTGCCTGATCAGAAGGAAATTGAAAAACAAGTAGAGAGGTTACAGGAGGCAGGTCTTATAGAAGAATCATCTTCCCCTTTTGCTGCTCCTGTAACAATGGCATACAAGAAGGATGAAGCTGGAAGAAAAAGGTTGTGTTGCGATTTCAGGGAATTGAATAAGTTGGTTGTACCAGAGAGTCAACCGTTTTTAAGAATAGAAGATATAATGGTAAAAGCAGGCGATTGTTCATGGTTTTCTGCGTTGGACATAAACTCGGCTTTCTGGTCAATTCCTGTAAGAAATAAGGATAGAGAAAAATTAGGGTTTGTCACACAAAAGGGCCATTGGCAGTGGAATGTTTTACCTTTCGGATTAAGAATCTCAAGTAGTGTGTTTCAAAGGATACTCTCAAACTTATTAAGAAGAAATAAATTAGACAGTTTTTGTGTTAACTACATTGACGATATATTAATCTTTTCAAATACATTTGAGGAACACATGAAACATATTGAGTTAGTATTGGATATGATTAAAAGAGAAGGATTCAAATTAAAATTAATAAAATGCATATTTGCAAAGAATTCTGTTAAGTATTTAGGACATATTATAGAAAAAGGGAGAATAATGCCTTACAAGGACAATCTCATAGCAATACAAAAATTTGAAACACCTAAAAGTAAGAAAAACATAAGACAATTTTTAGGAAAGGTAAATTTTTATTATAAATACATTGAAAATGCTGTGAAACTCCTGGAGCCATTACATAATCTACTAAGAAAAAATGTTAATTTCAAATGGGATTGTAAATGTGAGGAATCTTTTAAATTAATAAAAGAGTATTTATGTTCGAGTCCCATATTAAAAATATATGATGAAAAAAAAGAGGTGTTCATATACACGGATGCAAGTGGAGAAGGTTTAGGCGCCGTCTTTAAACAGCCTGATGATGATGGTTTTCTACATCCAGTTGCATATTTCTCTAAAAAGTTGAATAATGGCCAAAAGAAAAGAAAAGCTATTTATCTAGAGTGTTTGGCTATTAAGGAAGCAATTGTTTACTGGCAACACTGGTTAATAGGAAGAAAATTTAATATAATCTCAGATCATAAACCTTTGGAGACTTTGCGTGTGAAAGCTAGAACAGATGAACCTCTTGGGGATCTTATGCATTATTTGTCTCAGTATGATTTCAAAATCATGTATGCACCAGGATCCTCAAATGTGGAAGCAGACTCTTTGTCTCGAAATCCAGTGTTAGAAAGTTTTGAGAATGAAGAGGATGTCTTAGAAGTAGTGAATTTAGTGACAATGAATGAGATTATAGATGATCAGAAATTAAATGAGCATGAAATAAAAAAGTCAATTGACATAAATTATAAAGGTAATATTTACTTTAAATGTACGAAGGCAAATCTTAGAATATATATATCAGAGAGATTAGGTTTGGAATTGTGCAAGAAAGTTCACAAAATTTATGGACATATTGGAGTAAAACAAATGATAAAGATAATAAGACCACAATATTATTTTAAAAAAATGGATAAAATGATTAATAATATATGTAAAAATTGTGAAATTTGCATTTTAAATAAGTCAAGAAAGGGCAGAGTTATTGGTTTATTGTCACAACTAGGCCCAGCTAAAGAACCATATGAAATAGTTTCAATGGACACAATAGGAGGATTTGCCGGAAATGGATCTAAAAAAAAATATCTCCACTTATTGATTGATCATTTAACCAGATATATTTATGCAGTACCATCGGAGACACAATCAGCACGGGATTATATAAGATTAATTAAAAAAATAGAAAAGCCTAACAAAATAAAATTATTATTATGCGATCAATATAGTGCAATAAATTCTAGAGAATTTAAAAACTTTGTAAAAATCGAAGACATAAATATAGTTTTTACGGATGTAGATTGCCCGGAATCAAATGGAATGGTTGAACGTGTAAATCAGACGATTGTGAATAGAATAAGATGTAAAATAAATGAAGGAAATAAAAGATCTTGGGTGATTGTATTAAATGAGTGCATTGAGGAATATAACAAAACAATTCATACAGTGACAGGTTTTGCTCCAAAATATCTATTATATGGAATAAAATCAGAAATAACACCAGATAGTTTAGCGAGAGTAGGTAGTGTAAAAGAAGATAGAGAAGAAGCTATTAAAAACTCTTTAGTTAGTTTTCAAAAAAATAAAATTAATATTGACAAGAGGAGAAAGGAATTAAAATTTAAAAAAGGTGATTTAGTGTACATTGAAACAGGAAATAAGATAAACAGAAGAAAGTTGGATCAAATACGAATGGGTCCATTTCATGTGATAGGACAATTTTCAAACTCAATATATGAAATAGACTGTAAGAAAAAAGGAAAGGATTCCACATTAATTCATGTAAATAAGTTAATACCTTATAAATTGTAAAAAAAAAAAAAAAAAAAAAAAAAAAAATTAATTAATTTTTTTTTGTGAGGATGGGGGAGATGTAACAAAGTCACTGCTATATAGTACCCTTTAGTCACCGCCATCTGTTAGTGATATTGTTTGTATTATTTATAAGAATCAACTAACTAATTTTAGAATGGATTAAAGACGAATATAAATTGTAATAGGATAATTTTTAATTAGAATTATTAGTTAATAATTTATATTTGGCATTTGTAAGAATTATCTGGAAGAATCAACTTTAGAATCGATTTCTTTACAGGTAATTTATATTTCTAATATTGTAAATAATCAATGTAAAAAAAAATTAATATTGAATAAAAATCTTTACAGAGAACGAAATCGATTTAGTTACCAGAATCCCTGAACATACTTATATATATATATATATATATATATATATATATATTCATATATTTCTATATATTTCCACTCTCTTCCCCTCACTGCATATTTCCCTTTCTTTTCTAACTCCGCCTCTAACATGACTATAGTAGATACTAGCAAAGATAATTAACAGAGAGAAAGATGAAAAATTATTCTAAACATGAATGTTAAGTAATAATTATTATATTTATATATAGAAAGAGAAAAAGAAAATATTTTTTTTTTCATTTGATATACATATAAATAATAGATAGATAAATAAACTGTGACAGATGGTGGAAAATTAATATTTATATTTATTTTAATATATATATATATATACATATATATATATATATGAGAATGAATTAGGAAATGTCTTTAATATCGTGATAATAATAAATTTTCAAAAGTATAAAAAAAATGATAGAATAATTACAAAGTGTGGATTAATTTGTTTAAAATAAATCTTTTAAGGGGTGTATTTATTATAGTTATTATTATTATGGTTTTTTATCTTATAAAAATATAAATTTACGTAGAGTATAGATAAGAATAATATAATATTATTTATTAAAACATTTGTGATTTTTTAATAAAAATCTCTTTAATAGAATACTATAATATATACTATTTGATAAAAATTAAGATAATTGTCCCTATTAATTGTCATGTCATAAATTTGGATAAAACTTTTCCAGTGGATTCCTTTTTTAATTCCAAAGAAACTTTCCTTATGCAATATTTCCATGTCTCTTCTAATAATAATAATAAAAATTATTAAAGTTTGACAGATTAGCTGGTTATGAATGTCTAAAGCAGCCATTAAGTAATGTTTCATTGACAAATTCACTAATTATTCACTTATTCAATAATTTTCGTTTTTTTCTGTTCGGTTTGGATGTAGGGAAATTATTTAATTAATTAACTTTCTAATTTTTCTCTAACCAATCCGAACTGACCTCCCCCCCAAAGAAAATTAATGATGCTCTCTAGTGGCCACATCAATAAAACATTATAAATATGATAGCTAAATTGAATTTATATGAATATTTTAATAATTTTTATCTCGCAAACTAGAAGCGACCCGTAAAAAATGAAAAAGAAAAGTTTCTTTGAAATTAAAAAGGAATCCACTAGTAAAGTTTTATCCAAATCCATGGTATGACAATTAATATGGACAATTACCGATATTCAATTTTAGAAATAAATTTTTTGTTTTTTGTATTTGTGTTTCTGTGTAAGTATACAAATCAAGCCCTTCTAATTCGTTCCAATTCAATATTATTCCCTATTATCTTATATTTAGAACCATAAATGTAGTTTATTAAAGCAACCTAATTATCTAATTAGTAATATTAATTTTCTTTAATATTTATTTAATATGTCAATTTTCATTAATTTTAATTTCATTTTTGAATTTTTTTAAAATAGAATTATTTTTATTAATTTTATATTTTATATAATTATTATATTTATATTATATTATTGTGAAGTTTGTCTTTAATTTTAATAGTTTAGCATATCCCTATTGATCTTTTTTTTCATTTTTTAATTGCTTTCAAATAATACGTTCTTTTAAAATTGCTTGTATATATATATTATATAAATATATATATATATATATATATAAATGATATTATTTTAAAGCAATTAAAATATAAATAATGTATATCTACATCAAAAAGTTATATGGGATGGGAAAAGAGACAAAGAATAACTACATTTTTATTTTAATTATTATCAGTAAATCATATTTAATATCTCCCTCGAATAATCTTTTTTTTATTTTTTTTTTTCAAATTAACTACTTTTTAATTTTACCCCAATTTTAGTTATAACCCTGGGATGTTGATATTTAACTTATTTTGAAAATAGAGTATCCTTTGTGGTTTAATAATATTATATGTTAAGAGATATCTAGCTTTGAACATCATTTAGGAGTATGTCGTTATACCATAGTGAATAATTTTGTATTCCTTTGATTAATGAATTAATGTCAAAATCCATATGACGCCATATCAAAGTATACATGTTATAATAATTTTTTTACTATCTCGCCAGAGATAGTATTGCGATCACGAAAATTTTCGATGTTGAGATTTTGATGTTTTTATACGTTTTGAAGGTTCCTGAATCATTTTCACTAAGGTTGAGAAAAATGTATGTGTGTGTGTATGTATGTAACCAAGATTACGCAAAAACGGTTTGAGCTAGAATGGTGAAATTTGGTACATGAGCATTATTCAAAATTCATAGTTTTCTATCAACTTTTGAGAAATGTAGCTCAACCGGAACAGGGTCATTACTTACAACGTTTTGATTTTTTTTCCTCTAAAGTGACCGTAAAAATACAGATATATGTTTGATAATTTTTCACATGAATAATAATTGTATAAAACTGCTATATATTTCAGCTTGATTGATTCACTGAAATTACCAGAGTTAATTTTTTAACACTGCAAATCACGCGCCAACACGTGACGTGGTGCCATCAACAAAAAGCCAAACATGCGCTGGATTAATATATATTATTTATCATTTATTATTAATTAAATTTAATTTAAATATAATTTATTATGTTATTTAATCCAATTCAAATTGCGAGATAGTCGAGTGGAGACACTCCAGCTTATTTTTTTTGAAACCACAGAATTTGCTTTTTATAGCTTTATTTGACAATCTTACTACATTGAAATCCTGAAGTCCAATTTGGTTTCAAGATGGTATTATAAAGTTGACTGTTTACTTATTGGTCATTCATTCATGTTTAGTTTGAATTTTCATCGAATCAGTCAATATAATTAATTTAGTTTTTAAGAATACAAATAAATACAATTATTTTTATTTTAATTATAATAATTAATTTTATTATTTCTTTTGAAAAACGATTTAATAAATAATGGACAGAAATAAAAAAATAAATAATTAAATAAATATATTTATTCTATTTAAATTTTGTAGAAAATATCAGAAAAAAAGTAACAAAATAATAATATATTATCATGTGTTGCTTATATAGTGTACATCTCCTAACAATCAATTAACTCAATACAACTACAGACCAGTTGTTACGTTGTAAAATTATAATTTAAATCAGGTTGTCGAAAAAGTTTTAAATTAAATAAATTTAATGTAATTTGATGATAATATTGGTAAGTAATTATATATGTATAAAATATTTGTCATGTGTTTTGTCATGTCATGGATTTGGATGAAACTTTTCTAGTGGATTCCTATTTTAATTCTAAAAAACTTTCCTTATGCAATATTTCTCGCTCTCTTCCAGTTTACGAGATAAATAGTTTTTTTAAGTTTGACAAATTAGCTGGCTATGAACGTCGAAATGTGCAGTCATTAAGTAATGTTTTATTGACAAATTCACTAATTATTCACTTTCGGCTTTTTTCGGTTCGGTTTGAATATAGAAAAATTATTTAATTAATTATTTTTTTTAATTTTTATATATCCAAATCGAACTGAACCCCCCCCTCCCCAGAAAATTAGTGGAACCCTCTGCTGGTCAAATAACTAAAACATGTACCTAAATAGAATTGATATGGATTTATATTCAAATTTTGATAATTTTTATCCCGTAATCTAGAAGCGACCCGGAAAAAAAGAGGTCATGACCGGTGTATTAATTTTATGCATATTATGTATATACCATATAAAAGCACTAATTTGGAGGTACTGTTATAAATAAATAATAAATGCCAGTTTGAATTTATAATCTAACAAAAGAAAAAATAATTTTTTTTATTTATTATATTTTCCCAACTTTCTCAAGTACAGCCTTTTTATTAAATAAATTTTAAAATTTAATTGTTTCAGGTCAATATCGAGTAAAGATCGTAACTTTAGCAATTAATTTTAGAACTAAAGGTATACATAGTGAGTACATGTTCTTTCTCTCTCTCTCTCTCCCGCTTATTCTCCCAAACCACTTCTTTTACTAAAGTCATTCTGGTACATATATATTTTAATGTTCCTTACACTACCTTTTCTTTATATATTATAACTATGGTAGTAAATTTTGATATTCCAAGCACTGTTTTAAAACTGAGTACTTAAAAATTCACAGGATAAAAAAGTAAACAAATTTTAATACTCTCTTACACGATTGTCCATTTGAAAGTTGTTTGAATTTTATCATCAGCACTCAGGTATCTATTCTAGACTATAACATTTTAATATATATTTGGTTGGTTCATAATATACCCCTTCCATAGAACTCCATTTTCATTTAAGATATTTAACAAAAAGGTTGAGAATATATTAAATGAATAATATATTCTGTCAAAATTTAAAATATCACTTAATCATTCGAAATAATTATTAAATATATTAATATTTTTATCTTTTACGAACAATTGAAAATCTTTTTATTTTAGTGATTTATTTATTTATTTTTTTTTGACTCAACCTCGTCGTTCCAACTTCAAGTCCCAGACCTTTACCCCAAGCTTTTAAGCAGAGACCGACTTGTCCTTTCATAGAATATACAAAAGGCAGGATTTTTTTAATTTTCTCAAATAATAGTGGAAATTTATTTATTATTTTTAATATTTCAAATTTATAATATTAGGGGACCCAAAAGTAATGCCTTTTTTTACAATAACTTGAAACGCCTACATTTTTAACAAGTTTTGATTTTTCAAACCATAATTCTAACATCTAATGTACAAATAAATCAATTGGATTTTGGTGCATCATCGGGTGAGTATGGTGGGTGAGGCAGTATCTCTCACCCCATTTCATTAATTTTTTTTCCAAGTTTCTGCTTGTGCAGTGCTGTTTTGCATTATTGTGTTGCAGCATAACGCCTTTTCTCTTAACAATTTATTTATATAATCCATTTGTTCACAGTCAAAGGCTTCATTCACTGTTTGTCCAGTGTTCAACATTTCAAAATGAACAACGCCGCAAATACTTCACCATATATAAAAATAAGCCTTTTTCAGATTTAAACCGGATGCCATTTGGACAGAGGCACTGCTTTTTGCATTTTGAATTATCAAAGACGATTCACATTTTATTTAAGATGGTAAATCAATGAAAAAACGTTCCTGAATTGTGCCATTGAATCAATAATTTCGATGTGATGCTTCGATTAGCTTTATTCTCTTCGGATTATACGGAACTTAAACACCTGCTATGCTTACTTTCCTAATCTGGTGCAAATGTTCTTAAATGGTCTACAAAGGTTGGTTAAGACTGTTTGACAACTCGCCTATTGTCTGACATAGATTTGCTTCAACTATCGCCTTTAATACATCATTGTCAACGTTATTGGTCTTGCTGATCGATACGAAACAGAAATTTCAAAATTAGCGAATTTGATTCTAGTAAACCTCCTTTGACAATTATGAATTTGAATAAACATCATAAATGTTTTTGGTAGCAATTATCTCTTTAAGTATTTGGCTGGCCATTTCACGCAAAATTATAAAAAAACTATTTTTAATTCAATTGTTTAGAATGGTTTAGAACTAGCTGCTCAGACCGCCTTCGGCGTTCTTTGCTCCTAGACAGGGACCAGAAATATGCATTTATTTGGTTGAAAGTTTGTAAGTAATAGCTTTTCATTTATTTTATTTATAAAACTAAAACTAACTTTTTTAACTTATTTGGTATCCCCACAACCATACAAAATTTAAATAAATTCATAGCCAGAGATACTTAGTATTGCGATCACACAAATTTCCGATGTCGAGATTTTAATGTTATATGTTTGGAAGGTCCCTGAGTCATTTTCACTAAGGTTTAGAAAAATGTGTGTGTGTATATGTGTGTGTGTAAGAGTATGTAGACAAGATTACGCAAAAACGGTTTGAGCTAGAATCATTAAATTTGGTATACGGGCATTATTCAAAATACGTAGTTTTCTATCAACTTTTGAGATATGAAGCTCAACTGGAAGAGGGTCATTACCTACAACGTTTTGATTTTTTTCCTCTAAAGAGACCGTAAAAATAAAGATATATGTTTGATAGTTTTTCACATTATTAAAAATTGTATAAAACTGCTATATATAGAATTCAGCTTGATTGAATCGCTGAAAGTACCAGAATTAATTTTTTACCACTGCAAATCTCAATCGCTAACACGTGACGTGGTGTCATCAACAAAGGGCCAAACATGCGCTGGTTTAATAAATATTATTTATTAATTTTAATTTATATTTTAATAAATTTAATTTAAATATAAAATATGTTATTTAATCCAATTCAAATTGCGAGATAGTCGAGTGGAGACTTTTTAAATACTTTTAAAATACTTTTATTTATTTTAATATTTTTCAATAATTCTAATAACTTTCTTTAACATAAAAAACTATTCAAACTTATATTAATTTGTGCATAAATTATCATAATTTAGTTTTAAGTAATTATTATTAGTATAAATATTATATTTTTTAATAATCAATTAAATTTTATTTGTAAATATTTTCTTATTATTCTAATTTTATTTTTAAAGTAAAATAATTCATATATATTTATATTTATTTAAATTATCTATAAAAAGTATAAAGTAAATGATAAGCGTATCATACTATAAATAGTTTAAATTTATAAAATAAGAATAAATAATATTTTTTTTTATATAAAGCTAAAAATCAAAACATTCAAATAAATTTATATTTTATTTCTTTTTTAAGAAAACAAAATATTTTTTTTAATTATTAATTTTCTCCCACTCCCCAGGATTCGATCACGTTTAATTCAACCTCATTTTAACTGGACCCAGAGTGCTACCATTACCCAAAATCCCCTTTTAAATTCCCATTTTTCTCCTCACCTCAAATTTCTATTCCCCCAAATTTTCCTATTTATAAAAAATGACTACAATACCGGAATTTTTTAAATTTTTTAACAGGTTGACTGCCAATCTCGCGCCAGCACGTGACGTGGTGTCATCAACAAAGAGTCAAACACGCGCTGGTGTAATATATATTTATTATTTTTAATTTATAATTTAATTAATTAAATATAATTTATATATAATATATGTGTTATTTAATCCAATTCAAATTGCGAGATAGTCGAGTGGAGACACTCCAGATTTTTTTATATTAAATATGATTTAAATTTTAAAGTTAGAGAGTATAATAATTGATGTACAGAAATATTGAAAGTTCTTATCGGGATTAGATTTAATCTAGTGTTGCCTGATTTAATCCGATAATTGATATTCTCTTAAGATTAGTGAATACTTAGAAGTTGAGTCCAAATCAATGATGATTAAATTAAATTGTCTTTGATTTTGCTTTTAGTTTCATTACTTAATTATTTTAATTACCATTATATTTTAAGAGCGAATATGTTTATAGTTATATATAAATATATAAAAAAATCCAAATATGATTATTTAGACAAATAATATAAAACAAGTTGTTTTAAATTTTTTGTTTTTTAGAATTGGGTAATTTTTTTAAATTTCTTTTAAATCCAAATAATAATATTCTTTTAAAAAATTAATTCTGGTACTTTCAGCGATTCAATCAAGCTGAATTCTATATATTGCAGTTTTATACAATTTTTAATAATGTGAAAAGCTATCAAACATATATCTTTATTTTTACGGTCAGTTTAGAGGAAAAAAATCAAAACATTGTAGGTAATGACCCTCTTCCCGTTGAGCTACATTTATCAAAAGTTTTTAGAAAACTACCAATTTTGAATAATGGCCTTTTAGCAAATTTCGTGATTCTCGCTCAAACCGTTTTTGCTTAATCTTGCTACATACACACACAGACATTTTTCTCAACCATAGTGAAAATTATTCAGGAACCTTCAAAACGTATAAAAACATCAAAATCTCAACATCGAAAATTTTCGTGATCGCAATACTATCTCTGGCGAGATAGTAAAAATTATATTATAAATATATACACTATTAGAATATAATTAGAACCTCTCTGTCTCTCTCCCTCTATTTTAAATTGTTTAAAAAACGAAAATTAAAAAATTTAGATGCCTCATGCAACATATATGAGTAAATGAAATGGGTTGGGAGAGGAGACAATTTTAAGTTTCTATTCGAATCTTTGAGTATATCATTGTGGATTAAAGCCGAATCGGACAACATTAGATCAAATCTAATCTCACAACCATTCTTACAAAACCTAACCTAACATAACCCAACCTCCATAAATATTGTAAGAGGTGGGTGAATCTCAACTAATGAGATGTCTAATTCAAAGAAAAAAAAAAAAAATAAAATAAAAATCTTTGTTAAAATTACTTTTTTATCACTCGGAACGTTTGAAAGAGTAGAAGACTGTGTGGAGGAGGGGGTAGCTCCGCCTCTCCTGGCCGCCACCCCTCATGCACCAAGTCTCATCTCCTCCACTATAGTTATTAACTATAATTATCAAAATATCAATAAATTTATTTTTTATTTTAAATTTAAATTTTTAGAATTAAATTTTAAAAAATTATCAATTATTAATGATAATTACAAATTTAATCATCCTTTATTAATTTATTTTATGCGCATCTGTTAATGTTTTAATTTTATTAATTTTCTCTTTTCTTTCATGCTTTCCTTTGAAAAGCCAATTAAGTAACTTTTAAAATGGATATAAAGAAAATAAATCAATAAATTTGAATTAAATCAGTTTAGATTCAAAATTATCCTGTATTTGTATTTAAATTTGTACAATTTTCGGGTTAAAAATAAAAATTTAAAAATCTACTAAAGACCAAATAAATTATTGTGTAAAAATGAATTTATTTTATAGTCCCTATATATTAAGATGATTTATTGAAATCATTAAATTTCTATAAAATAATAACGTAAATCTTTAGTAATATACCTTTGTATTTATAAATTAAGCAATATTTCAATTGAAATGAGAAACTTATTATTATTATACGGTATTATTTGTAATTTAAGAGCATTTCGTTTTCTCTTTTCTTTCATGCTTTCCTTTGAAAAGCCAATTCAATGGATTTTAATGAGAATATGAGGTCATTTAAAGAATATTTAACAAAAAAAAAATTGAATAAATCTACAAAAATAGAGATGCAAACATTCTATGGCTGGAGGAAGTTAAAAAGAAAAAAAACAAATAATAATTGGAATCTATTAGGTAGATAAATGGAGAAATATTCTATTATACAATACACATTGGTGAATTTGTGAAAACATCTATTCTTTTTCGTTAAAAAAAATGAACAATAATATTGAAGAGTTTATTTTTTTAAATATGTGTCTCACAATATGCTTTAAAGAATTTTTTTCAATATAAGTAAAAATTTATTCTAATGGTACTTTTTAAAGGTGTATACCCTTTTAATGATCGAAATGATTCAGACACAGACACATATAAAGAGAGAGAGAATTTTTTTTTATTTAAAAAAAATAAGTAAAAAAGAATAAACCAACAAATAAATATATAATTTGATTAATATTAAAATAATTTAAAATTTTTATCAAAATAAATATTTTATCCAATTTTTTTTTCTTTTCGATCTATACAAATTGTTTAAGACCAAGAATAATATTTAATTTAATTTTTAATATTTCTCAAATAAAATATGTATTAGTTTTTGGTAATTGTTTACAAAATAGGAAGCTTCAGGGATTAGAATGAAACTTTGCCAGTGTGTGTGGATTCCTTTATTAATTCCAAAAACACTTTCCTTATGTAATATTACTCGGACTCTTCTAGTTTACGAGATAAACATTATTAAAGTTGGACAGATAAAATCGAAATGTTTTATTTACTAATTCACTAATTATTCACTTATTCACTAATTTTCGGCTTTTTTTCGTTTCGGTTTGGATATAGAAAAATTAATTAATTAATTTTTTTTTAATTTTCATATATCCAAATCGAACTGAAAAAAACCGAGAAAAGTGAAGCCCTCTGTTGGTCAAATAATAAAACATGGTAGCTAAATTGAATGTTAATGGTATTATATGTAAATTTCATAAACTAGAAGAGACCGAGAAATATAAGGAAAGTTTCTTTGGAATTATTAAAGGAATCCACTAGCAAAGTTTCATCTATATCCTTGAAGCTTCCAGTTTTGTAAACAATTACCTAATTTTTTTTAATAATTTAAAAAATCATCTAATTTTAATGAATTTTAATGTGGGCAATTGGACCTCAAAGGTGCTTTCAATAAAAATATGTATACTTTAAAATTTCAATCTTAATTTAATCCAAAATAGAATTAAGAATGTTAATTAAATTTTATATTATTATAATTAAATTTAGTTTTATTTCATTTTTACCATATAATTTTGATCTAAATTGGACACACTAAGGAGAAGCTAATAGGATTATAACTTAAAATGTTATTTTGAAAATCTCATAAAAATTATTAAATTTAATTTTCTACTTAACTTTACATTAAAGTATATACCTGAAATAGAACAGAATTGAATTAGCCATATCTATTAAATTCAATTTATATCTTTTATAATTACATCTTTGAAACATTTGTTATTATAATATAATGAGTAGGCATCTCATAAAGACACTTTACACTCTACCAACATCATGCAAATTATAACCACATATATTGTAGATCAATTTGTTTTATACATAAATTAAATAGGAAATATGCCTTAAAATTGATTTATATTTAATATTTATTACCGACCGACGATAGTAAGGGAGGTATTGTTTTCACACCAAATTTCACATGTGGAGATTTTTACATATCTCCACGAATCATGCATTTTCTTAACAGAAAAAAGTATTTTTATCATAATGTCTGTCCGTCCGTCCGTATAGATCTGCACAGCCTGAACGGCTCAACGGATTTTGATGAAATTTGGTATATTTACTTAATGCATCAGTGGGATGAATTGATCAACTTTTGGTACAAATCCGGAAACCGGAAGTGGTAGTATTAGCAATCGACGATAGGAAGGAAAGGGTTATTTTCACACCAAAGGAGATTTTTTTATATATCACCACAAATCATGCACTTTGTATTGGTTTTATCCTCGGGAAAATCATATTTATTAGTTTTTTCTTGATTTAAAATTATATGACGTCATCCAGCCATTCATGACGTCACAGCCTGGTCTTGCATATATATTATAAATAAAATAAAATTAAAAATGTTTATATTTATTATTTATGTATCCATATCTGTTTTTTATTACATTGATAGATATATTAAAATTATTTGAAATTGTTTCTGTAGCTGGAAATTAATTTATTTCAAACCGTCGGTCGGTTCGGACCTGGCCACAGGTCAACTTATTTAATCTTTTTTTCATTTTTTGTTTAATATTCAATTTCAAACTTAATTAATGTTTTACTGAATGACTATTCCCAGACGTTTAAATATCTAATTATTTTTTTTTTTTTTTTGTTTTTGTTTAAACTCATAATCTCTTAGTAGCTTATTTTGTATTTTAATGATTTTGTTAGAGTAAACGCCCTTGAGAGAGTTGATGGTGTGGGTTTATTTTATATTCAAGATATCGACTCAGCCTCCTTCGGAGACCCTTTTCTTGTATACATTTCTAATCTTGTGACCTAAATTTCATGGTCAGTGCTCGTTTCCATGAAAAGAGCCCCTTTCTCAGTATAGATCCTTCACCCTTCAAGACAAACCAACCAAACCTCTCATCACTCTCTCACGCTACCTTTGGAACAATATATACATCCATATATATATATCTCTCAAACTGAATAGCTAATTTCCAAGTGACATTGAGATGATACACTGGAATTCATACCATGTCATGAAAGTTATTCATTACATACATGTCACTTATATTTAAATTATATTCATCAACTCACTTAATATCCCCCACACCAGCGTCTACCCACATTTCTCCCTCCTATTTACACACAAAAATTCATTATTTTTTTTAATATTGTAGAATTTATTAATATATTCACCTCATTATTTTTTTCATGAATAATATTTTTTTTTTTAAAAAAACGCTTGTAATTTGCAATTAAATCTTGAAAATTTGTGAAATTTATGAATTCTGCGCTATTATATTTTGTCTAGTTTGAATATAATATATTACTAAAATATATTGTTAAAATTCATATTTATGTTTATAAATTTGTAAAATATTATATATATATATATATATATATATATATATATAATATATAAATAATTAATTCTTTCTTTCATTAATGGCTTTCATTCTATTTTTAAAATAAAAGACAATAAAAATAATATACAAAATGAATAAAGATAAAAATATTTCATTAATAAGGAGAAATTAAAATTAAAAAAAATAACAACGAATATATTATACGTACTTTCTTTAATAATCTAAAATTTAAATTTTGTTTAATTCAGCCAGTTGATACCATACTTTTGTATATTAATTAACTCAATAATAAGATGTTTTTTTAATAATTTTTCGTTTGATCAGTTCTAACAAATTGGATTAATTTTAATTTCATTTTTTTAATAGAAATTATAAAATTATTAAATATTTAATATCTATCTATCTCTGTGGCTCTACGGAACTCGAAAGTTCTTGGCCGCAGCAACCACACCCCTCCTCGATTTTATAATTTGCATGCCATTCCTCGTTATGCAATCTTCGCCATTCCCCGGTGACCTCATCTTTCTTTGGCCCCTAAATGCTTCGCAGAATCCTATTCTCAAATACTCTGAATCTACTCTCGTCACCTAAGGACATAGACCATGCCTCACACTCATATAATACAACCGGTAAAATAATTGTTTTATTAAATATTTAAACATTTAATAATTTTATTCAAGTCTTTAATAGAATCTAATACTTTTACAAATTTTAATTCGAATTTAAAATAACAGAAAAATTCCATTGTCCCTTACATTTTGGTAACCCTGTATTTCTTGATGTATACATATATAAGTATTATATTATTTAATATTAGATCTTTTCTATGTTTTGATTAATTTAAGTTTTACAAAACTTCTTTCTCAACTGACAGTTGCTAAAAAGTATATGAAAGTCACAACAAAGTTATACAAACTCTTGGAACAACTTCCACTTGTTCACCTACCAAAGTAAATTTAGTTAACTCAGCGTCATCTCATCTTAAAAAAATAATCCTCAACAACATCTTCAACCCAAACCAGTGCATCTCTTCTTTTCTAAACTTGTTACACTCTTATTTAAAAAAAATATATCTATCCCTTCTTATATTATAATAATCAAATAATAATATTAGCAGTCATCTTATATACCAAATAATATTAATATAAATAATATAAATAAAATATAATAAAACTGTGTGATATTAATGAACTTAAAAGTTATTAATCTAATTCCTATTTTCTTGATCTGATGTCAATTTCGAAGTTGATTTCCCCTTTTTTATGAATTTTTTTGAGCCACTTTTTTTTGCTCACCCTATCGCAACATTGTTTGGAGATCTTTTCAGATATCATAATTTCTTCGAGTACCCTAAATCTATTCTCGTTCTTACAGTAATAAAATAAAAACAATAAAGAGCTATTTTGTTCAAACTGAGATTTGATGGAAAGGAATAACAAAAATGTTGTGACATTTACTTTACTACATTTAGTAATACCGTAGTATTCTAAATTCTGATCCCATTTTTAAAAATTTGTTTTTAACTGTAACTGGAATAACCTACTTAGACATGTTGGAACACAGGCAGTCCCTCAAGTTAGGAAAGATTTACAGGACTACATTTTCTAACAGGAAGGAGCTCTGTCCCATTGGCACCGATAAATACGAGGCTTTTTGAATAAATCCTTTCCTCATCGCTGGATAGGCCAGAGGGGAAATGAAGACCTGGCTCTACACTTCTGACAAGCGAGATCTCCTATTCTTACCCAACGTGACTATTTTTTGTGATCTGCAGAACCGAATATCTGCTGCCGAGCACTCAGTAACAGCAAATATGATTTATCAAGTTTGAGATGAGTTTGACTACCGCATAGATCAGTGATTTCCAAACATTTTTATGTCATACCTTACTAGAGCTTCTAAAAACTTAGAATGTCCCCCCATGTTACATATGCATAATTTTTAATTCTTAACAAAATGATGTGACCTCTAACCCATTTTTTCCATTGCCCCCTTGTAAAGTCAAATTACCCCTCTTAGAGGCATACAGAGCGTATTGTGAACTACTGTCGTGCAGTAAATAATGGACACAATGAACACTTAAAATGTATGCAAAATAACTTGTTAACTTCCTCTTTTCATTGATGTAAAGATTGGATTTGTACTTTAATAAATACGAATCTTTAAAAATGTGTCCATCATTCAGAATAACTCTATAGTATTGAATTATGATCAAGTAATAATCTAGGTTTGTTTTATTTTATGGTTTAATATGTTTAGCAAATGATTACTCTTATTTATGTATTTCTATGTAAGTAGGTACTTATTTATTTGTTTATTCTCTTAATATATATTTTTCTTTATATATTGAGCTTTTGAAACTTTAATCTTAAAGCCCTTTGTAGAAAATATATAGTATTCAAACAAGTCATTTAAAGAGATTTATAGAAAAAGAACCAACGAATCGATTATCCGTCGGACACCTTCCCCACCATTAACTCCAATGATTGAAGTTCTATAATACTATAAAGGAATATTTATAAATACTATATATTAAATAAAAACACGAAATATTAAATTAATTTGATTTTTTAAAATTATAATTGTCGATTTTAAATTATAAAAACAAGTAATTAAGTTTGAATAAACAATTTTTTTAAACTCTTTTAGCTACTTTTCATAGGATGGATTATAAGAAAAAAAATACGCTGTAAATTTAAATTTATATAAAATACCACATATAATATATATATATATATATATATATATTATACTATATTATTTATTTATTAGCAAATACATAAAAGTATGATTTAATATTCGATTTAATTTCCAGATGTTTCCAATGGAATAATGTGAGAAATATTTTTTTGTTTCCTAAGAGCATTTTATAAAAAAGTCAAAAACAATAACGAAAAAGGTTTTTAAGAGTTAAATCAGACACTTATTTCACTCTTTTTTTATATTTATTAATATTGTAGGTATATGCAAAGACTTTACAACAAATAATAATAGATATATAGTATGTTATTTTTTTTTGGTGTTGATGGTATATAGCGTTAGTTCACTTTGCATAATACTAAATGAATATAAGTATCGGTTTTATTTGATTAAAACAACTAATATGACTAGAATGAAAATGGGGGGGGGGGCTTATTTAACGATCTTAGACATTCTATGTAGATGTGTATGAGTGTCAAGTTAGACAAGCATCAAGGTTTTGAGAAATTGTTTAAAGCCCAGGCAATTATAGTTATCTCTTGGGTTTAAAATTTATTTAACCACTGCAGTGAAAAGGCAAGACAATAAAATGTGAAATTATCATACGAATGAATTCTATAGGTACATTTCACCTTTTATTGTTTTATCTTTTCTAATTGTGATCATTCACAATGTGATTAAAACATTAAGACTGTCTAACACTCAAATTGGGAAACGGTAGAAAGAGAAAGAAAGAAATTCCGTATAAGGTAGTAAAAATCAAAAGGTTTATATATTTAGACAAAATGAACTTGTGTATGAACTTTATTAGATTTTATATGCTCTCAATCTGCCAGTGATAACACAAGGTTTTTAAGAAATTTTATTTTATTTTTTTTTCTATAAAGATCTCTTAGATGATGTCCATCAAAGTTTCAGACACATACGTTTAGTTGTTTGTTTTTGATGATTGAATGAAATCAATAAGTTTTAATATTTGTTAAAAAATATTGGATAAAATGTGCTGACCGAAACCCTTTTGAACAATTCTTAGATATATATTCAAGTATATTCAGATAAAAGTACAATGATTATCCGATTAAATAAATAGTAATATCCTTTAGAGCAGAATTCTTAACCGGTGGTCCGCGAACATTTCCCCTATCCACGAAAAAAATTACTTATTATTATATGTATGTATAATTATAAGGGGCGCCATTGGGTGTGTGGGTAACGAACCTGCCTCACATTCACATGGTCCCGGGTTCAAGTCCCGGGCCTGGCAAGGGAATTTCCCTAGCTGGGGTCTATGGGACGGAGTCAACCCAGCCTCCGGGAACAACGTTGGGGAAAAGCTACTTAATAGCGCCTCCGATCAAGAAAATCAAGGTAAAGGTTGAGAGGACCCGTTCTACTGATCATAGGACACCTCATTGATATAAACGGCTTGATAGGCGTTGTCCTTGCGTAGGACGTATAAAGTCAGAGGTTTTGTTTTTTTATGTATAATTATATATCTTTACATTTAAATATTACTGTAGGCAAATGATAATAAAAATGTTACAATTATCTTACGTAGTAGTTCTTTATAAATACTTAGTAAAAATTTGTTGTTAAGAAAATATCACTGGTCCGCAATTTTTATTTAACAAATGTACTGATTGACGGGCCAAAAAAGGTTGAGAAACGCTGCTTTAGAGACTTTTCAATATTTGTCGAAAAAAAACCTTCATTTAAGAGTTCATATCTTTATCTTTATTTTTTTTCTAAATTTATGCAATTTTCCGAATTAAATTTTATTTTAAAAATAAATATAATAATATTATCATTACAAAAAAATACGTTATAAATTTGAAAAAGATAAATTTAAAATTTCTACTATATAAATATAAATTAATAAATTATTTGATTATAAATAAGGTTTTAAAAAATTGTAATCGAAAACTTCATAGACAGTCATAATATTCATTTAAAATTTTACTTACTTTTCTTTTCAATTGTAATTTAAAGTTTTTTGAGAGTAAAGGTATTATAATGCCGATATATTTCCGGTTTGTGTTTTTTTCGCAAATCTCCACGTTTCAAGTTAATCTGATTTCAAAAGAGTAGTTTTCCCGTAGGCATGTGTATGTGTGTGAAGCAGAAATTTTGAGATCAAAATTCCTGCCAAACGGCAAAACGGATCATAACTTTATATTTAAGCTTCTATTGGGATACTAACGAATTTTTGTTAAAATCCATTCATAAATAAATAAATAATTATAAAAAAGTAAAATTTCATAAACTATAAAAAATATAAAAAAAAATTTATATGAAACAAATTAGAATTTTATTCGACAAATTTCATCTTTTATGAAAAATTTTGTCAGACTTTAAATATCCAAGAAAAATGTTTACTGCAAAAGTATAATGATCTTATACACATGTGTGTGTTTTAAAATGAAAATAACCAATGGATACAAATATATTTATACTACTGTATTTATCGATTGTAAAGTCATATGGGGGCTACCACATATATTCAATTAGTTTTCTAATTAAATTTTGTTTTAGGACAAATCTATATTTTTCCATTTAAATAATTAAAAAATCTTATTATTATATTAAAAAATTATTTTTCTATTGATATGACATTTGGTTTATTTGGAAATTAATTGAATTTATTTGAAAATGAAACCTTTTTCACTCTCTCTCTCTCGCTCACACACACTCTTTGTATAAGAACAAACAACATTAAAGCACGCTCATTGATTTCTCAATTTATTCTCTATATATCCCATTAAAAATTCTTAACTAAGTATTTAATTTAAAAATATATATATATATCATACTTATACATTTAATATAGAATTTTCTTTGTCATGTTTTGAAATATCTTTCATTTTAATTTCATGATGAAAGTTGATTAATTTATCTACTAAATGTTTTGTTTTGTTTTTGTTTTTTTTTTGTTATTTAAAATGTCATCTTGAATAACATTACACAAAAAACAACAACAACAACAACATCGCGAAGAGAGAGAGAGAGAGGAAGAGAGAAGGAGAGATTTACTTGAATAGAAAATAAAACCCAGCCATTCGATTAAAATCAATTCCACACTTGACTCCAAATGTTTCTCTTAATTAAAAGTAAATGTCTTTTCGGCAGTATTAATTAAAACATTACAAATAAACAAAGCAACATTGTATCTTTCTCTTTCCCTCTCTACTTAATGCAAGAAATAAAATCGTCAACTCAATCGTTAAATTCCAACAAATGATTTTAACTATAGGGACCGTATTATAAAGATATAATTGTTCTGATATAGATAGAGTAATTATAAATATGTATGTAAAATTGTTTTGGATAAATGATAAAGAAGACAATTTTTAAATAAAGAGGTAATGTGTGTTTAGATATACCAATGACATGTTGAAAGCACTAGTAAAGGTAAAATACCTCTTTATTGATTAAAATCTTTACTTATCCACAAAAGTAATTAGTACCTATTTATTATTAATCGAAAATGAATTAATACTTGATTTTGGTTTTTTATTTTTTTAAACATTCTCAAGAACGTCTAACTCAGTGATTCTCAACGTTTTTTTGTTTACCGCGGCACATTTTAACGGTTTAAAATTTTGGAGGCACACAAAAAGGTTTACCATATTGAAAAAAGTGGTCCCCAATACTGTTTACCTTTTATTTAGAACCTAATTGAAAAAATTTAGAAAAAAAAGTCGGAAATGTTTAAGAGCCTCATAATTTCACGGCACCCTAAAGTGCCGCGGCATAGTGGTAGAGAATCACTGGTCTAACTTAACATAAATCTCTCTATTTCTAAACTTCCCATTTGTATTTTTATTTTGGGGTGTGCCAGATTACGCGATAGGCAACATGATCGCTATTATTTACTATAAAATAAGATTTGTAATAATTAATATTTTATATAAAAGAATAGTATTAAAGTTGCGTTAGAAAAATGAATAGACTCTAGGAGAGGGGTGGACTTGAAATTAATAGAGGAAAAACAAAATATTTAGTATCAGTATTAGTATTAACACACGCAAATTTAAATTTAACAAAACGAATTTGAAAATGTAAAAAAATTGAAATACTTAAGTTCTGTAATCACGAAGGATAATAATATAATAATAATATCCGAGAGAAGAATTTAAATCAACGCCTATCATGGATTAAAATTAAAGGAGCTTATCTCGTCAAAAGTACAAAATTATTATCAAAGAGAATCAAAATTAAAATAAATAAAATAATTATTTTGTCGGTTGTATTATAAAATCTATGACATTAGGAAACGAGAGTACACTAAAACTGAGATCCTTCATATTAGAGGAGTAATGATTAGTTATTCCTTTTTATTTTTTTATTTTTTATTTTTTTTTTTTTTGCATTATTTTCGATTTTTTTTTTTTTGGTATTATTTTTGAGTCTGTGATTATGTGTGCCCTCAATTAAAGACATTTATGATCATTGATTACAGAGTGTAAGTTATTATGTAAATATGTAAATATGTTTTGCTTTTTTTTGTTTATGTTTGCTTTTTGGATGTTTTTGCTATTTTTTTTGTCACCACCCAAAAAGGTGGACTGAAATAACATACAGAATGATTGTATATATATTTCTTGAATAAATAAATAATAATATTTATTTATTTATCAAAAAATAGATAATTAGGTCTTTACCTTACTCGCTCTCAACGACAGCTTATTTATATTTATTTAAGTTAAGGGGCAGGTGATGAAGAGGGGTTAATTTGAAGGGTGTAAGGAAAATTAGTCTCTTTCCAAATGGTCAAGTGCAATAGTGTATTTTATTATTGATACCTATTCAAGAACTATTTTATATAGAACCCTTACCAAGGTGTCACGTATGGCAATTAAAAGAGACCCATGTTTGTGAAATCGTATTTTAAGTCTAAAAGTTGATTGACAGTTATAAATTATGCCAATTTCTATTACACATGCAGATATATAACTATATATATATACAAACAAAAAGTTAAATACAAAATAATTTGACAATGGCAACTGCCTTCTGCCAGAGTTCACTGTAAAAAACTCAAAAAATAGAAAAATTATAAAAAAAAATTAAAGGGAGAGAAATAAAGAAAAGGAAAAAAAATTATAACAAAAGACAAATGTATAAATGTACACTTGTATTTTATATTTATTACGATTATTTCAGTTAATAAATAAAGATTTCGGTATCCGCATCATAATCAGCATGAAAAATAATTTGTTTTTTTTTCCCCGGGAAATGTTTCGTTTTTCCCGGGAAACGGGAAATAAAAATTGGTGGATTTTCCCGGGAATTCCCGGGAATAACCCTCTAGACACAAGTACATTATTTCTTTCAAAATATCATTTATAATTACATATAAGACAATTTTTAATAATTTATTGAAATTATATAGTATATTCGATAACAATATTCATATTTATATTCACCCGAAATATATTCCACAATGAAATAAAGTTAATTATTATTATATTTAGTAAGTTAAAAAGAAATAATAATGAGAAAATTATATATTTATAATATACATATACCTATGATATTTTTGGTTTTTGAATTTAAATTTTAAATTGAGTAATTATAATAATAATTAATTTTACTTATATAAAAGATATCTAAGATTACATTATATATTGATTATTTCACGAAGAAAAAAAAAAGTTAAAAAAAATAATTCCGATATTCAATTATTTTTTTTTTAATTATTAATTAAATAAAAAAAAACAATTGAATATATAAAAGGGCCTCCTCCAATCCCCATAAATTAGCCCTTCCAAGCCTCGCCTTACGGAATTTGGAAAAAAGTAATGAAAAAGAAAGTCCGCCTTATTAAAAAAATAACAATAAGGCATTTGGTCTGTAAGCCTTTTTGAATCAGCTGAGAGTGTCTTTGATTTTTTGGATTTCGAAATGAAACCGCCACATTCGGGGCAACCTGAAATAGAACCTTCCTACCTAAGGGGATGTATGGTATCCACCAATAAGGGTGAATCATCCATGCTAACCGAAAAAAGGCCCTATGCTCAAAAGATAATCCACCAATTTGTTCCTGTTCAGGCTATTCCCATTTCGGAACTGTGGTGAATTACCTTCCCAAATGCCCGTTCATTCAATCCACCTCAACTACACTCTCAGGTATACAAAAAGGCAGAATTCAGACCTGGCATGCAATTAATTCATGCAGCTAGGCCACCCATCCCTTAATATTGGCATGGCACACCCACATTTTTTCTATTTGTTAATTCTAATCTAATCTAGGAATTAGTAGGATAAGAACATGCATCATTGATTGAAGTAGGAGGCAATCTGCTGAAAGTCCCTAACAACAAAATACATATACCACCAATGTAACGCATCGAAACTTACCAATTCTAAAAATACCTTTCTCTCTTCTGCCTCCTTTATTAATGATCCTTCTTGACAGACGTGCTCTGAAATTCCCTCTAATCTCACTAAATTCTATCATGTATTTTAATATATTTCTCTTTAATCTCTTAATAAATATTACCAAAACAAAAAAAAAAAAATAATTTAAATTCAATTATGCTTACTATTATTTATTCAATTCAATTTTTCTTGAAATATTACATTTACATTTGGATTAATTAATGAAATGCACACCAATTTTAAAATGTGCCATGCTATATAAATAAATAAATAACGATGATTACTTACATTTGGTGAGCTGTATTATGAAGATCATTTCATCATCATCAGGGTTGGAGAAGATAATCAAGAATTCAATTCAACATTCAGTAGCAGATACGAAGATGGAAACATGAAATAGAATTAAAAAATAACATAATATTTATTATATTATTTTATATATTATTTTATATAATAAATAAATTTAAATTTAATTTAAATTAATAATAAATACTGACCTCGGAGTGAATAAATGGTTGATATGTCTCGCAGATTGGACTCGAAGATGACTTTTCTCGAAGACTTAAATTGAGGTCCCTAAATAAATAAGAAATTAAATAAGATTAGATAAAAATAATTTTAATATATCTATTAATGTAATAAAAAAACAGATATGGATATAACATAAATATTTTTAATTTTATTTTATTTATAATATATATAAGTAAGAGCCGGCTGTGACGTCATGAATGGCTGGATGACGTCATATAATTTTAAATTAAGAAAAAACTAATAAAGATGATTTTTCTCGAGGATAAAACCAATATAAAGTGCATGATTCGTGGTGATATGTAAAAAATCTCCTCATGTGAAATTTGGTGTGAAAATAACCCTTCCCTTCCTATCGTCGAACGCTAATACAATTAAAATGAATACTTATAGAAACTATTTAGGCAATTTATTCCAATTTATTATGATATAAAATCATATAATAATTTTCTTAATATATTTTTATTTTTAAACAAATTAGTTTTTAACCTCATTTAGTACTAACAATATATATATATACGGTATATACTGATATATGTTTTTGAACTTGAAAAATATGACTTTGAAAGAGGCGAATCAAACTGTTTAAGTCTCATGAGGAAATTAAATTTATGTATTTTTTATTAATTAAGATAAATTAATAAATAGTATTTAGAAATTATTATTATTATTATTATTATTATTATTATTATTATTATTAGATCTATCGAATATATATTTATAGCATACTATATATTTTTTTATATAATAATCTCTTAAAAACAATTTTCATTTTTTAAATTGATATTCATTTAAATAGATAAAATTAAAAAACATTAAATCTTAATTTCTATTAAAATATTAAATAAGTTTGACCTAATATATGAAATAAATTAATATAATTATTTTTAGTATGATTTAAATATTTTAAATGATATTTAATTAATTAAAAACTTATAATAAATTAAATATTTTATTAATCCAGCCAATTGATAAAACATGAACAGTGACTTCGAATTGAAATAGACATCAGATGAATTCTTATTAAATGTTTTATAATGAACATTAATATGGTTTATTCAAATTATATAAAAACCCTTAAAAAGTGCCATGCCCCCTTCAGAATAATCTCGAATAAATATAAAAATCCATAATATTATTATTTAGATTATCCCAGTATAAAATATAAAAGATAAATAAAAAAAATTCATTATTATGTAATATATTGAAAAAAGATTTTTATAATTTTATATAGAACTATATAATTTTATTTTTTTGTTATTTATTTAAATTAAAAAAAAATATTTTAAATTAATATTAAATAAAATAAATACATATGGAAGTTATATTATACGTATATAATTAAATGAAAAGAATGAAAAATTATTTTGTGACAATTTTACAATGATAATTGTGAGGAGTTGAGAGGGTTTGTAATTGGTTATCGCAAGTTATAATAAATGATAATAAACCTCACCCCGAGGTTGAATTTTGACAGGAACAGCGCCGCACCCCGAGCTCCCTGGCTATGCGTGCGCATTCACGCACCAACACCGATAGACTGACTACCACTCGAACGGCTGGCTAGGAAGAGCCCCTGGCATTTAGGCAACCCGCTGCGCTAGTTTCCAAATTTAAAATTTTCATATTTAAAGTACCTGGATTATCCAGCAGCCGCTCAGACGATTAAAAATGTATACTTTACTAACTGTTTTAATAATATTAATTAATTTTAATAATATTCTTAAATTTGAATTAGTAAATTGATTGAGTATATTGATTTATTATGATTATACTCTCTTCTGGTATTTTTATCTTATAATTAAATAAAAATTATTATTTATATATATACAATCTATATATTTATTGAATAAACCATAAATTAATATTTATTATAAAACATTTAATAAAAATACATTTGATGTCTATTTCAATTCGAAGACACTGTTCATGTCATGCTTTATCAATTAGCTGGATTATTAAAATATATAAACTTTATATTAATTTTAATCTTAATTATCTAATTTATCATAAAAGTTAATATTTTCATTCAATTAATGTCATTTTATCATATTTATTAAATTTTTTATATGAATTAAGAAAGTTATACACATTTATTTTAAATATATATCATTTGAAAAAATAAATTTTGTTTAAAAAAATAAATAGGTTAATTTCCAATTTAAACCACGCGATTAAATGGATAAGAATTGTAAATATATAGAACCAACTGTAAATATAAAGAATAATTAAAATAAATTATAAATAAGTTGACCTGTGACCAGATCCGAACCGACCGACTGTTTGAAGTAAATTAATTTCCAGCTACAGAAACAATTTCAAATAATTTTAATATATCTATTAATGTAATAAAAAACAGATATGGATATAACATAAATATTTTTAATTTTATTTTATTTATAATATATATGTAAGACCAGGCTGTGACGTCATGAATGGCTAGATGACGTCATATAATTTTAATTAAGAACAAACTAATAAAGATGATTTTTCTCGAGTATAAAACCAATGCAAAGTGAATGATTCGTGATGATATATAAAAAATCTCCTCATGTGAAAAATTTGGTGTGAAAATAACCCTTCCCTTCCTATCGTCGATCGCTAATACTACCACTTCGGGTTCCGGATTTGCACCAAAAGTTGATCAATTCATCCTACTGATGCATTAAGTAAAAATAACAAATTTCATCCAAATCCGTTGAGTCGTTCAGGCTGTACACATCTATACGGACGGACGGACGGACATCATGCTAAAAATAGTTTTTTCTGTTAAGAAAATGCATGATTCGTGGAGATATGTAAAAATCTCCACATGTGAAATTTGGTGTGAAAACAATACCTCCCTTACTATTGTCGGTCGGTAAAAATGATATAAAAATAAATAAATAATATTAATATGATTAAAAAGGAGTATTGCTTTTTAAAAATATTATCTATTTTCTTTGGAATTAAAATATCTACAAAAATTCTTTAAAATTAAAAAATATTTTAGAAAATAATAGCAACATCTTAAATCTGAATTTTCATTTAAAGAAATAAATAATAATAAATTAATAAATATATTTAAAGAAAATTATATCTTATAGATGGTATTTTTAATGTTTAAATAATTTTCATTTAACTTTTCATAAATTTGAATTAATGAGAGTACCTATATATATAATTATAAAAATGCATTTTATAAAATTTAATTTTTATTGAAATATTTTTTTTTTGTTCATTATTGTAATTAATAAAATATTTTTATAAAAACGTGGGGGTGTTTGTACTTACTAACTGTTGAAGAGTTATAATGGATTCGAGAGTAAAATATCAAATTCCAGATTCCAGGGATTTGAAAGAAACTGTATAAAAGATTAATGAGATTAGAAATAATACATATTATATATTTAAAATTATATGCATATATGTAAATATAAATATATAAAGAAGATATATATTTTTTTATATTAAATATTGAAAATGAAAAGCATAGACTAATTATTTCATGTATTTTAAAGAGATATAATAAATAAATCTAATAAATATTTAAAATTTAAAAATATGTATTTCAAAAAATAACATTAACATCTTAAAGATGATTTTCCTTTTAAAAAAATATTTATACATATATATATAATATTTATAGGAAATTAAATCATATATGATATTTTTAATGTATAAATAATTTTCATTTCTATTTTAAAATAATTAAATTAATGAGATCTTCAATAGAATGAATAGAAGAATATTTAAGCTTAATTATATTTAAAAATGAAAAATTTATAATTATATATCAAGTAAAAAGTTATATAAAATTGGATTTTATAAAATTTAATTTTTATGGAAATATTTTTTTTTTAAAGTTCACTAATCAAATCTACGTTTTAATTAATAAAAATGAATAAATTTACAATTAATTCTTGATTAGTGAATGTTTGAGGGATGATTTTGGTGTTCAAAACGCCTACGTCTTGAATTGCTTGGGAATGGGGACTGATGGGGACTGAATGCGTTCGAGTCGGCCAGGCAGGCGAGGAGGTGGTGGGGTCGGGCGGTGGAGGGGAAGGAGAGGGGCGTGCGGGGACGAGTGGAGGTGAGCGCTCTCTCCACAAATTTATTATAAATAATTATCAATAGAATAAAAACACAAATATTTTTTTTTTAAATTTATGGTGTTTTTTAAATCATCTAAAATCGAATCTAAAAAATATTTAAGCTTAATTCTATTCAAAGATCCTAATAAAAAATTTAAAAAATGTATAAATTTATTGCAGCTGGCTAATTTCGTTTAAGATATAAATATATATCATGGAAAACGTTATAAAAAAGCATCTTATAAAATTTAATTTTTATTGAAATATATTTGTAAAATCGTATAGGATTGGGATGGAAATTGTTCAATTTTAAATTATGAATTGTTTGGTAAGTGTGCTTTAATTTTAAATTCAATGTAAAAACCTATAAAAAAAGGGTAAGAGCTGAATCTTACCTTAGTTGCCGTTTTTTTGCTATGTGATAATTTACTTTTTTTAATTTATATCGAATTACATACGTATAGTAATTATAAAACTTTTTTTCAATAAATGCTCTTGAAAAATCAAAACTTAGGTGATAAAATATAATTTTTAAAAGTTTGTTTTTTATTTATTTATTAGTAATCTTAATTTTTCAGATTTGTTCGATAATTTTTATTTTAAAACTACAAATCGGTACTTATGTATTAACGTCACTGCAGCAGAAGGGCCAACTATTGCAGCTGGGTAATTTCGTTTAAGATATAAATATATATATATATATATATAAATATAAATATATATAAAAGGTAAAACAATTTTTTTCAAAATTAAAACTTATTACCCCTCGTTGTTTACTATTTGCAAGTTTTTATCTAGAATTTGATCGAAGGTGTGATTGTTTGCTTAAAATTGCTTAAAATTGAAAAATTGGACAACCCAAATATTCATAGTTCCAGACTAAATAAATAAATAAAATATTTATTAAAATAAATGATTTAAGGCAAGTACTTTTTTAATTCTTAAAACTTACCTAATTAAATATTTAAACATTTCAACTTTATGAATTTTTATATGAAAGTGGTCTGTCAGCCCTGGCCAACCCAAATGACTCCATGGGCCACTTTGATTAGGAGTAATGCTACAGGGGCCGCATTTTAGGGAAACGTGCAACAATGTATTAAAAACACTTTTAATACTCTATTGATGCTTAATGTTTAATGTTATTATTTATTATTTTTCGGGTACTTGTTTAAAAATGAGAATAATAAAACAATTTAAAATAAAAAAATATATTCTCTATTTCAGTGGCTCTCAACCTTTTTGGGATCACGGAACACTTTTAAGTGGTCTCGATTTTGGCGGAACACCATTATCCTAAAATTTGTAAATCTAATGTAAATCACATAAAATAATTGGAAGATTAATATTTAATTGAAATAAAGATATATATTACATGGTAACTTATTTTAATGAGAAATTTGCGCTTGACGACCTTTACAAATTTCCTCAAGGTTGGGTCTTATGTAAGAGAGCGCTACTCTCATTTCTTCTTCTAAATTGGTAAGTCTTTCTCTTTTTTTGCTTTTAATATTTGTTAGAGTTGAAAATCCAAGTTCGCACAGATAGGACGTCGAAAAGAGCAACAAGATATTCAACGCTCGTTTTGCAATAAATGGATGTTCATTCTCGATGGAAATCCAAAACCTTTCCACTCCTTCTTCTTTGAATTTTAGTTGTAACGTTCGATCCGTTGATATATTAATAAACTCATCTGCTTCCTGAATAGAAAAATCTTGGTTCATTATATCAAATTCACCAAATGGATTTCGCGCCCAATCAAAGTCTTCAATATTAAGAGATGGAAAGAAATGAGTTATTTTGTCTTGCAATATTGACAAATGCTCTGCCACATTTGAAATCATTTCGTTAATGTTAACAATATTTTCCGTTGCTAATAACGGAAACATAAAATTTGCGATTTTGAGCAATACGATTTTTCCAAAGCAAAAGCTTTTTCTGGAAAGCTAGCAATTTGTCTGTGGATGTCAGAATATTTTCATTTTTTCCTTGAAGAGATGTATTGACTGAATTTAAGTAGCTGAAGATATCGGCTAAATATGCTAGCTTAGTACACCATGCATCATTTTCCAAATATTTTACGTATACATCATTACCCTCTTGTCTAAAAAAACTAGCAATTCCTGTTTCAACTCATGAACTCGGGTTAGCACTTTTCCTCTTGAGAGCCACCTCACTTCAGAGTGCAAAAGCAAACATTCATAATTGGATTCCATGGTGTTACAAAGTTGTTTGAACATACGGGTTTTTAATGGTCTCGATTTAATATAATTCACCATATGTACGACTTGTTCCAAAACAGACTTTAAGTTTGCTGGTAGACTCTTCGAAATCAAAGATTCCCTGTGCAGAAAGCAGTGAGTAGAGACTATATTTGAATTTATTGCTTTAACTGCCACGCATGGCTGGAGCTCCATCAGTACAGATTCCTGCGCAATTTTCCCAGGATAATTTCCATTCTTCCAAATAAGATGATACTGAATTAAATATGTCTTCTCCAGTTGCGTGACCAATAAGTTCCTTGCAGAATAAAAACTGATTTATTATTTCAGTGTCGTCAACAAAGCGAATAAATCCGATTAATTGGGCTTTGCCACTTATGTCAGTGGATTCGTCAATTTGCAGCGCAAAATTTTTTGTACTTAATTTCGCCGTCACTGCGTTCTCTATAAAATCTGACATATCTATAATTCTTCTTTTTATCGTATCGTCCGAAACGGGAATTTTTAGGACGTCTCGCTGCGCTTCATTGCCAAACATAATCTTAACAATTTCTAAACATGCGGGCAAAATTAGCGATTCTGCGATATCATGCGGCTTTTGCTTCAATGCAATTAGTTCTGCCACTTTATAAGAAGCGATTTGCGCTTTATCCGAAATTGTAACGCTCTTTCGAAAGCATGTTGCTTGCACTTCTTGATTTTTCAGCAATCTTTCGAAATAATCTTTACCTTTCGAAGTTAGACAAGAATGTTTTGTTGAAAGGTGTCGCTGTAACTTAGCTGGGACCATTGCACTGTTAGCCAATTTTTCACCACATACAATACATCTCGGAATAGGAACATCTTGACTACCGCTCCATGTAAATCCAAAATTCAGATATTCTTCCGAATAATGCCGAACTGATTCGGATATCTTTTTACGTTTATTTTCGGCATTTTTGTTGCCTTGCATATCTCCTTCAATTGAAGAAGACTTGCTTGTACTCGCCCCAACATTAACCTCACTTTCAGTCTTTCTTTTCAAAAATTTGTCCATATTTCAGATTTAAAAGTCTTGTATAAATGCTAAAATAAGCAACTAAAAAAGATAAGAATACTGTTAAAACTACACAACTTGCATTTCATCTTACCAATTTCCAATAATATAAAATATATATACAATAAAAAACACACTCACGAAAACTAGATATTTATATTAAATTATGGCTGAACCGCAGATCGAAAATGCGCTTTTGTTATGTACGTACGAAGAAAGAGAAACAGCACGAAATCAACACTACGTAGCGCCCCCTGCGTTATCGAGTACACTAGAAATTTAGTGGTATTCCCGGAGTAACTCCAGGTTACGGAGCGGATAGATGTGTCTCGGACGGTGGTTGAACAAACAAGACCGACTCGTCGCCTGGCTCGCTTCCGCTAAGAAAAGAAAGACATAGAAAGAAGACTGTGCATTTCTCCACCCAGCGCTCGGTACGTCGCTCGACTGCCAGAGGCGCTGGTGGTGCCGCTAACATATGTAGTATTTATTTTATAGTAATAAAAAAATTTACTGTTTCTTATTATATTATATTCAAAATTTTCGCGGAACACCTGGGACAGCTTCGCGGAACACCAGTGTTCCGCGGAACGGCGGTTGAGAACCACTGCTCTATTTATTACTATTATTTCTAACTTTTTTCTTACTTTTTATGGAATCAAATATGTAGTTTAAAAATTGTAGGACATATTTTAAATAAAAAAATTAATTAATTATAATTATTTTTAATTTCTCTGTTTTTGAATATACAGATGAGAAATGAAAGTTACAAAAGAAATATAAAGTTAACTGGCGGGCCGCACAATTTTTCATGGTGGGCCGCATGCTTGACTTAGACCACTTTCATAATTATGATATAATAAAAAATAAAATTTGATAAAAGTCTCTAACTTTATTATTATATGCCAATCTTCGGTCGTTGAAGGAGGGGTGGTGGTGGTGTAGAGATTTAGGATAATAAAGATTCTTCACTTAATTCTGAACACACCATCATCCATTAATGACCGAAAATTGGCATATAATTATAAAGTTAGAGAATTTTTCACATTTTTCTAAAACGATTTGGCATTATAGTTTTTTGTGAATTAAGCATAATCACCGGTGATTAGTGCAACTTCTGCTGTGGTGGCGTTAATACGTAACTACATTTTTTCAAAGCCTATTGAATTTCACATATACATTTTAATATTACTATTATAATGATTATAATTTATTGATGATATCATTTAAATTAAATAGAAAATCAATTTAAACAAATTACACACCATTTTTAGAATTCAAATTAAACATTATGTCAAAATTTCAAAGTAATTAGTGGTAAAGTTTCTGATCAATCAGCGATTATTAAACAAACAAATATTTTCGTTTTATTGAGATATATACATATAATAAATATAGCATGAAATGCCACACCTATTAAATATTTTATTTATATTCTGGTTTAAGAGTCTGCGGGCAAGCAACAGGATAACTAAAGGTTTAGAAATGACTTCAGTTTTTCTGCTGGTTGCCTAAATTCATTAAACATTTTCTAATCTGTCAATATCATTATATATATATATATATATATATATATATATATACACCCTCCATTCCAAAACAAACCGAACTTTTAAAAAAAATAGTACCACTAATGCCATCTGTTGTAATATTTTACCCGTAGATGGCTTAGTCCCTCATTGACAACTGGTATAAATTTCATGACATTGGATGCATACAACAAAAGTTATTGCATGTCAAATGTCAGTGTTTTGTACATCGGTCGGAAAATGAGTTTCAAACAAAGAGCTGCAATTGATTTTTGTGTTAAACTTGGTAAAAGTTTTACTGAAACGCACTAAATGATGATGTGAAGTTGTGATTGTCTATCCCGTACGCAAGTTTACGAGTGGTTCGGGCGATTCAAATCGGGTAGAGAGACGCTGGATGATGACGAAAGATCAGGCCGTCCCAGAACCGGATTTTTACAATTCAAAAGGAATTATCCACAAATAATTTGTTCCACCCGGCCAGAGAGTCCCTGGAGGGTTTTACTTGGCGTCATGAAGCGTTTTTGGCAAGAATTCGTCGTATTCGGCCAGAATATCGAGAAATCCGCAGTTGGACTCTTTTTGCACGATAATGCACCATCACATCGTTCGCGACTTGTAACTGAAATTTTTTGTCAAAAATCACTTATTCCTTTGCATCATTCGCCCTATTCACCAGATCTGGCTCCATACGACTTCTATCTGTTCCATAAACTGCATTTGGCGATGAAAGGAAAGTGGCACGCATCGATTGAAACCATTGAGAAGGCGACGACCGACGTCCTAAAGACCATTCCAATAAAGGACATGGAGAATGATTTGTTCCAAAATGTACATTGGTTTTTTGTTTTTTTAAAAAGATCGGTTTCTTTTGGAATGTAGGGTATATATATATCAGATAATACTGGAAAAATTTATAAATTACTAAAAGAAAAATTACTAAAGGTAAATTAAGTATCAAATTCAATTATAATACAAATAATAAATCCATGATATCTTCATTTATATTTTTATTGAAACAGCATATACTTATATAATAAAACTAAATGTTAATAAGTTGACCTGTGGCCAGGTCCGAACCGACCGACGGTTTAAAATAAATTAATTTCCAGCTACAGAAACAATTTCAAATAATTTTAATATATCTATTAATGTAATAAAAAACAGATATGGATATAACATAAATATTTTTAATTTTATTTTATTTATAATATATAGCAGAAGTAGCCGGCGTTGCCGGCGTTACCCGAGGCTGTGACGTCATATAATTTTAAATTAAGAAAAACATAATGAAGATGATTTTTCCCGAGGATAAAACCAATACATTCGTGGTGATATGTAAAAAAATCTCCTTATGTGAAATTTGGTGCGAAAATAACCCTTCCCTTCTTATCGTCGATCGCTAATACTACCACTTCCGGTTTCCGGATTTGCACCAAAAGTTGATCAATTCATCCCACTGATGCATTAAGTAAATATACCAAATCAAAATCCGTTAAGCCGTTCAGGCTGTTCACATCTATACGGACGGACAGACGGACGGACAGACGGACGGACAGACGGACGGACAGACGGACAGACGGACGGACAGACATCATGCTAAAAATACTTTTTTCTGTTAAGAAAATGCATGATTCGTGGAGATATGTAAAAATCTCCACATGTGAAATTTGGTGTGAAAACAATACCTCCCTTACTATCGTCGGTCGGTAAAAAAGAGAAGAATTAATCCTATTTTAAAAATGAGAAAAATCTTGATGGAATGATATAAAACAGGCAAATTGTGCACTTCGGATTGTTTTTTATTTTAGATAATAAAGAAAAGTAAGTTAAAAAAAAGTTTGATTTTGTTTTTGTTTCGTATAGGGAAATTTCTTATCAGCGACATTTTTACGATATATTAACATACATCGATGTGTGTCTGGCATTTTATTTATTTATTTTTTTTCGTCTCTCACTTTTTTGCTCTTTGCTTGGCCAATAAAATAGGATCTAAATGAATACGAAAAAAAAGCAAACGACAATGCACACACCCTCCCTCACAAGTTGATTTATCAGTCAGCTGAGGTGTGTTGAGATTTCAGGTATTTTATTGCAGTCGTTAATTCGCACGCAGGGAGACAAACCTTGGAAGAGCTCAAATGGATATCGAAAAGATGGATAATGGAAGAATTTGCTGTTGAAAGTCAACGTGACGGATGCTTATAGAATCGTTAAAGAGCAACGAAAGCAATCCTGAATCTGGGAAAAAGAGAAAGAAGGGTGGGTTAAAGAGAAAGAAACAGCCAACTGATAGATGAACCAAATCAAATCAAGCCAAACAAATAAATAGAGATACAAAAGAAGACAAGAAACCCACAAACAAGCAAAAAAAAAAAATCTATAAATATTTAACAAATCATTACTATAATACATTTTTTTTTTAAAAATTAGAAAGAGATGTAAAACTCAAATATTCTATTATTTATTTATTAATTCCAATTTGTATCGATCTATTATAAAGACGAATGTTTTGGATGCATTCTTCCAACTAATCACCATGATTTTGCTTGTAGTATTAAAATGTTTTATGTGTACCTAACATTTCTCATTTTTGTTGTTTGAATTTTTTTTCTATTAATGAAATGTATGGGAATACATTTATTAATTAACATTAATTTTCTTTAATTTTGTTCTTTTTGGAAATGATTTATTTGCCTTGTGGATCAATTAATGTTTATAATTGATAGCTGAAATATGATAATGAAAGAAATTATATTATTTTAATTAACATTCAAATATTGATGAAAAAGTTCATAAATAGCATTAATTAAATTTTTAGTCTTTATATTATATATAGTAAACAGTCAAGTTAAGATTCGTTTTACTGCAAAATATGAGATTTATTCAATAGATAAAGAGACAAATGGCTATAACTTAAAAACGGTTTATTTTATTCTTACAAAATTTAGGCTATTTTTCAACAAAATCACTTCCTACAGTTATACACTTTTTCCATCTTTCTTCCTAAGCTGACTAGTGATAAGTTTGAAAAATTGGATTGGACGGTCTTTCCACACCCTGCCTACAGTCCCGATCTCGCACCATCTTATTTTTACCTGTTTGATACACTCAAAGACACCATACATGGAAAAAGTTTTGCTAACAATGAGAAAGTTAAGGAAGCGGTGCAAAAATGGCTTCGATATAAATCGAAAGAATTCTTCGCTAAGGGAATTAGGAAGTTTTAACAAAGATAAGACAAGTGCAAAACTGGGGGGAGGGGGGTGATTATGTTGATATTATGATTTTTGAAAGAATCAAATAAACCAATTTCGAGCTATAGTCAATTATATCTTTAATTATTGAATGACCCTCGTATATTATAATGCCAATATCAAAGATTTTATAATAAAATCTTTTCATTTATATTTAAATTTATATTTGTATTTTTTTTCAAAAAATCTCAATCTCTAGTAATGTTTTATACGATACTAAATTTTATTATATATTCAATTCATTATTTTATAAAAATTTCTTTCTTTTCTTAAATAATATTAATATTAAGGTAATATATTAAGTAAATTAACTTTTTCAACTAATGTATATAATCTATATATATAAAAAAAGGTTTTTGTCTGCACATTGCTCAGAATTTAAAATTTTTTGCATAACTTTGCGTTTCATGACCTCTAGAATCCAAAAGTGACTTTAGAATTTTTCATGTCTGTCTGTCCGAAAAATTACTATTTTATAGACTCAGAATTGGCTGAACCGATTTCTATGAAATTACATCACAATATTCTTATATACCTCTAGAGTAACATAGGCTATAAATTTTATTTATATCTAATCAATAACCGCAGAAATTAATTTTTTAAAGTTTACATAATTCTCCGTGTTGTTCATTCAAGAGCAGCTCACGGCTCACTGTCCCTAGCGGAAGTATTTTAAACAATGAATTAGCATAGCGATTCCCAATCAAAGAATTATTATAATATTTCACTTTTTTATTTTAAATTCTAATATTCAAATAGAAATTCAATTAAATAATTTATTCTAAAAGTTCTCATTTTAATTAATTTAATAAAATATTTAGATCATATTTAACTTAATTTTTATTTGTTCTTTCTATATATTTGAATATTTCTTCTTTTCTATTTGAAAGTGAAAGGTTAAAAAAACAATATATATTATTTTTAATGTTTTATGAATACAAAAATATCTTCAATACGTCAATTAAAATGACTAAATTATATTATTTTTTGTTTTTGTTTCAATTATTAATTACAACTATAAGTGGAAAAATTATTTCTTGGTTATATAGAATTTAAAATATGATTTTATAGACATATGATATAAACGAGATGTTTTAAATTTTGAGTATTTTTTTAAAATTTATTTTAAATCAAAATTATTTTTTTATAATAGGCTTCTTTTTTTATTTTTAATTTTTAATAAATTCTCTTTTTTTGATATGATATTAATAAAAAATAATATTAAATTGTTATAAATTTAAAAATTAGAATATTTGAATTTGTTTAAATTTTAACACATGTAATCAATCATATGCATTAAGAATGGAAAATTTTGAAAATCAACTTGGTATTAAATTCAGAAAAAAATACTGATATATAGAATATATAGACCATTCGAAAATAATTTAAAACACTTTCTCTCCTTGTATTTTAAATTTAAAAAAGCAGAGTTTTAAGAAAGTGCTCTGAGCAGCTAGCATTTAAATAAAAAAATAATATATAATTGTCTGTGTATAAATAGAAATTCAATATACTTAAATACAATTGAAGAATTACAAATAAAACACTTAAAATATTACATAAATGTATATTTAGCAATAACTTTTAAGAATTACGAATTTTTCTATTTCTTATATTCAAATTTAATTTCAGCATAGAAATTCTATTTAACTGAAATATTTTATAAATTAACTGATCAGGTGTTTTTTTGTGTGTAATTATAAAAAAGATAACATGAAAATATATATATTAGTTCAATAGCTCTTGCTTGAAATCAAAATTAGAAAAACAATTAAATATATTGTGAGTTGTCTCGAGATATATACAATAGAATATAGAATACGAGTAATATATAATATATATAACGTAACGCCTACGCTGTTTAGCTAATAGAAGCTTCCGAACTTTAAAATTATTTCCAAATTTATAAATAATTCATTCTAATAAAATATCTGCCTTTATAATCAGTTGTATTTTTTTTAATGCAGATTAAAAATACTTGGAAAGTGTTGTTAATCAATGTATCACATATTAATTTTTCGATATTATAACTTTTAATGAAACAATAATATTTAGATATATTTCAAAGACACATAATAAAATACTTGTTTAATAAATGAAAGTATTAAAAACTGACCTTTTCTATTATCTATAATTAAAAAAGAATGTTAAAATGATTTGTATTTAAATTTCAATTGATTTTTGATTTTGATAATCATGTAGAATTCTCAGAAAATAATTGATATTGAAAGAATAAATATTTATCAGAATTTACTATTTTTTTAGATAAATTAAACAGTAAATTACAAGATAAAAGAAAAAAAGAAAATAAATTAGCCCTGCCGTTTGAGCGTCTCTAGAATAAATGTCACTTCAAATTTAAAATAAAAACATTATATATTTACTTAAATGAATAATAATATCCAAATATATATTAAAAAAATCAACTCATATTGAATAGAAAATATTAAAAAATAGAATAATAATAATAAATAGAAATATATATATATATATATATATATATATATATATAGGGTACGATATATAATATATCCTATTATATTAAATGACATGAGAAAAATGAAATAGAAAAGAGATTAATTAGAAGAAAAGAAGATATATACATTTTCAAATTCTAATAAAATGTGTAAATAATTTTAAATTAAATTTTGAGTATTGTGCAGATATATCACGTTAAATATATATATATATATATATATATATATATATATTAATAAATAAAATATCATTCATAATATGAATATGAAATAAAAAACAAATATGATATTTTTCTATTAAAATAATTATTAAAACATATCAGTAAATCATTTGAGACTTTATTACAATAATGGTAGAGGTGATGTTAATTGATCGCTTTATATTGGTGAATTATGATAATTTCAATAGAAAATACACTTACGCTTTTGATATAGTAGCCCGCCTGGTTTTTGGCATGCGCACACACAAAACGAAATCGACTGACTGACTGAGCGAGCGTTGACTCGTCTAGGAGCCCCTGGCATTTAGGCAACCGGCAATACAAGCCACCTAATTTAAACATTTAATATTTAAAAAGTATACTCTATTATTAATTATTAATCGTATTAATTCTGCATCTAATATTTCCATAAAAAATTTTAATAAGCATGCAAAAATTTTAAAATAAATTTATATATTTGAATTTTCTATATTAATATAAGAAACGAATGATTATCAATTTTAATGGAATTTAGAAAAAAAAATAAACAAATAAAAATTTTAAAAGAAACTATTGGAAAATAAAATATGAATTATAGTATAATATCAAGATGATAGATATATCATATATATTAGGTTTTTTGGAATATTGTTTTGATATTTTCATAAATGGGTTTAAATAGAATTAATAAAAATAGAAAAGTAGAATGATTTAATACGAGATAAAAAAGAAAATTTAAACAAAATTGATACAAAATTGATTAAGGTACCTTAAGTCTATACCAGTCTATGCAGTAGGTATAGATGATTATTAAGATTAAGTAAATTTGAAAATTTACTTTATTTAATAAGTTAATTAGTGTTTCATATTTTCTCTCTTTAAATGACAGTGGTTTAAAAAAGATCATCCACCCTCTTTTGTATTGAATGAGGTGTGTGATTCTATCTATCTCCGATCATAAGATTTAAAGATGAGGTCACCGGGGAATGGGGGAGACTGCATAACAAGAAATTGCATGACCTCTCTGCATCTTCAGAAATAGTTAGGGTTATAAAAGGGAAAAAGCTGCGATAGGCAGGGCACGTGGCTAGAATGGGAGAGGAAAAAGATATTGGTGGGGAGACCGATTGGAAAACGTCCGCTTGTAAAACCAAGGACGCAAAGGAAGGGACGTAAGAGAGATGGGACAAGGGCTCAGGATAGGGACACTTGGAGAAATGTGGTTGTTGCGGCCAAAAACTTTCGAGTATATTTGAGGCACATAGATAGATAGATATAACATATATATAATTAATTTACTGATTAAATTAAAATATATTTTAAATAAGAACACAAAAAGAAATGAATGTTTTATGTAATATACTGATTGAAACAAAATGGATGAAAACCTTTTACTACTTTCAACCAAATACAATGTACCACTCGGGTGTACAGGGGACATATTTTTGTTTCAACTTGATTATTTTATAGTTTTCCTCTATCAATATTAAGAATCACATAAAAAAATAAGTTGACCTGTGGCCAGGTCCGAACCGACCGACGGTTTGAAGTAAATTAATTTCCAGCTACAGAAACAATTTCAAATAATTTTAATATATCTATTAATGTAATAAAAAACAGATATGGATAGAACATAAATATTTTTAATTTTATTTTATTTATAATATATAGCTGTAGTAGCCGGCGTTACCCGAGGCTGTGACGTCATGAAGGGCTGGGTGACGTCATATAATTTTAAATTAAGAAAAACATAATGAAGATGATTTTTCCCGAGGATAAAACCAATACATTCGTGGTGATATGTAAAAAAATGTCCTTATGTGAAATTTGGTGCGAAAATAACCCTTCCCTTCTTATCGTCGATCTCTAATACTACCGCTTCCGGTTTCCGGATTTGTACCAAAAGTTGATCAATTCATCCCACTGATGCAGTAAGTAAATATACCAAATTTCATCAAAATCGGTTGAGCCGTTCAGGCTGTACAAATCTATACGGACGGACGGACGGACGGACCACTTCCGGTTTCCGGATTTGCACCAAAAGTTGATCAATTCATCCCACTGATGCATTAAGTAAATATACCAAATTTCATCAAAATCGGTTGAGCCGTTCAGGCTGTACACATCTATACGGACGGACGGACCGACGGACGGACGGACCACTTCCGGTTTCCGGATTTGCACCAAAAGTTGATCAATTCATCCCACTGATGCATTAAGTAAATATACCAAATTTCATCAAAATCGGTTCAGCCGTTCAGGCTGTACACATCTATACGGACGGACGGACGGACGGACGGACCACTTCCGGTTTCCGGATTTGCACCAAAAGTTGATCAATTCATCCCACTGATGCATTAAGTAAATATACCAAATTTCATCAAAATCGGTTGAGCCGTTCAGGCTGTACACATCTATACGGACGGACGGACGGACGGACGGACAGACATCATGCTAAAAATACTTTTTTCTGATAAGAAAATGCATGATTCGTGGAGATATGTAAAAATCTCCACATGTGAAATTTGGTGTGAAAACAATACCTCCCTTACTATCGTCGGTCGGTAAAAATATGCAGAAATTAAAAATATATCATATATATTTAAATATAATGATATTTATAAGAACGGATATGAAATGGAATGCAACGCAAATTGAATCTTGTAAAAACATTCATTATTACATGTGCCGCCAAAGATACTTGCCATGAATTTAAATAAAAATAAAAAAAAGTGCTTGACATTTGGAAATTTGCCCATTATTAACTCGCTATTAAGGCTTTCACGGTTGAAAAAACTCGTTACGAATAACAAGCTTCTATTATCACTTTAACCAAAAGTATTTTTTTTTCAATGTATTTTTATTTTTTTTTTTATTTTTTTGTTTTTTGGTTTTTAAACAAACTTTATCTATATCTGTTTTCTAACCCACTCGTTTTTGTTTCTTTTAAAAATATAAACTCAACTATTTGTTTATATATTATTTACTTAACTATTTGTTTTATTGAAATATCAATTTAAATTGAATACCCTTAAAAACAGAAAGGTGTGATGGATGAAGGGTGAAAGAGCGAGAGAGAGGAATAGAGTTTGTGCGACAGAAACTTTTCTGAAATTTCTATGTTAATGAATGTTCAACAAGAGAAATATTTAATTAATTAATTAAAAAACTATTAAAATTTAATTTTCACATGGTTAAAATGTTTAATTGTTTGGGTGATTGGTAAAGAAAAATTAAAGATTTTTTTTTTATTATTGGAAAACCAGTTGGGTTACGGACCGTTTATTTCACCAAATAATGAAGGAGGGAGTAATTCTAAAGCAATGCATTAATGTAAGAATTCAATACCCTAAAGGTAGCTCAAGATAAGAACAATTGTGACAAGGTAATTAATTAATCAAAACAGATATTATCCTATATTAGAATGATTTTTAATTTCTTTATCTTATCTTATTATACTAGTAAAATTCTATATATATATATATATATATTTGTATTTTTGAAATATTAAATGGCTCGAATTGAAATTCATTCGATTTTGAAATTCACACCATAGATAATTTTTATAAAGAAAAATCGATCTGTATAGGTTTCAGCCTCAGGAAAAATCATCTTTGTTAGTTTTTCCTTAATTTAAAGTAGGAATTTTACAGTGCTTCCTTAAAAACAAAAATATATAAATATGAATAAAATCAAAATACGACATTTATATTATGTTATATCCATTAAAACAATTATTTTGCCGCTTGTATTATATGGGTGTGAGGCATGGTCTATGATCTTAGGAAACAAGAGTAGATATAGAGTATTTGAGATTAGGATTCTGCGAAGCATTTATGGGCCAAAGAAAGATGAGTTCACCGGGGAATGGCAGAGACTGCATAACGAGGAATTGCATGAGCTCTATGCTCCTCTAGATATAGTTAGAATTATAAAATCGAGAAGGCACTTGGCTAGAATGGAAGAGGAAAGAATGGCGAAAAATATGGGTGGGGAGACCGAGTGGGAAACGTCCACTTGGAAGACCAAGGACGCGGTGGGTGGATAATGTAGGAAGGGATGTGAGAGAGATGGGAGAGGGTAGGGATTGGAGGGTTGGAGCTCAGAATAGGGATACTTGGAGAAGTGTGGTTGCTGCTGCCAAGAACTTTCGAGTTCCGTAGAGCCACAGAGATTGATAGAGGCCAAACTTTTCTATCTTTACGTACGTTCAAGGGCTGTATGTTTTATGACTATATTTTTTTAATTTATGTTCTTTTAAATTATTTGAAATTGTTTCATATATTTTATCGTTTATTTATTTTAAATAATAATCTTAATCTTAAAAATTCATAGTTCATATTCAATAATCTTTTTTAAAGTACTGAGCAGCGGCTAGGTGAACCAGGTACTAAATTTAAATAATTAGATTATATATAGATTTGATATATATATTATATATATTACAAATTTTACATTTTTTTAAAGAGAAATAAAGATGAATTATTTGAACACATATGTTGTTCCTTTTCCCATTTGATTTATTTAGTTATGATGGCTGAGCCCTTAGGGCGGTTGTTTCCTAAATGATGGGGCGGCATGAATTCCTATATATACACCCATATATATGTAGTTAGGATTGAATGGTGCATGTATTCTGTTGACAGTATATTGCCTCAAGGAGGTTTATGGAATATCAATCAATCGAATCATCAGGGCGCCTCTAATCAAATAGGTTATCGACAATATATATATATAGATTGTATCTATATATCATAATAATCAATTTGTCTAAGGTAATTTAGACAGGTATAAATTATATTTAGAACAAAATTGATTTCTTTTTCTTAATATAATATATATATATATATATATTTCTTAATGAAAAATTGGAAATGATTAATGTTAAATGATTTAAATTATAAAAGTTTTAATTGTAATTGAATTTTGTTTAATTATTCATTTCATTTAATCAATAATTAAAATTAAAAACAATGGACTATCGACTTATAAATTTAATTAATTCCTACAAGAAGTTTAGAAAATTTATTTTGCTGTTATTTGCTCGTTTGAATGTTTTGGTACTAGAATATTAGTATATTAAACTTTTTTAAAATAAAAAAAAAAAAGATTTGTACAGAAAATTAGTATAACAAAGAATAATAAAAAATATAATTCATGAATAATAATAATAATAATAATAATAATAATATGGCAAATTTGAAGAATGTACTTAGGAACTGTTATGAAAATATGAAAATGTATCAACAACTTTTGGATGGATTTAAACAAAAACTGTTCTAAATTTTTTAAATTGTGTTTCTATTTTTAGGAGAGTTTTCAGATATTATGTGTAAAATTATAGAATAAATGGACATATACGAAATAATTTAAATACACTCATTATTATTATTATTACCCTGAGTTAGGACATAACAATTTTATAAATATATAAAAAAAGAAATATAAGTTATTTTATCTACAAAAAATTATTTATAATTATTAGTGTGTATGTATAAAAGTGGTTATCCTAGAAGTCTAGTGCAATTAATTATTTATAAATTTTCCCAAAAAGGAAAATAAAAGAAATTATCTAATTCTAAAAGATTAACAAGTATAAGTAACATAATTTTAATAATATTAAACAAACAAAATTCCAAATTTTTACAATTCTATATCTAAAAAAAAATATTAGATTTTAATATTTTGTAATTTTTTTTTGTACTTTATAATTACTATTTGATTTTCATTGAAATAGGACTGAAAAGGACATATTTCTTTACTGCCAATACGCTATGAACAATAATAAATATGCAATTTAAACAAGCATCAATTTTTAATTTAAAATTTATTCCTACATGATTAATAGTATCAAAGAAGCTTAATTCTTGTCTCGTGATTTGATTTGAGTTATAAACCCTGTATATATAAATATTATCAAACGTATTCTATATGTATCTATAATTGAATTGTTATTATTTAAAATGAATATTTTATTAAATCTTTCCTTTATTGTTTTCAATATAAAATATCAAAGTTATAAAATACCTATAGAAAATAGGAAATTTCATAAAGGTTTTATAAAAACGACATCATTTTGTAATGAAATAAAATACAGGATAAGAGATATTAGGTTGTAATTCATGTATTATAGATGCAGTACAAATCTAATGATGAAATTTGAACCCAATCATGTGAAAATCATTCTTCAGAATTCTTTGGAGCCTATTTTCCACCACTCTTCCATTCATATGGGACGAGATGTTGGAAATTCCGCGTTTGTTATTATTTCTTTAGACATTCCAGAAACTCACACTCATACACAGAATGGAATTCACTATTTTGACACTGGAAATACTTAGTATTTAAATTAGATGCAAATATGTATTTGTATTTATTTAGTTACTCGTCATATAGAGTTAATGGGTGTGGAGTATTCCGAAGTGATTTTTACCGTTCCTTTTTCCATTTTTAAATGTAATGTAACTACAAACAAATTACATGTTCATAGACGATCATTCTGATTCAGTCATTCCTTGTTGCAGTTGCACGAGAGTGGCTCTTGTTGCTAAAGTATTTCTAAATAGTATTGTAAGACAAATTAATTAAATTGTTGTTATATTTATAAATGTATATTTTTTTATCTTATTTTATTATTATTATATCTTAATGGAAAATTACTGGAAGCTCAGATATGCTGAGTCAAAAGAAGCAATGACTGACAAGTGACATAGGTACTCGTCTTATGAAATGTACAGATATAGAATTTTGTAATAAAAAAAAAACAAATCGCAATGAGCGAGGCAATAACCCCGAAAATGCAAGAGCCAAAAGTTTGACGATATAAGAAACCCATGCGTTTTTTGGAACGTGGTGAGAGTGTTGGTGGATGTGAAGGCGAGATCAACATGTCTACAGATAATGGCCAGGCCGAGGAAGACGAGAGAAGAAAACTGTTGACACACATCATGGTTGACGGCCGACTGTTAGTGTTTTTTTCTTAATTATTTTTCCTTGATTATAAACGATTTGAGAAGAAAAATGGAAAAAAGTGAATTTCATGTAGTCATTAAGCATTATTTTTTGCGGAAAAAACTTCACTGAAACCAAGACTAAGCTTGATAAATACTATGGGGTCTCGTCGCCATCAATTTCAATGGTAAAGGAATGGTTTTATGGAATTTCGTTGTGCAGCACGGAAGATGCTGAACGTTCTGGACACCGAATTGAGGTCTCTACACCTGAAACAATTGAAAAAATTCACGATATAGCGATGGCCGATCGGAGATTGAAAGGGAGAGAGATAGGCATCTCACACGGCTCAGTAGTTTCAATTTTGAATCATCACTTGGGTCTGAGAAAGCATTCCGAAAGATGGGTGACGCGTTTGCTCACAATCGACCACAAACGCAATCGTGTGACAGCATCGCAGAAGTGTTTGGCGTTGTTTAATAGCAATATGTACGAGTTTTTACAACTTTTCGTAGCCATGGATGAAACGTGGATTCACCACAACACACCAGAGACCAAACAGCAGTCAAAACAGAGGGTTTTTTTGAGGTGAATCGGCACCAAAGAAGGGGTGCGTATTTCAGCCAATAAAGTCATGACGATCCTTTTTTGGGATGCACACGCTATAATCTGCATTCATTACCTTCGAAAAGGTAAAACAATAAATGGGGAATATTATGCAAACTTATTTAATGACAATTTGAAAAAAAACGAGCGCATTCGGCAAAAATAGGTTTTCCACCAGGACATTGCAAAGGTGCACACATATGCAGTTTCTATAGCAAATATACATGAATTGGGATACGAATTGCTCCCTCATTCGCCCTATTCTCCGGATTTAGCCCCGAGTGACTATTTTTTTCCAAACTTGAAGTAACGGCTCGGCGGAAAGCGATTTGACTCCAACAATGAAATCATCTCACAAACAAATGTATTTTGATGTCCTCAACAAATCTTATTTTTTGAAAGGGATAAAAAATTTGGAAAAACATTGAACGAAGGAAACTACGTTGAAAAATAAAATAATTTTTTATCCAAAAACTTGGGTTTCATTCAAAAAGTCACGGACCCTCGTATTTTCAAGAATAACGTTTTTGACTCAGAATCATTTTGAATATTTATATTTAATAATTTAAGTATCAATAAATTATAATATCATATATACAATATATACAATAATATAATATATAAATGTCGATTTATCTAAGTATCCACTGACAAGTTATAATGGTAGTATTAAAGAGAAAATAAAAAAATAAAATATAAAAAATTCTGGGGGATTATAAGTCATACGTCTTTCTAAATTCATTACTCTAGTCACGCAGACACCCTCATCTCTCCCTCCCTCTCTTTCTTACACATCAAACACATACTATATATATATATATATATATAATATTTAACTTCCTGATCCTCTCTTTAAGATTAACAGCAAACTCGAAGCGTTTTTCATCATTTTTTTTGACAGCTGTCTTTATTATCAACCCCTGTGAAATTCAATTCAACTTTTAAAAGATTTAATTTACTAAAAAAAAAAACGCGCGAGAAAGAGAGAGAAAAATAAAAAACATCAACAGCTTTATTCCCATTTAAAATAAATTTTCTTTATTATATTTGAATTTCAGATAAATATTTTGCAATAAACTTACATAAAGTACATATATACCCATAACTAAGAATATGTATATTTTATTATTTTTTTTCTTTAAATGTTTTTGATGTCGATAAAAATATTCATTTTTTTACTTTTGTTATTTGGCGAATTTAAAATTTTTGAATCGATATTTTATTTCTTAATACTTGACCTTTCAGAAAAATATATACCGATTTTTAGAGGTTGAATTTGATGTTTACAACAACCCAGAATAAAAATTATGTTCTATACTAATAACTTACATTTTAAATTTTCGAATGGTATCCGGCCATGACCCTTTAGATTGAAACATTTTTTATTTATATGTCAAACGTACATGCTTTTTAATTCTAGTTACTTTAATGTTTTCTAAAAAACTGTATAATAATTTTAATTAAAAATACATAAATATCAATTTTTATCATAATATATAACTTCATTTAGATTGTACTACTCTCTGAGGACGTTGTAGCCTTTTTTAATGAAATATAAATCACTAAAATACAAATAAAAATTCATATTTTGCATATACGAAATCAATAATATATTTTATGAAATTAATTATTATTATTTTATATATTTATTTCTACTAAAATATATTGTTATATACAATTGTTGGACAAAATAATGTCAACTTTCTTGGTAGAACTTGAAAAACAATCTGACAGATGAGATTTACTTTTATTGTGGCATTTATAGGTTATATTTCTGTATATTACAGATTTGTTTTCTGGCCAGAACAAGTGTTCATTGAAATAAGGGATTTGTCAAACTTTGAAATAGTACAAATTGTTTGTGCTTAGTTAGGATTTATGAGTCTGTATCAAAAACAGTTCAATTGTATACACTGTATTTCTTCACAACCTACTCAAAACATGATCAAACTTCCTTAAGAATGAAAAAAGTGTCCATAAATCAAAGTTAACTGAATCGTCAAACTAACTATGACTTGTCAACGTTAAACTAAACAGTAAAACTGAAAACAAAACTGAACATACACTGGACTAATGTTTCAATAAATATAGCGCGAGATTGGAGGGTTTTAGCTCAGAATAGGGATACTTGGAGAAGTGTATTTGCTGCAGTCAAGAACTTTCGAGTTGCGTAGAGCCGCAAAGATAGATAGGTAGATAAATACAACGCGAACTTTACAAAAAAAATTATTAAAATAAACAAATAGGTTTACTCGAATACTTAACAAGTGTACATATTATTTTGTCCAGCCTATGTTTATAAGTAATAAGAATAATGAAATCATAGTAATATAAAATTAGAGATTTGAGGGGGTTGAAATTTGAGTAGCTTTGTTATAAACATATACTTAGTAATTTTCCTCCGAGAAACAAGTTGATTGTATGTGGGTGGAAAATAAAGCTGATACTGGCAGACAAGCTGTCCATGCTTTTGGCCAGTTTCTTTATCTCATTCTCTCGTTCATTATTTCACCTCCCACACCCACTTTAAACTCAAAATCTACTTCACCTACCAGCTTAACAACAATAGAATTAGAATGGAATAACCTTTTCTCAAACACCCATCAAAACTTGATATAAACAGCTTTAAATTTTGTTAATTAACCAAAAATAAACAAACAAAGATCCTATTTTCTACAAAACAACAATAAAATTACACTAAATCATATTATAATATTAATTTAATTAATAGGTATAAACTGATATTAATGTTTAAATTTACAATATAAAAATTATAAAACTTTATAAAAAATATATTTTTTTATATTTATTTTTTGAAATAGAAATATTAATAGATATTTGAAAAATTAACATGTTATAAGTAATTAAGAAAAGTTACATAGGTACCAATAAAAGTTTATGAGAGATTTTTATTTCTATTTTTTTTTTATTTTTTAAATTTTTAATTACGTAACTTGATTCTTTTTTTATATAGTAGTCAGAAAAACTATATAATTTCAATGTTTTTAATTAAATTCTGTAAAGAATAAATTAATTACTTGTAGAGACAAAAAAAAAATTAAATAAAGCTTTGGGAGGAATAAAATATAATCCATCAATTCTTGTTAAGAAAGATACAATTTTTAACCAAATAATCATTTAATTATATTTTATATAGATAAATTGTTGTTTTCATGAATTCATTTGTAATTGTCTGTGAATGACAATCTAAAAGATTCCAGAAAAACATCGGATTTTATTTCTTTTCTTTTTTTCTTTTTGACTTGAAGTTCAAGAAGGAAGAGCATCATAATCTATTTAAACTATTTACGTATCTCTTCAGAAGATCAATAGATAGATAGATATAGGAGAAAAAATGAACATGGTATATCTTCATACAATCCAATAAATAACACAAATTATTTCATGCCAAATTGAGTTTATTTTCCATTGAAATGCTTGCCAAATATGAGAGAGGACAAGAGAAAATGGTTTTCTTTTTTTATCCTTTTATTTTTATTCTTTTAACTTCCTAAAATCAATTTATATGCGTGGCGTTTCTTGAACATTCTAAATCTGATAATGTATTATTTGTATAATAAACTACAATTATTTAATTACAATAATAAAATATAAATCTCTTTAAATTTGTAAGTTATTTATATTACTTTAACATTTATCCAATTTTGAAATGGACCATTTTAACAAAAAATAATTGCTAAATTTATAGTTATAACATACTCTTATCATGTTCTGTTTTCCAAACAATACTTTTTTTAAAAAAATTAGCTGTGGCCAGGCACATAACCGACCCACGATTTGAAATAAATTAATTTCCAAACAACATTATATATATCTTATAAAGTATAAAAAAAATATTTTTAAAACTTTAATTAAAATGACTAAATTATATTATCTTGGTTTTTATTTTTAGTTTAATTACACAATTATTAATTATGACTGTATTTTAAGTGAAATATTTCCGACAATGAATATAAAATTAAATCTTTGTAAACTAATACTTCGGGTTTCCGGATAAACACTAAAAGTTGAAGAATTCATGCTACTGATGCATTAAGCGAATATTCCAAATTTTATGAAAATCCGTTGAGCCGTACAAGCTATATACGTCTATACGGACACACAACGGAGAGACGGACAGACATCATGCTTAAAATACTTTTTTCTGTTAACAAAATGCATGATTCATGGAGATATGTAAAAATCTCCACATGTGAAATTTGGTGTGAAAAAAAAACAACAAATTTTTATATTATTTTTGTAGTCCAAAAACCTCTTATTTAATAATCAATATTTGCAGAATCAAAGGGTGATTGTATAGTAAAAGTTTATACATTTTTATTATTGAAATTTCCAATTATATATAAGTTAATAAACAATTCTATTTACAATCAGTTCTGGTTTAAAAACTAATCTTCAATTAAATCTTACCAACTATAACGCCTTAAGTTATGTCAGAGTTGATATGCCTGTGGATATATTTGAGAAAATGGTATTTCACTTATCTTTCGTTCGTTCCACCGTGGAAAATTTCCAGAGAATCGCCTCTGGGGAATCAGTGGTGCAAATACACCAGGGTCTCACATCTAACCAAGAGAAGATGGTTTAGAAGGATCAAAATGGCGCTACAAAGAAGTTTTTTGTTTTAGATGGTATTTTCACGAAAGGTGGTTGGTTATCACTTATGAGGTTCTCTCTCTCTCAGAGTCGGTACCTAAATAAGTGATGAAAAGAAGAGTGTATGTGAGGGAATGTGAGATGTGGTGTATGATCTTTGTGGTCTCTTCTGATAAAGTAAGAATGATGGATTGCTGACAGGTCATAACTTAAATATCAATATTCTTAAATTTGATGTTTAAAGTTAAGTTTTCTTGATATTTTTTTTTTACTTTGCTATTATTTTTATTTGGAAAAAAGTAAACAAGTTCATACTAGTTTTGGTCTGAAATGGAATAGACAATCTAATGTATTTCAATAAATTAGCCGATAAATTAATTACTGAGAATTATTGTGTCTCTATAATAATAATTTCCATTATGATAAATAAATTTTTAGTCAAATTAAAATTATAAGGAATGAATCTAATTCTAATCTAATTTATAAAGTCAAAATTTCGTAAAATGAATTTTTAACGACCGACGATAGTAAGGGAGGTATTGTTTTCACACCAAATTTCACATGTGGAGATTTTTACATATCTCCACGAATCATGCATTTTCTTAACAGAAAAAAGTATTTTTAGCATGATGTCTGTCCGTCCGTCCGTCCGTCCGTATATATGTGTACAGCCTGAACGGCTCAACCGATTTTGATGAAATTTGGTATATTTACTTAATGCATCAGTGGGATGAATTGATCAACTTTTGGTGCAAATCCGGAAACCGGAAGTGGTCCGTCCGTCCGTCCGTATAGATGTGTACAGCATGAACGGCTCAACCGATTTTGATGAAATTTGGTATATTTACTTAATGCATCAGTGGGATGAATTGATCAACTTTTGGTGCAAATCCGGAAACCGGAAGTGGTCCGTCCGTCCGTCCGTCCGTCAGTATAGATGTGTACAGCCTGAACGGCTCAACCGATTTTGATGAAATTTGGTATATTTACTTAATGCATCAGTGGGATGAATTGATCAACTTTTGGTACAAATCCGGAAACCGGAAGTGGTAGTATTAGCGATCGACGATAAGAAGGGAAGGGTTATTTTCGCACCAAATTTCACATAAGGAGATTTTTTTACATATCACCACGAATGTATTGGTTTTATCCTCGGGAACAATCATCTTCATTATGTTTTTCTTAATTTAAAATTATATGACGTCACCCAGCCCTTCATGACGTCACAGCCTCGGGTAACGCCGGCTACTTCAGCTATATATTATAAATAAAATAAAATTAAAAATATTTATGTTATATCCATATCTGTTTTTTATTACATTAATAGATATATTAAAATTATTTGAAATTGTTTCTGTAGCTGGAAATTAATTTACTTCAAACCGTCGGTCGGTTCGGACCTGGCAACAGGTCAACTTATTAGCATGATGTCTGTCCGTCCGTCTGTCCGTCCGTATAGATGTGTACAGACTGAACGGCTCAACGGATTTTGATGAAATTTGGTATATTTACTTAATGCATCAGTGGAATGAATTGATCAACTTTTGATGCAAATCCGGAAACCGGAAGTGGTAGTATTAGCGATCGACGATAGGAAGGGAAGGGTTATTTTCGCACCAAATTTCACATAAGGAGATTTTTTACATATCACCACGAATCATGCACTTTGTATTGGTTTTATTCTCGAGAAAAATCATTTTTATTAGTTTTTTCTTAATTTAAAATTATATGACGTCATCCAGCCATTCATGACGTCTTGCATATATATTATAAATAAAATAAAATTAAAAATATTTATGTTCTATCCATATCTGTTTTTTAATACATTAATAGATATATTAAAATTATTTGAAATTGTTTCTGTAGCTGGAAATTAATTTACTTCAAACATCGGTCGGTTCGGACCTGGCCACAGGTCAACTTATTTTATTTTGTTTTTAAAAATAATAAACAATTAAATATTTCTATACGCATATGACTTTTTATTAAAATTTATAAAAAAAACTCTTCAGGGGATAGGAATACTTCGTGTTGATGAATATGAACATTTCTGGGTATCCCAATATTCTTTATTCCTTCAATAAAAGCAAAATGGAAAAATGAGATTGGGTTCACTTGCTAAAAGAAATTGATTTTTCTTTTTTCTTTTACTTAAAGACAGTGATGCAATTTTCTTTCTAAAAAGACAAGATATCGGCGACAATCTTCATCAATTACCTCAAAGATACGGAGCATAAAACTTTTAACTTGCTGAGGTACAGGCAATTGAAATTTACCCTTTTGATTTTTCATTTTTTTTTTTTGATAGCTTGACATTTTTGAATCTATAATAAATTATTTAAAAAAAAAATGTTAAAAAATTAATCTGTTAATTAAAAAATTCATGACTAAGGATGAAAACAATTTTAATAAAATATGACTTTTGTAATTAATAGCGAATTGATATATTTAAAATTTGATTTGTGTTAGATTTAGTAGTACGGACAAGAAAATTAACCTTACAATTGAAAAATAATCTAATATTAGAACGGATTTATCAGTATGGAGAGGGAGAGGGATTTAATATAATTTGCAAGATTTGATATCTTGAAAATTGACATAGTCTTTCCTTCTATAATTTTAATATAAAAATATTATAATTTTAGAATTTTAGAAACATTAAAAAAAAAATAATTAATTTAGATAATTAGTAAAAAATTAAATTAAATTAAATTTACTTTAAATCTTTTTTCATTTTTTTTTTAGTTCAGATTATATTATTTTTGTTTTTAGATAAATAATTAAAATAATTAAAAGTAAAAACAGCAATATATTCGAAAATATATTGAAAATTATGAAATATTGCAATATTGGCTTAATAGAAGGTTCATTGTAAAAATTCTAATATATATATATATATGTAATATTACTCTATTATTTTGAATATTCCCCGCGCACCGATGGTGGCGCTCTGATTGGATAGAAAGAGAGGAGTTAAAATTTTTATATTTGACAGAAGTATTTGAGTTTAATTTGTGATAATGTTCCTAATCTTGAAGAAGCAATATTTAAATAAACAAAATATAATAAAAGGCTTTAAATGTTGTTTCTTCTGAATTTCAGCTACTGATTTTCAGATTGAAAACGCAATTAAGTCTTTCATTTCATATAAAACCCACTAAAATAGATAGATCATTATTATAAAACAACATTTTTGCCAAGATAAAATATAAATAAATAAAAATAATGGAAAAGCTAAGATCTAAAAAAAAAAAAAAAAAAAAAAAAAAAAAAAAAAGAATGACTAAGTATATATAAATCAAAATAATTAATAATTAAGGTAAATAAAATAAATAATAAATAAAATTGAAATAAATCAAAGTGGAATTAAAATAAATAATAAATAAAATTAAAACTAAATAAATAAAAATACAAATAGAATCAAGCATATTTCATTAAAAGAAGATAATAAATGTTTAAAAGATGAAATAATTTCATTAAAAGAAGACATGAAAAAGGAATATAATAAAAGAAAAACGAGTGAATATAAATCATTAAACCAAGTAATCAATTTGCTGGTTTAAAAATACAAATAGTGAGAATCTCAATAGAGATCAACTACATACTGCCAACCACTCAGAGTTAGAAGTCGAATTAAATGAAGGTAACCCAAAAATTTTATAGTGCCACCATTAATTAAAATCAAGTTACTATTAAATAACTCAACGGAAGTTACAGCAATTTATGACTCAGGAGCAAATGTGTCATTAATAAATTCGAAATTATTGAAAAAAAAAAAAAAAAAAAAAAAAAAAAAAAAAAAAAAAAAAAAAAATAAAAAAAACATATTTCTACATTAATAATATTCAATAATAAATTAAAAATAATTTTATTAATAATCATAATAATACCCTTTAATTTAAAGCAAGTTAAAATTATAGTTTATATTTAACATTAAATGTGTTTTTCCTAAAGCAAATAAAATGAAGAAAATTGATTAAAATTATATATAAAGTTTTATTTATAGTATGTATATGCATATAATAACATATTATATTAAAATAAAGATATGAATACAAAAAATTGGTAATTGAAGTTAAAAAGAAAAAGAAATTATTGACATGTGATTTAAAATTAGTTAACTTGAGGACAATTAATGGTGAGAGGAAAACAGATGGAATGGTAAAATTAAAAATAAAGATTTATGATATTGAGAAATACATGAATGTGTTCATCGTAGAAGATAGAAATTTTAGTTACGATTTTCTAATTGGACTAGACTGTATAAAGGAGTTCAAATTAAATCAAGATGAAAATTTAAAAAATCACACAAAATATAAATTTAAAAAAAAAAAAAAAAAAAAAAAAAAAAAAAAAAAAAAAAAAATTTTTAATTGATACATATAAATCAATCTTTGCTAAAGACAAATACGATAGTGGAACTGTAAAAGATTACGAGGCACATATCGATGGTAGACGAATATTGTTCTAAACGTTCATACGGATGCACAATCGAAGATAAAAGAGAAAGAAGAAAATAATCATAAATTAAAGTATGAAGAATTGCTTCACCAACACAATATAATTCAAGAAAATATTCAATTACTTCAAAAAAAAAAAAAAAAAAAAAAAAAAAAAAAAAAAAAAAAAAAAAACAACTTATTAATTAGATTAGAAGATGTGAATGGTAAGTGTGAAATAATAAATATAAATAATAAAGAACTTTCTGACTTCACAGAAAAAGTTGATGACCTTGAAAAGGAAAACACTTTATTAACTAATAAACTAGATGAATTTAAAGAATATAGTGATGAATTGGAAGAAAACTTTAAACAAAAAGTATATGATTTGCAAAGAAACCTTAAAGTGTTACAAGAAGAAAAATATTATCTAGGAGAAATTGAAAAATTACAAGGTGAAATAACGCTTTTACAAAATGATCTCGAAAAGAAAGAACAATTTTCAATAGAAACAGTCAACCATTTAAAAAAAAAAAAAAAAAAAAAAAAAAAAAAAAAAAAAAATTTTTGAAAGTCATGTACAATTACATGATGATTTGAACAAAATTACATTAGAAAAAATTGAATTAGAAAATAAATATATCAACTTAAATAATGAAAACACAAGACATTTAGAACAGATTTTAAAATTAGAAGAATTAAATACTGAATTAATGGAAGAAAAAAATAATCATTCGCAAGGTATACATGAAAAGATTGTGGATTTAGAAATTACAAATAATAACCTGTTACGAGACATTGAAGAATATGAAAATGTAAAACAAAAACTTATTGATAACAAGACTTTGATGTTACTAACGTATCAACTTATAATTCATTGCCTAAAAATCTTGAAAATAATTTAATTTCCGAAGATTTAGAAATTTTTAATCAATCCGACTTAATTTTAAACAGTACTTTCAATGTTTTGATGAGATGAAATTAAAAATAAATCTATTAAACGAACTAAAGAATTTTAAATTGGATATAAATCAAATTGATGAAAACAATAAACTATCTATCAATCAATTTAGATTAATCTTAAACGATTTAAACGATAAAAAAGCTAATATTGTGAGAGACCTTGATACTATTAATCAACTTTACATGCAATTCAAAGAAGTGGAACAAAATGAAATCGAATATAAAGAAAAATATGATAATATTTTAATAGAAGAATTGAATATAAAAAAAAAGAAGAGATAGATGTACCAGAAAAGAAAGAAGAGAAGATAGAAGAACCAGGAAAGAAGAAGAGAAGATAGAAGTACCAAAAAGGGAAGAAGAAAAAGAAGATGCTGAAGCTAAAGCAAGGAAAGGAAAAGAAGGAGCCGATTCTAAGGCAAAGAAAGAAAGAGAAGAAGCTGAAGCTAAAGCAAAGAAAGAAAAAGAAGATGCTGAAGCTAAAGCGAAGAAAGAAAAGGAAGATGCTGTAGCTAAAGCAAAGAAAGAAAAAGAAGAAGCCGAATTAAAGGCAAAGAAAGAAAAAGAAGAAGCTGAAGCTAAAGCAAGGAAAGGAAAAGAAGGAGCCGATTCTAAGGCAAAGAAAGAAAGAGAAGAAGCTGAAGCTAAAGCAAAGAAAGAAAAAGAAGATGCTGAAGCTAAAGCAAAGAAAGAAAAAGAAGATGCTGTAGCTAAAGCAAAGAAAGAAAAAGAAGAAGCCGATTCTAAGGCAAAGAAAGAAAAAGAAGAAGCCGAATTTAAGGCAAAGAAAGAAAAAGAAGAAGCCGATTCTAAGGCAAAGAAAGAAAAAGAAGAAGCCGAATTTAAGGCAAAGAAAGAAAAAGAAGAAGCCGAAGCTAAAGCAAAGAAAGAAGAAGAAGATGCTGAAGCTAAAGGCAAAGAAAGAAAAATAAGAAACAGAAACTGACCCCATTGTTAAATACACTTGATTCTTAATTCGAACTACGTTCTCCCTTAAGGGGGGAGATGTAATATTACTCTATTATTTTGAATATTCCCCGCGCACCGATGGTGGCGCTCTGATTGGATAGAAAGAGAGGAGTTAAAATTTTTATATTTGACAGAAGTATTTGAGTTTAATTTGTGATAATGTTCCTAATCTTGAAGAAGCAATATTTAAATAAACAAAATATAATAAAAGGCTTTAAATGTTGTTTCTTCTGAATTTCAGCTACTGATTTTCAGATTGAAAACGCAATTAAGTCTTTCATTTCATATAAAACCCACTAAAATAGATAGATCATTATTATATATATATATATATATGTATATATTTTGATGAAAACAAAAATATTTTATTAATATATTAATAATAATATTTTCAACTGTTTGAACCTTAGTATGGTAATAAATTGTAATGTATTTCAATATAGGTACACATAAAAATTGTTTAAAGATATAGGTATAAGAAGTAACAGTAAAAACTTTATAAAGCTAAATGAAATTCGTTGAAATGTCTAAAATATAATAACTAGATATGGGGTTGGAAAAAAAGAGAAAGACATGAAAATGAAATTTCATCTCCCCCGAAGCGTCTATCTACTCCATTATAAATAAAATATCGTATTCAATTTTCAGTTTCTCTTTCTGAATGAGTCACAGAATCTAAGGCACGGCTTGGTTGCTTATTGGTTTTTTTTCTTTTTTTCTGATTGGAAACTTGTATTGAAAATTCCACTCTCCCTTTCTATACATTTCATCCACATCGACACCGCTGATAAGTTGATTTACTCTATTCAAGCGTTTCAAAAGTGATAAATAGAAATGATATATGTATATAGACGTTTCAAAACATTCCACAAGGATAGAAATATTTGGATAGATAGATGTAGGAAAAGAGAGGGTGAACTTTTAGGATACAATAAATGAAAAAAAAATATTCTTCAAAATGGAGTATAATTTTCATTTTTTTATTTTATTTAAAAAAATATACTCACTTATATTTAAAAACATTTCTATCATACTATAGTTCCATCATAATTCACACTCTATCAAATTAAACAAAGATTAAATTATCAATAAAACTCAATTTAAACTTTTGAATAGTATACAGAGACACAAGAGCATGGATACTGCTTTATTTCCTAAAGAAATAGATAAAATATTTGTCTATTCTCATTATAGTAAACGTTCATAATAAAATTAAAAATTAATAAATTAACTCATTACTGAAGAGAAAAAATATTAAAATTAACGATATATCTATATATATATATATCTTTGTGGATCTACGGACTCGTAAGTTTTTGGCCACAGCATCTCTAAAGATCCCTATTATAATCTACCTCCATCCAACTTTCACTCTCTCCCAACTCCCTCACGTCCCATCTCTACATGCCCAGGGCGTTCTTCCAGTCGATCACTTTCCAATCGGTTCTCCTACAAACAAATTTCTATATATTTAAAATATATTGAAATTATTTAAATACTAATACAAGATATTAGTTTAAGTATTAGTACAAGGTATAATATATTATATACATATATAATTCATTATATTTATTTTTTTCAGTAAAGCGTAAATATATTAATTTTCAATTTAATTTTATATAAATATTTTAAAATTAAACAGAAAAACTAGATCTACGAACTCAACAATTGTTGGCTGCAGCAATAACATATCTCCAAAGATCCCTATCATGATCCACCGCCATCGAAATTTCACTCTCTCCTTACTCCTTCACGTCCCACCTCAAATGCCCAGGGCGTTCTTCCAACCTGTCGCTTCTCAAATTAGAAAAAGCACTCTGGATGTTCATCATTTTACTTTATTAAATAATTAATTCAATTTAATTAAAGTTTAGTCCATTTTAAGGACTCTACAAATCTATATGAAAACAAATATTGTTATTTAAGATGCTAACTTAATACAAAGCACTACAATACTAAAGAAGCAATCTATCTAATTCGATTAATTATAAAAGGTATATTTTGAAAAGTACCATCAAAGACAGGAGTGAATGAGAACTTTGCTTTTAATTATATTATCAACTCCATGGAGTAGTTTAGATCTTGCCTAAAGAACAATTCATAATAATAATAATAATAATAATAATAATAAAATTATTTAAATTTAATTTCCTTTATTTAATACATCTAATAAAAATTCAATAAAATTTTATTGATAAATGTATAATAAATATATTTTTATATTAAGAGAAATTATTATTTGAACATTATGAAATTCATATTAATTTAATTTGTTTAATAAATAAATAATAAAATAAAATAAATTGAAATAACTATATCATTGTTACATTGTTATAAATATCTTATCACATTATTATTATATTCAATAAATAAATTGTGGAATGTAAAGCTTTATAGTTATTTTATTTGAAGTATAAAATTTTGAAATATATAATTTAGTAATATTAAGTTTTTAAAGAACAATTATTATTTAAAATAATTTACGAAAAAACAAGCACCCTATTATATAATAAGAAATTCTGAGTATGATTGAAAAATTAAATTGAAAATTGCCAGGTTAATGACCCCAGAATATAAAGTCATTTATACATTTTTTTTCTGTAAATATGTTGGCGTTTGAAACACAATGTTTCATCTTGTTTTTGTTTTTACTTTTTTTTAATAATATTAAATATTTTTCTCAATATTTTTTTTTCAGAATTAATAATGCCTTAGAAAAATATTTTTCATATACACATTAAAATTACTCAAATAAAAGAAGGGATGGGATTTCAATGCCAGTACATTTCTCCTCCTCCTTATATATTGTATAAAAACTTTTGAATATTATTTAGTAGTTTAAAATTAGTTGAATTATCGTATAAAAGAAGGCGCAACTGTCTTCCGCCTTCTTCATCAAGATTGAGCTTTTTCGATGCTTAATCACTTGTCGTTTGATGCCTATTCGATTCGGACGACTCGTCACACTTGATTTTTGATATCTTGTCGTTTCGGACGTGTATTCGTCACTCTCTCGTTTATTCGTATAATTCGTCGGAAGCCATCTTTTCATTTCGTTTTCTCTCTCTCGTATTTAATTCATCTCGTATTGGCTTCATATTTCTTCGTTTTTTGTATTTAAATTTCATTGACTAAAATCCTTCGTAATTATCCAATTCGTAACAAATAGTACCTTTGGATAATTAACTTGTAATTTCTAATTCGTATCAAATAGAACGATTAGATCATAATTTATCATTTTGTCGTTTCTATCTCGTAATATATTTATAACACGAGCTGTGTTCAATTATCGAAACTACCTCAGATTAAAGGTATTTATAAATATATATATTTTCTTATAATATTTCGAATTGTTAATGTTTCAAATAAAATATTAATTTTTCAAATATTCTTGTATATAATAATCATATTTTCGTTAAATATAATTGTATATAATAATCTTATTTTCGTTAAATATAATTGTATATAAAACCTATTTTTCTTGTCTTTGATTTATTATAGATATTAATATATATAATTTTCGTCGTCTTTTACCCGCTAACAATTTAGGGGAAAATTGGCGAACTCCTGCAAATCTTTCTAATTATTTATTATAGAAATCTTATTTCTACAAGGGATGAAGAGAACTTTCCACATGGACCATTTTTGAAATAAATATCCCCATCTAATCCATATTTCAGAAACCCGGAAATTCTCTTAAAACAGGAAAATTCCTATACATATATATATATTGGTACTATATATATGATAATATTTTAAAATAATACCCTGAGTTGTTTGATTGTCATATACTTGTGTGAGCAAAATGAAAAATAATATATTATTAATTAATTCCATGAGAGATATAAAATAATTATTCTCTTTTATTTTTATTTAAGTATATTATTTCGTTTTAATTTTTGATTATTTATATTGTAATTTTGTAAAACAAAAACCAATAGTGTCATATTAATTAAAATTTGTAATTACTCCCGTTACTCAGCTGTGGATTTATTACAAAATATTAGTATTATAGTATTTACCTAAATATTCTCCTCATATGCTTTAATTTATTTTTGAATACATTTCTTTTTATTATGGTAGAGAGAACTTGTTCTACTGATCATAGAACACCTTTATCCTGCTTAAGCAGCAACCGACTTGATAGGCGATGTGTTGTTTTTTTATACATTTATTTTCATTTTATTCTGAAGATTCATTAATTTTATGTTTTTCAATCATTTATTTTAAGTATGTAAGATTTTAACTTTAATCTAATTATAAAAATTATAATTTAATAATATATTTTAGTTATTTAAAAAGTAATATATGCAAGGGTTCATTAGAATATAATAAAAAATAACATTTGATTTTAGATATAAAAATGTACTCGTTTCTCACTTCAAAATCACCACTTTAAAATTTTTTAAAACCACTCAAATTAAGTTATGCCAAGAGCATGTTCACCGTATGCAGCAGCAATTTTCTTCAAATGATAGCTGAAAACCAATGCTTATAGTTCATAGGCACAAAACTCGACATTTATCTATTAATCTACAATTTGTCTTATTATTGAAATAAAAAGTAGCGGCCTCCAATCCAGAGAAATAAAGTAATAAAAGATTGAGACGACCCATTTTTGTAATGATCATACAACACCTCTACCTCGTTTAGAAGGCAATCTACTTGATTGATATCCATTCAAAGGATATGGAAAATTGCCTGACCCATGATTTTATTGAAATCCATTCTTTAAACAGCACATTTTTAAAATTTTTTTTTTACTTCCCCTAATATATATGATATCATATTTTAAAAAATAATTAAAATTTAAGAATGGAAATTATCTAATAAAAATTTGAAAATAATTTTTGAAAAATTGTTATTTTTGAAATAAAAAATCTTCTTATCTCTAATATATAGAGTTTTTTTATTATATTTTAATTTATAATATTTTTAGATCAAAAATAACTTTCTACAATCACAAAAAAGGAAATAGTAAAAGAATATTAGTGCCGCTGTGAAATTTTAGATTAATATATAAGTTTCCAGTGGGAGGCAAGTAGAAGTATAGTCGCGTTTTTGGATGAGGTACAGTAGGGGTGTGGAAGACATTCGTTGCCATCAACTTAAGATAAATTGAAAAATTATCGTTCTTTGACTTCCACTTGAATTGAATCTTATTGAAAATTAAAAAAATCAATAGACTTAGAGACCAGTTCAGTTGACTCTCTGTTATACTAAACATTCGATTCATATTATGGTATAAAGAATAGTTATTTTTTGTTCGATAGAAAATAAATAAAAATATAAAAATCAATTTGTTTAATAAAAACTTGTTTTTTAAGAAAATTAATACGATTCTCTTCCATTATTTTCCCTAATAATCCATAGAAAAAAAACTTATCACTTCCACACTTCTTTGACGCTATTAAGTTAATCTGTCCTCAATATGTCCTTTAATACAATTGGAAAAGTTGATGATATTAAGTAGAACCGATATTTTGGAGAAAATCTCATTTAATCCTATGTCCCTTTAATTGATTTTGATTGAAATAAAGGGGTGAAACAAATTGAGGGAACTAAAGAAACCAGAGAACAAGAACGACAAAAAGAGGGACGAGAGAGGGGGACGAGAGAGGGGGAAGAGAGAAGTGAGATGAGAGAATTGACGATTTGGGGTTTAAGACAAATTTTCCTTTATTAATTCTAATAAAATCCGACATATCTATTGAATATTCATTTAATAACCTCTCTAAAATTAGATTCGTCAATTAAAAACAAATAATGAAGGATAGATAATATAAATTGTTTTAATCAAAAGTAATTAAAACAGAAGTAATACCGATCGGCGATAGTAAGGAAGGTATTGTTTTCAGACCAAATTTCACATGTGGAGATTTTTACATATCTCCACGAATCATGCACTTTGTATTGTTTTTTGCTCGGGAAAAATCATCTTCATTAGTTTTTTCTTAATTTAAAATTATATGAGGTCACCCAGCCTTTCATGGCGTCACAGCCAGCGCCTCCTTATAATTAAAATAAAATTAAAAATATTTATGTTATATCCATATCTGTTTTTTATTGCATTAAGATAAACATTTAAATTATTTGAAATTGTTTCTGTAGCTGGAAATTAATTTATTTCAAATCGTCGGTGAGTTGTGGCTGGCCACAGGTCAACTTATTATGTTTGTAGAATGACCTATAAAAATAAAATCATTCAGATTTATTTATAAATTTTTGTTTATATTAAAAAGAGAAATTAGCTGGAGTGTTTCCACTCGACTATCTCGCAATTTGAATTGGATTAAATAACATAATATATTATATTTAAATTAAATTTAATTAATTATAAATTATAAATAATAAATATTAAACCAGCGAATGTTTGGCTTTTTGTTGATGGCACCACGTCACGTGTTGGCGCGTGAGATTTGAAGTATTAAAAAATTAATTCCGGTACTTTCAGCTATTCTATCAAGCTAAAATCCTATATATAGCAGTTTTATACAATTATTAATCATGTGAAAAATTATTAAACATATATCTTTATTTTTACGGTCACTTTAGAGGAAAAAAAATCAAAACGTTGTAAGTAATGACCCTCTTCCGGTTGAGCTACATTTCTCAAAAGTTGATAGAAAACTAAGAATTTTGAATAATGCTCATGTACCAAATTTCATCATTCTAGCTCAAACCGTTTTTGCGTAATCTTGACTACATACACACACACACACACACACACACAGAGACATTTTTCTCAACCTTAGTGAAAATGATTCAGGAACCTTTAAATCGTATAAAAACATCAAAATCTCAAAATCGAAAATTTTCGTGATCGCAATACTACGAGTGATTGGGACGAAGCAAACCGTTCGCAGTTAGACGGTTTTAATCTCCGTTTCCTGCGGGTTGGGCTGGTTCGATGAAAGGAACAGTGAGTGTACTTACCACGCTAGGATGATGGTGACCAACACTTTGCTGTTAAACTGTCCCTTCCGTCTTGCGAGTTGCGATGTACATATGCGCGGTGAAAGGGCAGGAAAAACGCGTGTTTCTTCCTGCTTATAGGCGGGTGTGAGATGATTATGTGTAGATGTATATGTAGCGGGTGAAAAGCGGGTGTTATATATAATTGGTAAGAAAGCGGATATTATATGCGGTTTTTTCTACACAGAACATCCCAGCGTAAAGTCTATATGTAAAGTATTTAAAGTGTATATAGTGTCTTCGCCAGAGCGCGCTTCAGTACACTCATAAAAAGGAGGGGTCAGGGGAAATGGTCGAAGGGTTACTATTTGTTCCAAACATGCCCCCACTCTTGAAGGATTCTTCAAAACAAAATCTTAAAACTAGCGATACCCCTTTTAATGCGAAACAAAGAAAAGAAAAGATCAAAAAATATTAAGTAAATAAATAAAATAAATAAAATAAATTTCTCCGTAACCTATTTGGGCCCGGAGAAATAATGGAGAGTTTTCCATTATTGAGTAGGTAGCCGACACAGACGGACCACCGGTCGTTTATATGAACCGGATTTGGTTTTTATCCATGCGACCCTCGGAATTTCGTCCGAGCCAAAAATCACTTTTTCCACCACTCCCATAGGCCACTTTAAAGGATGGACATTGTCCATCTGCATCACTACAATAGTTCCGACTTTTATCGGATTTGTAGCAGTGTTCCATTTTTCCCGCTGCTGTAACAGATGCAAATAGTTCAAACTCCAAGCTTTCCAAAATGATTGAACCATTTGATCCATCAATTTATGTCGTTGCACTAGGGGAACCACTTCATTTCCGATATCATAAGCGGGAAGGTGAGCCAGTGGTTGAGCCATAAGAAAGTGAGCGGGTGTTAACGCGGTTGGTTCATTTGGATCCTCACTAAGTAAGGTTAGGGGACGTGAGTTTAGGATCGCCTCTATTTGGATAAGAACAGTATTCAGCTCCTCGTAAGAGAGTAACTGAGTGCCTATTACTCTCCTTAAATGCGTCTTAAACGACTTCACTTGAATTTCAATATGACCACCGAAATGCGGAGCAGAGGGGGGAGAAGTTTTCCATTCAACGCGGTTTTCAATTAGCTCATCACCAAATGGTTTAATATAATCGTCCGACGCCAAAAACTCATACAATTCATTTAAATGGGCCTTTGCTCCGATGAAATTTGTTCCATTGTCTGAGTACATATATCTACAGGGACCTCTACGGGATAAAAATCTCTTGAGACAAGCAAGAAAAGTCGGAGTGCTTAAGTCGGATGCTAACTCTATATGTACGGCTCTCGTGACCATACACCCGAATATACAAAGGTAAGCCTTTTGGCGTCGAGCTCCACGCAAGCGGGAAATAGTTATTTCTAAAGGGCCAGCGTAATCGCATGCAGTATGATGAAAGGCATTGCTGGGACGTACGCGGCATGCGGGTAAATCTGCCATTAGAGGGTATAAAGGGCGTGGACGAATGCGAAAACATTTATTGCATTGCCTAACTAGGCGTTTGATTAAATTTCTCCCAGAAATAATCCAAAATCTTTGCCTAATAAGCGATAATAATAAATTAGCCCCAGAATGGCAATATTTTTTATGGTAATTAATAATTAAATTTTCCACCACAATTTCATCACTGGGTAATAAAATTGGGTGTTTATTATCATAGGAGATATCAGCATTTCTCAAGCGACCTCCTACGCGGATCAAACCTCCCTCAATTATTGGATTGAGTTTTTGGAGATGGCGGGGTAAAATTTTATTCAATTTAATAGTTTCATATTCCTTGGAAAAATGTAACTTTTGTATAGTCCTTAACAATTTAATTTCTGCAATATCTATATTAGAATTATTAGATATTTTATTTTTTGGACAGACTATATTTATAAATTTAAAAATATACATTATAATTTTTAGTAATTTTTTCCAAGAGGAAACTCGTAAAGTTAAATCATATATAACATTAGATTTTTTATTAATTTGTATGTTAGTTAACGCTATAAGTTTTATTTCCGGAAATGTTTCATGAATATCAGATTTAAATGACTTAACCGGCCATTCATTTGGGCTTTTAGAATAAGCCCAAGACGGTCCATGAAACCATAAGGGATGATTTAATAATTTAGCGGGAGTGAGACCGCGGGATAGGCAGTCAGCCGGGTTCGTTTTTCCATCAATATAATAAAAATGTTTAGCTTCTAAGTACGAATGAATTTTTGCTACCCTATTGGACACAAAACACTTCCATTTATGTGGAGAGGAATGTATCCAATTTAGGGCTACTGTCGAATCTGAGAAAGCTAATATATTTTCTATTTTATAACGAGATTTATATGTTTCTAACGCTGTGCTCATTAACTTGGCCAAAAGAAGGGCGGCGCATAATTCCAGACGTGCTAATGTCACCGTTTTTAAAGGAGCTACTTTCGATTTAGCACATATTAACTCTATACAAGGAGGATTATTTTCATTGTCAACGTGTAGGTATAAACAAGCTCCGTACCCCGACTCACTTGCGTCTGCAAATCCCAATAAAATAACCTTAGAAAGACTTACTACCCCTAAATGTCTCGGAAATTTTAAATTCTCAATCAATGATAATTCCCTTTGAAAATTATCCCAATCTTTTATAATTGATTCCGGAGGCGTGGCGTCCCAATCTAAATTAAGAAGCCATAATTTTTTTATAAGTAATTTAGCGTACATGATAACAGGCGCTACTAATCCCAAAACGTCCCATAGTCGCGCTACTGTAGATAAGATATTTCTTTTTGTACAGCTTTTATTTGTATGCGATATTTTAAAATATAATTCATCAGTTACAGGTAACCATTCTAAGCCTAATATTTTCAAATCGTTATTTTTTTCAAAATCCTTTACCTGATCATGAAGAAACTCTCTTGGAATTATTTCCTGTACAGAATTTGAATTTGTAGCCCATTTAGATAAGTCAAATTTAGCGGTTTTAAAAATATTAGTTAATTGATCAAATGCCCTTTTTGTTTCATTTTCAGTCATTAAAGAGGTGCATATGTCATCCATATAGCTATCTCTTTGAATGATTGTTGCGGCTAATGGAAAATTTTTACCTTCTTCAAATACTAATTGGCGAAGAGTTCTCAATGCGAGAAATGGACTACAATTTAACCCGAAAGCAAGGCGATTAAATTCGTAAATTGATATAGCGTCCTTGGAGTTAAATCTATATATTAATCTTTGAAATTTTCTATGTTCCGATTTAACCCCTATCTGAAGGTACATTTGTTTAATGTCCGTTGTTAGAGCCCAGCGAAATAATCGAAAATTTAATAATATGATAAATAAGTTATTTTGTAAATTAGGCCCTGTATATAAAATGTCATTAAGGGCGCGATGACTATCACTCTTAGCGCTCGCGTCTAATACAATTCTTAATTTAGAGGATATTTTGTCCTCTTTCCAAACCCCGTGGTGCGGAATAATATACCCTTTATCTATATCAGGGTTTTCTACTAGCGATAAATAATTATTATCAATATAATTCTGTATAACTTTATTATATTCTAAGCGCATTTGAAGTGAATTATTTAATTTTCTTTCAAGTGAGAAGAATCTATTTTTTGCTATTTCAAAAGAATTGCCTAGCAATTGAGGATCTTCCTTAAAAGGGAGACAAACAAGATATCTTCCATCATTTTCCCTTTTAATAGTATCCTCGTATAGTTTTTCACATTTATTATCGTCCTCACTCAACAATTTCTCATTAGGGACCTCCTCAATTTCCCAGAATTTTTCTAAAGTTTTTTCAATTGACATTTCATTCCAAATGTGAAGAGAAAGCCATTCATTATTCGATTGGGATGAGTTAAATTCCCCCAAAAGAATATATCCCAGCGTGGTTTCTATAGCGTCTGGAAAATTATTAGGCGCCTTAATTCGTCCCGATAATAATAATTTTGAAAACAGCGATGCTCCAATTACCAAATCAATCTCACCCGGTTTGTAAAAGCTATCATCGGCCAAAGCGATGCCTCCGAGATATTTAAACTCTCCCGGACTAATGGATTGAGATGGTAATTCATTGGTTATCGTATTAACCACTAACGCGTCTATTGAATATTGAATTGCGGATGGCATTCGGGAAAAGAATTTAAAAGAACAACGACCTAAGACGAAAGTTTTATGTCCACCGATGCCGCTAAGCGAGTGATGTTTTAATTTAGAATAATTTAATTTTAGTTTTTTAATACAGGAATTAGTGATAATATGACTTTGTGAGCCGCTGTCAATTAACGCTCGGACCGTCTGAACACGCCCTTTAGAGTCCAGCGTGTTGATTTGCGCTGTTGCCAAAAATATATGATTAGTCGCCTGACTCATAGCCACTACGGGTTCAAAGGTGGAAGGGGGCGTGTGAGCGAATGGATAAGGAGAAGTATCTCCACCTCCTTTCGAATTGGAGACCTCCTCTCTTCTCCTCTCCGGGTCGTGTAGGAGGGTATGATGACGTTTCTTACAGATAAAACATGTATTTTTTGATTTGCAATTTTTATCAATATGCTTACTACTCAAACAATTGGAACATAATGATTTTTTATGAACGATTTCGATCCTTTTTTTCACGGGAAAGTTTTGGAATTTAAAACATTTAAAAATTAAGTTATGATTTTCTAAATTGCAAATGATACATTTATCTATAGATTTTTCAGAGTTAGCTGTTAAATGCGAATGAAAATTATTTTTTGTAACTTGTAATTTCGCGGAAAATTCGGAATCTTTTTTTATGTTCGGAATACGGTCTAAAATTTTCACTCGTTGTTTAACAAATGTAATAAAATCATTAAGCGAAGGGATTTCTTTATCTCGAACAGATATTTCAAAATTTTGCGCGGTTTGTGTATCTACCCTTCTTAAACCCCAAAAAAGAAAAATAAAATCTAACGCATCTTCAATTTTTAAAGATTTAAAAGCGGCTATCGAAGCATCAAAACGTTCGATGAAAGTTTCTAAACTTGAAGAGTTATTAACTGATGGATATTTTAATGCATGAATTTGGTTTAAATACGCTTCCCCGAGGGCCCGTTTATCTTGATATTTTTTTTCTAATTCCTTCCAAATGTGGAGGTAATTATCTGCGTCAGGTCGAATGCCTATAAGAATTGAACGTGCCTTACCAGTTAAACTGCCAACGAGGTACTGAATACGTTCAGAATTAGACAGGTTGCGATTTTCGTGAATATTAATTTTAAAACTTTCATAAAATAGACTCCAATTTTGCGGTAGTCCATCAAATTGCTTAATTGCAATTGGAGGTAGATTTATTTTGCGATCAGATTGACCTACAGGAGCTGTAGTGGATGATTTGCGGTGTTCGAGGATGGACAGTCTCTCGGCTTTGACCATATTATAAATATCCTCGAAGTTTAACCAAGCCTTAAAGGAAGGTTTATACTTTTCATCCAAAGATATATTCAATTCATTAATTTCACCAATCAATTTAATATATTCTTCCCTTAAATTATCTATGGATTCAGTTGCGGCTAAAAATGAGGTATTTTCTTTAGAATCGCGAGAAGAAATATGTTTTGATTTATTATATAGTTCCGTAATTTTCTCATAATAAGCTTCCTTTTTCGCTTCCGCAATCGAAAGCCTAATTTCAGAATTCATTATAATTATATATAGTTGAATTAAATTCCAGTCAAAATTATTTAATTTTATTTATATTTTAAATTATAATATATATTTATATATATATACTATTTATCTTTTTATTCTAAAATGTTTTAATAAAAATCGATTTACATAGAATTATTATTTATAACTCAATATGTATTATTTATAAATTTAAATAGGATTTAAACAATATATTTATATTTTTATAAAATAACTTTGAACTTTATCCTAAATGAAAAAATGTATATGAAATTTTCTTTGCTTTCATCGCAATTAAACAAAATATTAATATTAATATTATACCCAATTAATAAGAATAATAAATTATTAATTATTTAATTTCTTAATTAAATTAATTATTATTGCGGGCGTGTTTGAGAACAATCAATAGTATAAAAGATAAGGAAAAATTATGAAAGCGTTTAGACCGGATGGTCCGCGGGGGTTCGCGGTCTGGAAAGAATGCAGAAATGATATCCTAGGTATAAAAACCCCAAAGGATTTCTGATTCTTAAAGGAACAATGTAACGGATGGAGATACTTGTTCAAATGACCAATGAATGGATATCCGTGCTTGAAGGACCAATGTTGGGACGAAGCAAACCGTTCGCAGTTAGACGGTTTTAATCTCCGTTTCCTGCGGGTTGGGCTGGTTCGATGAAAGGAACAGTGAGTGTACTTACCACGCTAGGATGATGGTGACCAACACTTTGCTGTTAAACTGTCCCTTCCGTCTTGCGAGTTGCGATGTACATATGCGCGGTGAAAGGGCAGGAAAAACGCGTGTTTCTTCCTGCTTATAGGCGGGTGTGAGATGATTATGTGTAGATGTATATGTAGCGGGTGAAAAGCGGGTGTTATATATAATTGGTAAGAAAGCGGATATTATATGCGGTTTTTTCTACACAGAACATCCCAGCGTAAAGTCTATATGTAAAGTATTTAAAGTGTATATAGTGTCTTCGCCAGAGCGCGCTTCAGTACACTCATAAAAAGGAGGGGTCAGGGGAAATGGTCGAAGGGTTACTATTTGTTCCAAACAACGAGATAGTAAAAATGTTAAGATCTTAATCATCCATTTGGAATTATCAGAAAAATATACAGATAATATATTGGTCAATTAAAAAAAAATTTAAAAAATAACATTCTTAATAAACAGTATAAACTTAAAAATAAGAAATTAACCAATAAAAATTATTTAAATTATTATATTCATGATTCTTTATTTTTATTAAAAATTCTTCGGGTTCTGAACTAAATTACTTCTAATTTTTAAACTCATATTCTTTATCATGTGATGTCTGGAAAAAAAATAGAGGAAATGTCGGTTCTCTAGGCGCCATTTCCTATATGAATATATTCATAAATAAAAACAAAAAAAAATCCTAAATTCAGAAAAAAAAATTAGCTCAAAAGAAAAATATAATAAATCATATCGTATAAATCATTAAAAAACCAAGAAGTATTTTATAGCCAAAAGTTTGATTACATTAATTAAGATAAATTAATTTACGATGTCTAAAAATATAAAATACACATATGAATAATATACAATGTGGTATTATTATCGTTTTAAATATAGAATTGTTATTATTTTAAATATAGAAATAGAAAAATATAAAATAAATTAAAAATAAATATATAAAAGAAAAAAAAACTAATAAATTGAATATGGATAAAGATGAACTAATTAATTTGAAAATAGATTAAATTAAAATAGAGAGATACAAAAATAATAAATTTTAGAGCAAAAATTTGTGGACATGGTCGAAGAACGAAATGGTTTAATTGAGAGAGATAAATAATTTAAATCGAGAATCAATAAGTTGACCTGTGGCCAGGTCCGAACCGACCGACTGTTTGAAATAAATTAATTTCCAGCTACAGAAACAATTTCAAATAATTTTAATATATCTATTAATGTAATAAAAAACAGATATGGATATAACATAAATATTTTTAATTTTATTTTATTTATAATATATAGCAGAAGTAGCCGGCGTTGCCGGCGTTACCCGAGGCTGTGACGTCATATAATTTTAAATTAAGAAAAACATAATGAAGATGATTTTTCTCGAGGATAAAACCAATACATTCGTGGTGATATGTAAAAAAATCTCCTTATGTGAAATTTGGTGCGAAAATAACCCTTCCCTTCTTATCGTCGATCGCTAATACTACCACTTCCGGTTTCCGGATTTGCACCAAAAGTTGATCAATTCATCCCACTGATGCATTAAGTAAATATACCAAATTTCATCAAAATCCGTTAAGCCGTTCAGGCTGTACACATCTATACGGACGGACAGACGGACAGACGGACGGACAGACGGACGGACAGACGGACAGACGGACGGACAGACATCATGCTAAAAATACTTTTTTCTGTTAAGAAAATGCATGATTCGTGGAGATATGTAAAAATCTCCACATGTGAAATTTGGTGTGAAAACAATACCTCCCTTACTAACGTCGGTCGGTAAAAATGAGAAACGTCATCCAATATGGTTTGAAAGAGGAAGAAAATCACGAGGAATTAGAAAACAAAAAATCTAAATAAAAAAAAACCTATTTCATTAAAAAAAAGATAAAAATAATTAAATAAATAACCTCAAAAAAATAAATAAAAATAAAGGTTCAGATAATTTAAAACACGATTCAAGATTATAATAGGAACAAAAATTCAATATTAATGTTTGAACAAAGGTAAAAAATTTAAATTGACAATAAATACAAGTATACAAGTATATATAAATATATACATAAAAATAAATTAATACACATAAATCTATAAGTAAAAATAATCTGTTAAATAAAGAAATATTAAATGACAAAAATTTATTCACAAATGACTTTTTTAATCTGTTATAATGGTCGATTAGATTTTAAGATTTTATATAAAACAAAAAACAAACAAAACAACAAAAAAAAAACCTAAAAAGATGAACTAATTGAGAAAAAAAAAATACAAATTTACATAATTCACTTTCAACTTTTAATTTTAATTTATTTTTTTCTTTAAATCAACTTTTATTAGAGTTAGTCATTATTATCTTTTACTAATATTTTGTTAAATTCATTTTAATTAAATTCATTAATTATTTATTATTATGTATTTTGATTTGGAAGAGGCCTATGACCTAAGGGGCCTGGTTACACAATTTTAAAAATTATATAGTATATATTGTAAAAATATGTATAAATGAACCATAATAAAAGCTAAAAATAAATAAATAAATGAATAATCGAATTTATTATAAGTTAGTATATGTTTCATATTAAATATATAATATACAATAAAATACTAATATTTTGAATGATCTAACAATGATAATCGTTATCTAGCAACCTATCTGATAGATCTTGCGTTCTTTTCAATGGATTATAAAAGTGATTAGTCTCGTATTAGCTCCTCTTCCGATTTTCCAACTAAATGAAATCTATTTCATATAACTCAAAATGTGCAAAAATGTAAATTAACACCATAGAATATTTAAGAATGAATGAAGATCAGGAAGATTTAAAAAATAGAATCAGATTCAAGTCAAGAAATGATAAAAAATTAAGGTATAAGGCTTAAATTCATTATTTATAGATGATTACAAAATATTATTAATTTTATTAATATGTGTACTATAGTAGATCTTTGTACTGTATATAAATATAAAGCAAGAAAAATAAAATCCAGTCATCTCATCGGTAACTAAATTAATATATCTTGCGAAAAATTAATAGGAAAGTATTTATTTTAAATTCTTTAATAAAATTATTATTTAACTTATTATTGATATCTAATAATATTATTACATTTTTTTATTAATAGTTCCTTTTCAGTTACCTAATTTAAGTTAATTCATTATTTAATTAAAATATTATATACAAATTAGCAATTGTTTTTATATGTATTTATGTATATTTTTGAAAAATTATTATGTATTTAATTTTGTTAATCCCTAAACCAAATGTAAAATGTGGAATAAAAAAAAATACAAACAATGTGAACATTTGGGGCGATTGATACAAAACAACGTTAATTTTGATGATGTTATGCGTCAAGTACAAGAACTAAATTTGAATCTCAAATTGGATAAATCTTAAAATTGTGCTTATTTTACCCATTTACCTATCCCAGGTATATATATATATATATATATAGATAGATATTTTGAACATAAATTTATTTAGTTATTTCCAATTTTTATTAAAACCAAGACCAGAATCAAAAACATTTTGAAAAATAAGGACCACAACAACAAGATTCGAAATCAGCATTATAACAAGAAATGACTTAAACCAATTTAATTAGTAATTAGAAATGGTTAGTGTAAATCTTTTTTTATTTAATATTAAAAATATTAATTTAACTCACTGTGTCTCTTTAAAAAAATTAATCTATTTTTTCGTTCTTCTAGGATTCTAATTATTTTACAAATATCCTTTACTTGATGGAATACAAATGGAATATATTCAAAATTAATATCTATTGATAATATTCATTGGTGATGCTACAAAATATGAATTGAAACAAAGTTCAACAAAGTAAGTCTAAGATAAATTTTATAATTATTATTAATATTATAATTCAAAATGATTTCTAATTTATAATTTTTTTTATTTTTCAAAAGAATATATCTAAGAATGTGTTCATTAAAACCAAAAGAAATACGTTCAGATTGAAGTCAAGAAATGATCATAAATTAAGGTATATGGCTTAAATTCATTATTTATAGATGATTTCAAAATATTATTAATTTTATTAATATGTGTACTATAGTTGATATTTGTACACTATATAAATATAAAGCAAGAAAAATAATTTCCAGTCCTCTCATCGGTAACTAAATTAATATATCTTCCGGAAAATTAATAGGAAAGTATTTATTTTAAATTCTTTAATAAAATTATTATTTCACTTATTATTGATATCTAATAATATTATTACATTTTTTTATTAATAGTTCCTTTTCAGTTACCTAATTTAAGTTAATTCATTATTTAATTAAAATATTATATACAAATTAGCAATTGTTTTTATATGTATTTATCTATATTTTTGAAAATTATTATGTATTTAATTTTGTCAATATCATTGATAATATTCATTGGTGATGCTAAAAAATATGAATTGAAACAAAGTTCAACAAAGTAAGTCTAAGATAAATTTTATAATTATTATTAATATTATAATTCAAAATGATTTCTAATTTATAATTTTTTTTATTTTTCAAAAGAATATATCTAAGAATGTGTTCATTAAAACCAAAAGAGAAGCCAACTAATTTATTAGAATTATTAGAAGACAATATATAAATATAATGGTGAAAACTTACGATGTTAACTGGTATCGTCTGCGCCCCATATACGACGAAGGATCCCGATATGTATGTGAAAATGACCAGGAATTGTTATCCTAGGTCGTGTGATAAGGCGGATACTACCAATAATAATATTATGTTTTGTGATTGGTCTCTTGCAAATTACAAGCCACATCACCATAAACATCAATGGTAAGTTTAATTTACTATAGTATTTTAGTAATTATCAATTTGTCCAAGTAAGTTTTATTTATATACCAATACCTATAATTTGAATAAATTTTCATATTTAGAAAGAAGAAAATCAGCAAAAATATAAATTAAAACCATAGAATATTTAAGAATGAATGAAGATCAGGAAGATTTAAAAAATACGTTAAGATTGAAGTCAAGAAATGATCATAAATTAAGGTATATGGCTTAAATTCATTATTTATAGATGATTTCAAAATATTATTAATTTTATTAATATGTGTACTATAGTTGATATTTGTACACTATATAAATATAAAGCAAGAAAAATAAAATCCAGTCCTCTCATTTGGTAACTAAATTAATATATCTTCCGGAAAATTAATAGGAAAGTATTTATTTTAAATTCTTTAATAAAATTATTATTTCACTTATTATTGATATCTAATAATATTATTACATTTTTTTATTAATCGTTCCTTTTCAGTTACCTAATTTAAGTTAATTCATTTTTTAATTAAAATATTATATACAAATTAGCAATTGTTTTTATATGTATTTATCTATATTTTTGAAAATTATTATGTATTTAATTTTGTCAATACATATAACTAAATGTAAAATGTGTAATAAAAAAAAATACAAACAATGTGAACATTTGGGGCGATTGATACAAAACAACGTTAATTTTGATGATGTAATGCGTCAAGTACAAGAATTAAAATTGAATATCAAATTTGAAAAATCTTAAAAATGTGCTTATTTTACCCATTTACCAATCCCAGGTATATATATATATATATATATTTATTTTGAACATAAATTTATTTAGTTATTTCCAAATTTTATTAAAAGCAGGACCAGAATCAAAAACATTTTGGAAAATAAACACCACAACAACAAGATTCGAAATCAGCATTATAACAAGAAATGACTTAAACCAATTTAATTAGTAATTAGAAATGGTTAGTGTAAATCTTTTTTTAATGAATATTAAAAATATTAATTTAACTCACTGTGTCTCTTTAAAAAAATTAATTTATTTTTTCTTTCTTCTAGGATTCTAATTATATTACAAATAACCTTTACTTGATGGAATACAAATGTTATATATTCAAAATTAATATCTATTGATAATATTCATAGGTGATGCTAAAAAATATGAATTGAAACAAAGTTCAACAAAGTAAGTCTAAGATAAATTTTATAATTATTATTAATATTATAATTCAAAATGATTTCTAATTTATAATATTTTTTATTTTTCAAAAGAATATATCTAAGAATGTGTTCATTAAAACCAAAAGAGAAGCCAACTAATTTATTAGAATTATTAGAAGACAATATATAAATATAATGGTGAAAACTTACGATGTTAACTGGTATCGTCTGCGCCCCATATACGACGAAGGATCCCGATATGTGGGTGAAAATGACCAGGAATTGTTATCCTAGGTCGTGTGATAAGGCGGATACTACCAATAATAATATTATGTTATGTGATTGGTCTCTTGCATATGACAAGCCACATCACCATAAACATCAATGGTAGGTTTAATTTACTATAGTATTTTAGTAATTTTCAATTTGTCCAAGTTAATTTTTATTTATATACCAATACCTATAATTTAAATAAATTTTCATATATAGAAAGAAGAAAATTAGCAAAAAAATATCAATTAACACCATAGAATATTTAAGAATGAATGAAGATCAGGAAGATTTAAAAAATACGTTCAGATTGAAGTCAAGATTGATCATAAATTAATGTATATGGCTTAAATTCATTATTTATAGATGATTTCAAAATATTATTAATTTTATTAATATGTGTACTATAGTTGATATTTGTACACTATATAAATATAAAGCAAGAAAAATAAAATCCAGTCATCTCATCGGTAACTAAATTAATATATCTTCCGGAAAATTAATAGGAAAGTATTTATTTTAAATTCTTTAATAAAATTATTATTTCACTTATTATTGATATCTAATAATATTATTACATTTTTTTATTAATAGTTCCTTTTCAGTTACCTAATTTAAGTTAATTCATTATTTAATTAAAATATTATATACAAATTAGCAATTGTTTTTATATGTATTTATGTATATTTTTGAAAATTATTATGTATTTAATTTTGTCAATCCACATAACCAAATGTAAAATGTGTAATAAAAAAAAATACAAACAATCTGAACATTTGGGGCGATTGATACAAAACAACGTTAATTTTGATGATGTAATGCGTCAAGTACAAGAATTAAAATTGAATATCAAATTTGAAAAATCTTAAAAATGTGCTTATTTTACCCATTTACCTATCCCAGGTATATATATATATAGATATTTTGAAATTAAATTTATTTAGGTATTTCCAATTTTTATTAAAAGCAGAACCAGAATCAAAAACATTTTGGAAAATAAGCACCACAACAAGAAGATTCGAAATCAGCATTATAACAAGAAAAGACTTAAACCAATTTAATTAGTAATAAGAAATGGTTAGTGTAAATCTTTTTTTATTGAATATTAAAAATATTAATTTAACTCACTGTGTCTCTTTAAAAAAATTAATTTATTTTTTCTTTCTTCTAGGATTCTAATTATATTACAAATAACCTTTACTTGATGGAATACAAATGTTATATATTCAAAATTAATATCTATTGATAATATTCATAGGTGATGCTAAAAAATATGAATTGAAACAAAGTTCAACAAAGTAAGTCTAAGATAAATTTTATAATTATTATTAATATTATAATTCAAAATGATTTCTAATTTATAATTTTTTTTATTTTTCAAAAGAATATATCTAAGAATGTGTTCATTAAAACCAAAAGAGAAGCCAACTAATTTATTAGAATTATTAGAAGACAATATATAAATATAATGGTGAAAACTTACGAGGTTAACTGGTATCGTCTGCGCCCCATATACGACGAAGGATCCCGATATGTGGGTGAAAATGACCAGGAATTGTTATCCTAGGTCGTGTGATAAGGCGGATACTACCAATAATAATATTATGTTATGTGATTGGTCTCTTGCTTATGACAAGCCACATCACCATAAACATCAATGGTAGGTTTAATTTACTATAGTATTTTAGTAATTTTCAATTTGTCCAAGTTAATTTTTATTTATATACCAATACCTATAATTTAAATAAATTTTCATATTTAGAAAGAAGAAAATTAGCAAAAAAATATCAATTAACACCATAGAATATTTAAGAATGAATGAAGATCACGAAGATTTAAAAAATACGTTCAGAGTGAAGTCAAGAAATGATCATAAATTAAGGTATAAGGCTTAAATTCATTATATATAGGTGATTTTTAGTTATTAATCAGATTGATTATATCAAAAGATTGGTAAGACCTACCCAAGGCAACATCAGACCTATTCTAATAGCATTCAGAACACTAAGAATTAGAAACATAATTTTTAGATAGAAAACAAATTAAAAGACCTTTCACAATATTTTACTGAAGAGTTTCTAAAAAATTTTTTGGTAATTAGAAAGAAACTGATCCCACAAATGATAAAAGCTAGAGGGGAGGGGAAAAGTTGGCTACAATAAAATATGACGAGTTAATAATAAAGACCAAACTGTTTAACTTCAGTTAGAATGAAAACAAAACAAAAAGATTTTTAAGTGAATCTCCACCCACTCCACAGGCCACTGATTAAAATGAAACAGGGAACACAAAGATAACAAATAGATAAAAGACCAAGAAATAATGAAAAAAGAATAAATGCAAGAGTAAAAAATAAAAAATAAAGTTGATAAACGGAACAAAATATAAACATTCCTGAAATTTAGAAGCAGCTCCCTCGAGTGTGTGAGTGGAACACCAGAGCAACAATGATGCCAACCAGATAGAACCCAGGGTACAAGGAGAGGGCCTGTAAATATAAATATGATTAGTAACCCATAAACTACCAACTCAATTCCCAATTTTCACCCAGTAAGGCTGGTCACATCGGCTGAATTAGACCATAACCTTCCAATTTTAGGGGTACATTCGAATAAATAATATAACAAAGATTTTAACGGAAACTTCAATAACAATAAAAATATGTCTGAAAGTATAAAAAATTGTAAATATATATTCAAGAATTCTAATAATAATTCGGCAAACTCTATTAAAAATAGTAATAAAGAAGACCTACATAAAAATAAATTAATAAATAAATCTAGGAATAAAAATATTCTCTTAAATAGATGATGTTTAAATGTCAAAAATTTAAATAAAAGAAAAAACCTACATCAGTATAAATACGATAAAAATAAATATATAAGTAACCACAATAAAATAAATAAAAATAAAGGTTCAGATAATTTAAAACACGAATCACAAGATTAGAATAGGAACACAAAAATTCAATATTAATGTTTGAACAAAGGTTGAAAAAATTTAAATTGACAATAAATACATGTATATGGATATATGAAAATAAATAGACAAAATAAATTAATAAAAAAATCTATGATTAATAATAATCTGTTAAAAATAAAGAAATATTAAATGACCAAAATTTATTCACAAAGTACTTTTTTAATCTGTTATAATGGTGGATTACATTTGAAGATTTTAAAAAACAAACAAATCAACAAATTAATCCTAAAAGGAAGAACTAATTGAGAAAAAAATAAAGAAAATTTGTCATAATTCACTACTTCAAATATAAATTTTAATTTATTATTTTCTTTAAATCAACTTTTATTAGAGTTGGACATTATTATATTTTATTAATATTTTGTGAAATTAATTTTAATTAAATTCATTAATTATTTATTATTATGTATTTTGATTTGGAAGAGGCCTATGACCTAAGGGGCCTGGTTACACAATTTTAAAAATTATATAGTAAATATTGTAAAAATATGTATAAATGTCCATAATAAAGGCTAAAAATAAATAAATAAATGAATAATCGAATATATTATAAGTTAGTATGTTTCATATTAAATATATAATATACAATAAAATAATAATATTATGAATGATCTAACAATGATAATCGTTATCTAGCAAACTATCCAATAGATCTTTCGTTCTTTTCAATGGATTATAAAAATGATTAGTCTCGTATTAGCTCCTCTTCCGATTTTCCAACTAAATGAAATCTATTTCATATAACTCAAAATGTGCAAAAATGTAAATTAACACCATAGAATATTTAAGAATGAATGAAGATCAGGAAGATTTAAAAAATAGAATCAGATTCAAGTCAAGAAATGATAAAAAATTAAGGTATAAGGCTTAAATTCATTATTTATAGATGATTACAAAATATTATTAATTTTATTAATATGTGTACTATAGTAGATCTTTGTACTGTATATAAATATAAAGCAAGAAAAATAAAATCCAGTCATCTCATCGGTAACTAAATTAATATATCTTGCGAAAAATTAATAGGAAAGTATTTATTTTAAATTCTTTAATAAAATTATTATTTAACTTATTATTGATATCTAATAATATTATTACATTTTTTTATTAATAGTTCCTTTTCAGTTACCTAATTTAAGTTAATTCATTATTTAATTAAAATATTATATACAAATTAGCAATTGTTTTTATATGTATTTATGTATATTTTTGAAAAATTATTATGTATTTAATTTTGTTAATCCCTAAACCAAATGTAAAATGTGGAATAAAAAAAAATACAAACAATGTGAACATTTGGGGCGATTGATACAAAACAACGTTAATTTTGATGATGTTATGCGTCAAGTACAAGAACTAAATTTGAATCTCAAATTGGATAAATCTTAAAATTGTGCTTATTTTACCCATTTACCTATCCCAGGTATATATATATATATATATATAGATAGATATTTTGAACATAAATTTATTTAGTTATTTCCAATTTTTATTAAAACCAAGACCAGAATCAAAAACATTTTGAAAAATAAGGACCACAACAACAAGATTCGAAATCAGCATTATAACAAGAAATGACTTAAACCAATTTAATTAGTAATTAGAAATGGTTAGTGTAAATCTTTTTTTATTGAATATTAAAAATATTAATTTAACTCACTGTGTCTCTTTAAAAAAATTAATCTATTTTTTCGTTCTTCTAGGATTCTAATTATTTTACAAATATCCTTTACTTGATGGAATACAAATGGAATATATTCAAAATTAATATCTATTGATAATATTCATTGGTGATGCTACAAAATATGAATTGAAACAAAGTTCAACAAAGTAAGTCTAAGATAAATTTTATAATTATTATTAATATTATAATTCAAAATGATTTCTAATTTATAATTTTTTTTATTTTTCAAAAGAATATATCTAAGAATGTGTTCATTAAAACCAAAAGAAATACGTTCAGATTGAAGTCAAGATTGATCATAAATTAATGTATATGGCTTAAATTCATTATTTATAGATGATTTCAAAATATTATTAATTTTATTAATATGTGTACTATAGTTGATATTTGTACACTATATAAATATAAAGCAAGAAAAATAAAATCCAGTCATCTCATCGGTAACTAAATTAATATATCTTCCGGAAAATTAATAGGAAAGTATTTATTTTTAAATTCTTTAATAAAATTATTATTTCACTTATTATTGATATCTAATAATATTATTACATTTTTTTATTAATAGTTCCTTTTCAGTTACCTAATTTAAGTTAATTCATTATTTAATTAAAATATTGTATACAAATTAGCAATTGTTTTTATATGTATTTATCTATATTTTTGAAAATTATTATGTATTTAATTTTGTCAATACATATAACTAAATGTAAAATGTGGAATAAAAAAAAATACAAACAATGTGAACATTTGGGGCGATTGATACAAAACAACGTTAATTTTGATGATGTAATGCGTCAAGTACAAGTATTAAAATTGAATATCAAATTTGAAAAATCTTAAAAATGTGCTTATTTTACCCATTTACCTATCCCAGGTATATATATATATATATATATATATTTTGAACATAAATTTATTTAGTTATTTCCAAATTTTATTAAAAGCAGGACCAGAATCAAAAACATTTTGGAAAATAAACACCACAACAACAAGATTCGAAATCAGCATTATAACAAGAAATGACTTAAACCAATTTAATTAATAATTAGAAATGGTTAGTGTAAATCTTTTTTTAATTAATATTAAAAATATTAATTTAACTCACTGTGACTCTTTAAAAAAATTAATTTATTTTTTCTTTCTTCTAGGATTCTAATTATATTACAAATAACCTTTACTTGATGGAATACAAATGTTATATATTCAAAATTAATATCTATTGATAATATTCATAGGTGATGCTAAAAAATATGAATTGAAACAAAGTTCAACAAAGTAAGTCTAAGATAAATTTTATAATTATTATTAATATTATAATTCAAAATGATTTCTAATTTATAATATTTTTTATTTTTCAAAAGAATATATCTAAGAATGTGTTCATTAAAACCAAAAGAGAAGCCAACTAATTTATTAGAATTATTAGAAGACAATATATAAATATAATGGTGAAAACTTACGATGTTAACTGGTATCGTCTGCGCCCCATATACGACGAAGGATCCCGATATGTGGGTGAAAATGACCAGGAATTGTTATCCTAGGTCGTGTAATAAGGCGGATACTACCAATAATAATATTATGTTATGTGATTGGTCTCTTGCATATGACAAGCCACATCACCATAAACATCAATGGTAGGTTTAATTTACTATAGTATTTCAGTAATTTTCAATTTGTCCAAGTTAAGTTTTATTTATATACCAATACCTATAATTTAAATAAATTTTCATATATAGAAAGAAGAAAATTAGCAAAAAAATATCAATTAACACCATAGAATATTTAAGAATGAATGAAGATCAGGAAGATTTAAAAAATACGTTCAGAGTGAAGTCAAGAAATGATCATAAATTAAGGTATATGGCTTAAATTCATTATTTATAGATGATATCAAAATATTATTAATTTTATTTATATGTGCACTATAGTTGATATTTGTACACTATAAAAATATAAAGCAAGAAAAATAAAATCCAGTCCTCTCATTTGGTAACTAAATTAATATATCTTCCGGAAAATTAATAGGAAAGTATTTATTTTAAATTCTTTAATAAAATTATTATTTCACTTATTATTGATATCTAATAATATTATTACATTTTTTTATTAATAGTTCCTTTTCAGTTACCTAATTTAAGTTAATTCATTATTTAATTAAAATATTATATACAAATTAGCAATTGTTTTTATATGTATTTATCTATATTTTTGAAAATTATTATGTATTTAATTTTGTTAATCCCTAAACCAAATGTAAAATGTGGAATAAAAAAAAATACAAACAATGTGAACATTTGGGGCGATTGATACAAAACAACGTTAATTTTGATGATGTTATGCGTCAAGTACAAGAACTAAATTTGAATCTCAAATTGGATAAATCTTAAAATTGTGCTTATTTTACCCATTTACCTATCCCAGGTATATATATATATATATATATAGATAGATATTTTGAACATAAATTTATTTAGTTATTTCCAATTTTTATTAAAACCAAGACCAGAATCAAAAACATTTTGAAAAATAAGGACCACAACAACAAGATTCGAAATCAGCATTATAACAAGAAATGACTTAAACCAATTTAATTAGTAATTAGAAATGGTTAGTGTAAATCTTTTTTTATTGAATATTAAAAATATTAATTTAACTCACTGTGTCTCTTTAAAAAAATTAATCTATTTTTTCGTTCTTCTAGGATTCTAATTATTTTACAAATATCCTTTACTTGATGGAATACAAATGGAATATATTCAAAATTAATATCTATTGATAATATTCATTGGTGATGCTACAAAATATGAATTGAAACAAAGTTCAACAAAGTAAGTCTAAGATAAATTTTATAATTATTATTAATATTATAATTCAAAATGATTTCTAATTTATAATTTTTTTTATTTTTCAAAAGAATATATCTAAGAATGTGTTCATTAAAACCAAAAGAAATACGTTCAGATTGAAGTCAAGATTGATCATAAATTAATGTATATGGCTTAAATTCATTATTTATAGATGATTTCAAAATATTATTAATTTTATTAATATGTGTACTATAGTTGATATTTGTACACTATATAAATATAAAGCAAGAAAAATAAAATCCAGTCATCTCATCGGTAACTAAATTAATATATCTTCCGGAAAATTAATAGGAAAGTATTTATTTTTAAATTCTTTAATAAAATTATTATTTCACTTATTATTGATATCTAATAATATTATTACATTTTTTTATTAATAGTTCCTTTTCAGTTACCTAATTTAAGTTAATTCATTATTTAATTAAAATATTGTATACAAATTAGCAATTGTTTTTATATGTATTTATCTATATTTTTGAAAATTATTATGTATTTAATTTTGTCAATACATATAACTAAATGTAAAATGTGGAATAAAAAAAAATACAAACAATGTGAACATTTGGGGCGATTGATACAAAACAACGTTAATTTTGATGATGTAATGCGTCAAGTACAAGTATTAAAATTGAATATCAAATTTGAAAAATCTTAAAAATGTGCTTATTTTACCCATTTACCTATCCCAGGTATATATATATATATATATATATATTTTGAACATAAATTTATTTAGTTATTTCCAAATTTTATTAAAAGCAGGACCAGAATCAAAAACATTTTGGAAAATAAACACCACAACAACAAGATTCGAAATCAGCATTATAACAAGAAATGACTTAAACCAATTTAATTAATAATTAGAAATGGTTAGTGTAAATCTTTTTTTAATTAATATTAAAAATATTAATTTAACTCACTGTGACTCTTTAAAAAAATTAATTTATTTTTTCTTTCTTCTAGGATTCTAATTATATTACAAATAACCTTTACTTGATGGAATACAAATGTTATATATTCAAAATTAATATCTATTGATAATATTCATAGGTGATGCTAAAAAATATGAATTGAAACAAAGTTCAACAAAGTAAGTCTAAGATAAATTTTATAATTATTATTAATATTATAATTCAAAATGATTTCTAATTTATAATATTTTTTATTTTTCAAAAGAATATATCTAAGAATGTGTTCATTAAAACCAAAAGAGAAGCCAACTAATTTATTAGAATTATTAGAAGACAATATATAAATATAATGGTGAAAACTTACGATGTTAACTGGTATCGTCTGCGCCCCATATACGACGAAGGATCCCGATATGTGGGTGAAAATGACCAGGAATTGTTATCCTAGGTCGTGTAATAAGGCGGATACTACCAATAATAATATTATGTTATGTGATTGGTCTCTTGCATATGACAAGCCACATCACCATAAACATCAATGGTAGGTTTAATTTACTATAGTATTTCAGTAATTTTCAATTTGTCCAAGTTAAGTTTTATTTATATACCAATACCTATAATTTAAATAAATTTTCATATATAGAAAGAAGAAAATTAGCAAAAAAATATCAATTAACACCATAGAATATTTAAGAATGAATGAAGATCAGGAAGATTTAAAAAATACGTTCAGAGTGAAGTCAAGAAATGATCATAAATTAAGGTATATGGCTTAAATTCATTATTTATAGATGATATCAAAATATTATTAATTTTATTTATATGTGCACTATAGTTGATATTTGTACACTATAAAAATATAAAGCAAGAAAAATAAAATCCAGTCCTCTCATTTGGTAACTAAATTAATATATCTTCCGGAAAATTAATAGGAAAGTATTTATTTTAAATTCTTTAATAAAATTATTATTTCACTTATTATTGATATCTAATAATATTATTACATTTTTTTATTAATAGTTCCTTTTCAGTTACCTAATTTAAGTTAATTCATTATTTAATTAAAATATTATATACAAATTAGCAATTGTTTTTATATGTATTTATCTATATTTTTGAAAATTATTATGTATTTAATTTTGTCAATACATATAACTAAATGTAAAATGTGTAATAAAAAAAAATACAAACAATGTGAACATTTGGGGCGATTGATACAAAACAACGTTAATTTTGATGATGTAATGCGTCAAGTACAAGTATTAAAATTGAATATCAAATTTGAAAAATCTTAAAAATGTGCTTATTTTACCCATTTACCTATCCCAGGTATATATATATATATATATATATATTTTGAACATAAATTTATTTAGTTATTTCCAATTTTTATTAAAAGCAGGACCAGAATCAAAAACATTTTGGAAAATAAACACCACAACAACAAGATTCGAAATCAGCATTATAACAAGAAATGACTTAAACCAATTTAATTAGTAATTAGAAATGGTTAGTGTAAATCTTTTTTTAATTAATATTAAAAATATTAATTTAACTCACTGTGACTCTTTAAAAAAATTAATTTATTTTTTCTTTCTTCTAGGATTCTAATTATATTACAAATAACCTTTACTTGATGGAATACAAATGTTATATATTCAAAATTAATATCTATTGATAATATTCATAGGTGATGCTAAAAAATATGAATTGAAACAAAGTTCAACAAAGTAAGTCTAAGATAAATTTTATAATTATTATTAATATTATAATTCAAAATGATTTCTAATTTATAATATTTTTTATTTTTCAAAAGAATATATCTAAGAATGTGTTCATTAAAACCAAAAGAGAAGCCAACTAATTTATTAGAATTATTAGAAGACAATATATAAATATAATGGTGAAAACTTACGATGTTAACTGGTATCGTCTGCGCCCCATATACGACGAAGGATCCCGATATGTGGGTGAAAATGACCAGGAATTGTTATCCTAGGTCGTGTGATAAGGCGGATACTACCAATAATAATATTATGTTATGTGATTGGTCTCTTGCATATGACAAGCCACATCACCATAAACATCAATGGTAGGTTTAATTTACTATAGTATTTCAGTAATTTTCAATTTGTCCAAGTTAAGTTTTATTTATATACCAATACCTATAATTTAAATAAATTTTCATATATAGAAAGAAGAAAATTAGCAAAAAAATATCAATTAACACCATAGAATATTTAAGAATGAATGAAGATCAGGAAGATTTAAAAAATACGTTCAGAGTGAAGTCAAGAAATGATCATAAATTAAGGTATATGGCTTAAATTCATTATTTATAGATGATATCAAAATATTATTAATTTTATTTATATGTGCACTATAGTTGATATTTGTACACTATAAAAATATAAAGCAAGAAAAATAAAATCCAGTCCTCTCATTTGGTAACTAAATTAATATATCTTCCGGAAAATTAATAGGAAAGTATTTATTTTAAATTCTTTAATAAAATTATTATTTCACTTATTATTGATATCTAATAATATTATTACATTTTTTTATTAATAGTTCCTTTTCAGTTACCTAATTTAAGTTAATTCATTATTTAATTAAAATATTATATACAAATTAGCAATTGTTTTTATATGTATTTATGTATATTTTTGAAAATTATTATGTATTTAATTTTGTCAATCCACATAACCAAATGTAAAATGTGTAATAAAAAAAAATACAAACAATCTGAACATTTGGGGCGATTGATACAAAACGTTAATTTTGATGATGTAATGCGTCAAGTACAAGAACTAAAATTGAATATAAAATTTGAAAAATCTTAAAAATGTGCTTATTTTACCCATTTACCTATCCCAGGTATATATATATATATAGATATTTTGAAATTAAATTTATTTAGGTATTTCCAATTTTTATTAAAAGCAGAACCAGAAACAAAAACATTTTGGAAAATAAGCACCACAACAAGAAGATTCGAAATCAGCATTATAACAAGAAAAGACTTAAACCAATTTAATTAGTAATAAGAAATGGTTAGTGTAAATCTTTTTTTAATGAATATTAAAAATATTAATTTAACTCACTGTGTCTCTTTAAAAAAATTAATTTATTTTTTCTTTCTTCTAGGATTCTAATTATATTACAAATAACCTTTACTTGATGGAATACAAATGTTATATATTCAAAATTAATATCTATTGATAATATTCATTGGTGATGCTACAAAATATGAATTGAAACAAAGTTCAACAAAGTAAGTCTAAGATAAATTTTATAATTATTATTAATATTATAATTCAAAATGATTTCTAATTTATAATTTTTTTTATTTTTCAAAAGAATATATCTAAGAATGTGTTCATTAAAACCAAAAGAGAAGCCACTAATTTATTAGAATTATTAGAAGACAATATATAAATATAATGGTGAAAACTTACGATGTTAACTGGTATCGTCTGCGCCCCATATACGACGAAGGATCCCGATATGTGGGTGAAAATGACCAGGAATTGTTATCCTAGGTCGTGTGATAAGGCGGATACTACCAATAATAATATTATGTTATGTGATTGTTCTCTTGCATATGACAAGCCACATCACCATAAACATCAATGGTAAGTTTAATTTACTATAGTATTTTAGTAATTTTCAATTTGTCCAAGTTAAGTTTTATTTATATACCAATACCTATAATTTGAATAAATTTTCATATTTAGAAAGAAGAAAATCAGCAAAAATATAAATTAAAACCATAGAATATTTAAGAATGAATGAAGATCAGGAAGATTTAAAAAATACGTTAAGATTGAAGTCAAGAAATGATCATAAATTAAGGTATATGGCTTAAATTCATTATTTATAGATGATTTCAAAATATTATTAATTTTATTAATATGTGTACTATAGTTGATATTTGTACACTATATAAATATAAAGCAAGAAAAATAAAATCCAGTCCTCTCATTTGGTAACTAAATTAATATATCTTCCGGAAAATTAATAGGAAAGTATTTATTTTAAATTCTTTAATAAAATTATTATTTCACTTATTATTGATATCTAATAATATTATTACATTTTTTTATTAATCGTTCCTTTTCAGTTACCTAATTTAAGTTAATTCATTTTTTAATTAAAATATTATATACAAATTAGCAATTGTTTTTATATGTATTTATCTATATTTTTGAAAATTATTATGTATTTAATTTTGTCAATACATATAACTAAATGTAAAATGTGTAATAAAAAAAAATACAAACAATGTGAACATTTGGGGCGATTGATACAAAACAACGTTAATTTTGATGATGTAATGCGTCAAGTACAAGAATTAAAATTGAATATCAAATTTGAAAAATCTTAAAAATGTGCTTATTTTACCCATTTACCAATCCCAGGTATATATATATATATATATATTTATTTTGAACATAAATTTATTTAGTTATTTCCAAATTTTATTAAAAGCAGGACCAGAATCAAAAACATTTTGGAAAATAAACACCACAACAACAAGATTCGAAATCAGCATTATAACAAGAAATGACTTAAACCAATTTAATTAGTAATTAGAAATGGTTAGTGTAAATCTTTTTTTAATGAATATTAAAAATATTAATTTAACTCACTGTGTCTCTTTAAAAAAATTAATTTATTTTTTCTTTCTTCTAGGATTCTAATTATATTACAAATAACCTTTACTTGATGGAATACAAATGTTATATATTCAAAATTAATATCTATTGATAATATTCATAGGTGATGCTAAAAAATATGAATTGAAACAAAGTTCAACAAAGTAAGTCTAAGATAAATTTTATAATTATTATTAATATTATAATTCAAAATGATTTCTAATTTATAATATTTTTTATTTTTCAAAAGAATATATCTAAGAATGTGTTCATTAAAACCAAAAGAGAAGCCAACTAATTTATTAGAATTATTAGAAGACAATATATAAATATAATGGTGAAAACTTACGATGTTAACTGGTATCGTCTGCGCCCCATATACGACGAAGGATCCCGATATGTGGGTGAAAATGACCAGGAATTGTTATCCTAGGTCGTGTGATAAGGCGGATACTACCAATAATAATATTATGTTATGTGATTGGTCTCTTGCATATGACAAGCCACATCACCATAAACATCAATGGTAGGTTTAATTTACTATAGTATTTTAGTAATTTTCAATTTGTCCAAGTTAATTTTTATTTATATACCAATACCTATAATTTAAATAAATTTTCATATATAGAAAGAAGAAAATTAGCAAAAAAATATCAATTAACACCATAGAATATTTAAGAATGAATGAAGATCAGGAAGATTTAAAAAATACGTTCAGATTGAAGTCAAGATTGATCATAAATTAATGTATATGGCTTAAATTCATTATTTATAGATGATTTCAAAATATTATTAATTTTATTAATATGTGTACTATAGTTGATATTTGTACACTATATAAATATAAAGCAAGAAAAATAAAATCCAGTCATCTCATCGGTAACTAAATTAATATATCTTCCGGAAAATTAATAGGAAAGTATTTATTTTAAATTCTTTAATAAAATTATTATTTCACTTATTATTGATATCTAATAATATTATTACATTTTTTTATTAATAGTTCCTTTTCAGTTACCTAATTTAAGTTAATTCATTATTTAATTAAAATATTATATACAAATTAGCAATTGTTTTTATATGTATTTATGTATATTTTTGAAAATTATTATGTATTTAATTTTGTCAATCCACATAACCAAATGTAAAATGTGTAATAAAAAAAAATACAAACAATCTGAACATTTGGGGCGATTGATACAAAACAACGTTAATTTTGATGATGTAATGCGTCAAGTACAAGAATTAAAATTGAATATCAAATTTGAAAAATCTTAAAAATGTGCTTATTTTACCCATTTACCTATCCCAGGTATATATATATATAGATATTTTGAAATTAAATTTATTTAGGTATTTCCAATTTTTATTAAAAGCAGAACCAGAATCAAAAACATTTTGGAAAATAAGCACCACAACAAGAAGATTCGAAATCAGCATTATAACAAGAAAAGACTTAAACCAATTTAATTAGTAATAAGAAATGGTTAGTGTAAATCTTTTTTTATTGAATATTAAAAATATTAATTTAACTCACTGTGTCTCTTTAAAAAAATTAATTTATTTTTTCTTTCTTCTAGGATTCTAATTATATTACAAATAACCTTTACTTGATGGAATACAAATGTTATATATTCAAAATTAATATCTATTGATAATATTCATAGGTGATGCTAAAAAATATGAATTGAAACAAAGTTCAACAAAGTAAGTCTAAGATAAATTTTATAATTATTATTAATATTATAATTCAAAATGATTTCTAATTTATAATTTTTTTTATTTTTCAAAAGAATATATCTAAGAATGTGTTCATTAAAACCAAAAGAGAAGCCAACTAATTTATTAGAATTATTAGAAGACAATATATAAATATAATGGTGAAAACTTACGAGGTTAACTGGTATCGTCTGCGCCCCATATACGACGAAGGATCCCGATATGTGGGTGAAAATGACCAGGAATTGTTATCCTAGGTCGTGTGATAAGGCGGATACTACCAATAATAATATTATGTTATGTGATTGGTCTCTTGCTTATGACAAGCCACATCACCATAAACATCAATGGTAGGTTTAATTTACTATAGTATTTTAGTAATTTTCAATTTGTCCAAGTTAATTTTTATTTATATACCAATACCTATAATTTAAATAAATTTTCATATTTAGAAAGAAGAAAATTAGCAAAAAAATATCAATTAACACCATAGAATATTTAAGAATGAATGAAGATCACGAAGATTTAAAAAATACGTTCAGAGTGAAGTCAAGAAATGATCATAAATTAAGGTATAAGGCTTAAATTCATTATATATAGGTGATTTTTAGTTATTAATCAGATTGATTATATCAAAAGATTGGTAAGACCTACCCAAGGCAACATCAGACCTATTCTAATAGCATTCAGAACACTAAGAATTAGAAACATAATTTTTAGATAGAAAACAAATTAAAAGACCTTTCACAATATTTTACTGAAGAGTTTCTAAAAAATTTTTTGGTAATTAGAAAGAAACTGATCCCACAAATGATAAAAGCTAGAGGGGAGGGGAAAAGTTGGCTACAATAAAATATGACGAGTTAATAATAAAGACCAAACTGTTTAACTTCAGTTAGAATGAAAACAAAACAAAAAGATTTTTAAGTGAATCTCCACCCACTCCACAGGCCACTGATTAAAATGAAACAGGGAACACAAAGATAACAAATAGATAAAAGACCAAGAAATAATGAAAAAAGAATAAATGCAAGAGTAAAAAATAAAAAATAAAGTTGATAAACGGAACAAAATATAAACATTCCTGAAATTTAGAAGCAGCTCCCTCGAGTGTGTGAGTGGAACACCAGAGCAACAATGATGCCAACCAGATAGAACCCAGGGTACAAGGAGAGGGCCTGTAAATATAAATATGATTAGTAACCCATAAACTACCAACTCAATTCCCAATTTTCACCCAGTAAGGCTGGTCACATCGGCTGAATTAGACCATAACCTTCCAATTTTAGGGGTACATTCGAATAAATAATATAACAAAGATTTTAACGGAAACTTCAATAACAATAAAAATATGTCTGAAAGTATAAAAAATTGTAAATATATATTCAAGAATTCTAATAATAATTCGGCAAACTCTATTAAAAATAGTAATAAAGAAGACCTACATAAAAATAAATTAATAAATAAATCTAGGAATAAAAATATTCTCTTAAATAGATGATGTTTAAATGTCAAAAATTTAAATAAAAGAAAAAACCTACATCAGTATAAATACGATAAAAATAAATATATAAGTAACCACAATAAAATAAATAAAAATAAAGGTTCAGATAATTTAAAACACGAATCACAAGATTAGAATAGGAACACAAAAATTCAATATTAATGTTTGAACAAAGGTTGAAAAAATTTAAATTGACAATAAATACATGTATATGGATATATGAAAATAAATAGACAAAATAAATTAATAAAAAAATCTATGATTAATAATAATCTGTTAAAAATAAAGAAATATTAAATGACCAAAATTTATTCACAAAGTACTTTTTTAATCTGTTATAATGGTGGATTACATTTGAAGATTTTAAAAAACAAACAAATCAACAAATTAATCCTAAAAGGAAGAACTAATTGAGAAAAAAATAAAGAAAATTTGTCATAATTCACTACTTCAAATATAAATTTTAATTTATTATTTTCTTTAAATCAACTTTTATTAGAGTTGGACATTATTATATTTTATTAATATTTTGTGAAATTAATTTTAATTAAATTCATTAATTATTTATTATTATGTATTTTGATTTGGAAGAGGCCTATGACCTAAGGGGCCTGGTTACACAATTTTAAAAATTATATAGTAAATATTGTAAAAATATGTATAAATGTCCATAATAAAGGCTAAAAATAAATAAATAAATGAATAATCGAATATATTATAAGTTAGTATGTTTCATATTAAATATATAATATACAATAAAATAATAATATTATGAATGATCTAACAATGATAATCGTTATCTAGCAAACTATCCAATAGATCTTTCGTTCTTTTCAATGGATTATAAAAATGATTAGTCTCGTATTAGCTCCTCTTCCGATTTTCCAACTAAATGAAATCTATTTCATATAACTCAAAATGTGCAAAAATGTAAATTAACACCATAGAATATTTAAGAATGAATGAAGATCAGGAAGATTTAAAAAATAGAATCAGATTCAAGTCAAGAAATGATAAAAAATTAAGGTATAAGGCTTAAATTCATTATTTATAGATGATTACAAAATATTATTAATTTTATTAATATGTGTACTATAGTAGATCTTTGTACTGTATATAAATATAAAGCAAGAAAAATAAAATCCAGTCATCTCATCGGTAACTAAATTAATATATCTTGCGAAAAATTAATAGGAAAGTATTTATTTTAAATTCTTTAATAAAATTATTATTTAACTTATTATTGATATCTAATAATATTATTACATTTTTTTATTAATAGTTCCTTTTCAGTTACCTAATTTAAGTTAATTCATTATTTAATTAAAATATTATATACAAATTAGCAATTGTTTTTATATGTATTTATGTATATTTTTGAAAAATTATTATGTATTTAATTTTGTTAATCCCTAAACCAAATGTAAAATGTGGAATAAAAAAAAATACAAACAATGTGAACATTTGGGGCGATTGATACAAAACAACGTTAATTTTGATGATGTTATGCGTCAAGTACAAGAACTAAATTTGAATCTCAAATTGGATAAATCTTAAAATTGTGCTTATTTTACCCATTTACCTATCCCAGGTATATATATATATATATATATAGATAGATATTTTGAACATAAATTTATTTAGTTATTTCCAATTTTTATTAAAACCAAGACCAGAATCAAAAACATTTTGAAAAATAAGGACCACAACAACAAGATTCGAAATCAGCATTATAACAAGAAATGACTTAAACCAATTTAATTAGTAATTAGAAATGGTTAGTGTAAATCTTTTTTTATTGAATATTAAAAATATTAATTTAACTCACTGTGTCTCTTTAAAAAAATTAATCTATTTTTTCGTTCTTCTAGGATTCTAATTATTTTACAAATATCCTTTACTTGATGGAATACAAATGGAATATATTCAAAATTAATATCTATTGATAATATTCATTGGTGATGCTACAAAATATGAATTGAAACAAAGTTCAACAAAGTAAGTCTAAGATAAATTTTATAATTATTATTAATATTATAATTCAAAATGATTTCTAATTTATAATTTTTTTTATTTTTCAAAAGAATATATCTAAGAATGTGTTCATTAAAACCAAAAGAAATACGTTCAGATTGAAGTCAAGATTGATCATAAATTAATGTATATGGCTTAAATTCATTATTTATAGATGATTTCAAAATATTATTAATTTTATTAATATGTGTACTATAGTTGATATTTGTACACTATATAAATATAAAGCAAGAAAAATAAAATCCAGTCATCTCATCGGTAACTAAATTAATATATCTTCCGGAAAATTAATAGGAAAGTATTTATTTTTAAATTCTTTAATAAAATTATTATTTCACTTATTATTGATATCTAATAATATTATTACATTTTTTTATTAATAGTTCCTTTTCAGTTACCTAATTTAAGTTAATTCATTATTTAATTAAAATATTGTATACAAATTAGCAATTGTTTTTATATGTATTTATCTATATTTTTGAAAATTATTATGTATTTAATTTTGTCAATACATATAACTAAATGTAAAATGTGGAATAAAAAAAAATACAAACAATGTGAACATTTGGGGCGATTGATACAAAACAACGTTAATTTTGATGATGTAATGCGTCAAGTACAAGTATTAAAATTGAATATCAAATTTGAAAAATCTTAAAAATGTGCTTATTTTACCCATTTACCTATCCCAGGTATATATATATATATATATATATATTTTGAACATAAATTTATTTAGTTATTTCCAAATTTTATTAAAAGCAGGACCAGAATCAAAAACATTTTGGAAAATAAACACCACAACAACAAGATTCGAAATCAGCATTATAACAAGAAATGACTTAAACCAATTTAATTAATAATTAGAAATGGTTAGTGTAAATCTTTTTTTAATTAATATTAAAAATATTAATTTAACTCACTGTGACTCTTTAAAAAAATTAATTTATTTTTTCTTTCTTCTAGGATTCTAATTATATTACAAATAACCTTTACTTGATGGAATACAAATGTTATATATTCAAAATTAATATCTATTGATAATATTCATAGGTGATGCTAAAAAATATGAATTGAAACAAAGTTCAACAAAGTAAGTCTAAGATAAATTTTATAATTATTATTAATATTATAATTCAAAATGATTTCTAATTTATAATATTTTTTATTTTTCAAAAGAATATATCTAAGAATGTGTTCATTAAAACCAAAAGAGAAGCCAACTAATTTATTAGAATTATTAGAAGACAATATATAAATATAATGGTGAAAACTTACGATGTTAACTGGTATCGTCTGCGCCCCATATACGACGAAGGATCCCGATATGTGGGTGAAAATGACCAGGAATTGTTATCCTAGGTCGTGTAATAAGGCGGATACTACCAATAATAATATTATGTTATGTGATTGGTCTCTTGCATATGACAAGCCACATCACCATAAACATCAATGGTAGGTTTAATTTACTATAGTATTTCAGTAATTTTCAATTTGTCCAAGTTAAGTTTTATTTATATACCAATACCTATAATTTAAATAAATTTTCATATATAGAAAGAAGAAAATTAGCAAAAAAATATCAATTAACACCATAGAATATTTAAGAATGAATGAAGATCAGGAAGATTTAAAAAATACGTTCAGAGTGAAGTCAAGAAATGATCATAAATTAAGGTATATGGCTTAAATTCATTATTTATAGATGATATCAAAATATTATTAATTTTATTTATATGTGCACTATAGTTGATATTTGTACACTATAAAAATATAAAGCAAGAAAAATAAAATCCAGTCCTCTCATTTGGTAACTAAATTAATATATCTTCCGGAAAATTAATAGGAAAGTATTTATTTTAAATTCTTTAATAAAATTATTATTTCACTTATTATTGATATCTAATAATATTATTACATTTTTTTATTAATAGTTCCTTTTCAGTTACCTAATTTAAGTTAATTCATTATTTAATTAAAATATTATATACAAATTAGCAATTGTTTTTATATGTATTTATCTATATTTTTGAAAATTATTATGTATTTAATTTTGTCAATACATATAACTAAATGTAAAATGTGTAATAAAAAAAAATACAAACAATGTGAACATTTGGGGCGATTGATACAAAACAACGTTAATTTTGATGATGTAATGCGTCAAGTACAAGTATTAAAATTGAATATCAAATTTGAAAAATCTTAAAAATGTGCTTATTTTACCCATTTACCTATCCCAGGTATATATATATATATATATATATATATTTTGAACATAAATTTATTTAGTTATTTCCAATTTTTATTAAAAGCAGGACCAGAATCAAAAACATTTTGGAAAATAAACACCACAACAACAAGATTCGAAATCAGCATTATAACAAGAAATGACTTAAACCAATTTAATTAGTAATTAGAAATGGTTAGTGTAAATCTTTTTTTAATTAATATTAAAAATATTAATTTAACTCACTGTGACTCTTTAAAAAAATTAATTTATTTTTTCTTTCTTCTAGGATTCTAATTATATTACAAATAACCTTTACTTGATGGAATACAAATGTTATATATTCAAAATTAATATCTATTGATAATATTCATAGGTGATGCTAAAAAATATGAATTGAAACAAAGTTCAACAAAGTAAGTCTAAGATAAATTTTATAATTATTATTAATATTATAATTCAAAATGATTTCTAATTTATAATATTTTTTATTTTTCAAAAGAATATATCTAAGAATGTGTTCATTAAAACCAAAAGAGAAGCCAACTAATTTATTAGAATTATTAGAAGACAATATATAAATATAATGGTGAAAACTTACGATGTTAACTGGTATCGTCTGCGCCCCATATACGACGAAGGATCCCGATATGTGGGTGAAAATGACCAGGAATTGTTATCCTAGGTCGTGTGATAAGGCGGATACTACCAATAATAATATTATGTTATGTGATTGGTCTCTTGCATATGACAAGCCACATCACCATAAACATCAATGGTAGGTTTAATTTACTATAGTATTTCAGTAATTTTCAATTTGTCCAAGTTAAGTTTTATTTATATACCAATACCTATAATTTAAATAAATTTTCATATATAGAAAGAAGAAAATTAGCAAAAAAATATCAATTAACACCATAGAATATTTAAGAATGAATGAAGATCAGGAAGATTTAAAAAATACGTTCAGAGTGAAGTCAAGAAATGATCATAAATTAAGGTATATGGCTTAAATTCATTATTTATAGATGATATCAAAATATTATTAATTTTATTTATATGTGCACTATAGTTGATATTTGTACACTATAAAAATATAAAGCAAGAAAAATAAAATCCAGTCCTCTCATTTGGTAACTAAATTAATATATCTTCCGGAAAATTAATAGGAAAGTATTTATTTTAAATTCTTTAATAAAATTATTATTTCACTTATTATTGATATCTAATAATATTATTACATTTTTTTATTAATAGTTCCTTTTCAGTTACCTAATTTAAGTTAATTCATTATTTAATTAAAATATTATATACAAATTAGCAATTGTTTTTATATGTATTTATGTATATTTTTGAAAATTATTATGTATTTAATTTTGTCAATCCACATAACCAAATGTAAAATGTGTAATAAAAAAAAATACAAACAATCTGAACATTTGGGGCGATTGATACAAAACGTTAATTTTGATGATGTAATGCGTCAAGTACAAGAACTAAAATTGAATATAAAATTTGAAAAATCTTAAAAATGTGCTTATTTTACCCATTTACCTATCCCAGGTATATATATATATATAGATATTTTGAAATTAAATTTATTTAGGTATTTCCAATTTTTATTAAAAGCAGAACCAGAAACAAAAACATTTTGGAAAATAAGCACCACAACAAGAAGATTCGAAATCAGCATTATAACAAGAAAAGACTTAAACCAATTTAATTAGTAATAAGAAATGGTTAGTGTAAATCTTTTTTTAATGAATATTAAAAATATTAATTTAACTCACTGTGTCTCTTTAAAAAAATTAATTTATTTTTTCTTTCTTCTAGGATTCTAATTATATTACAAATAACCTTTACTTGATGGAATACAAATGTTATATATTCAAAATTAATATCTATTGATAATATTCATTGGTGATGCTACAAAATATGAATTGAAACAAAGTTCAACAAAGTAAGTCTAAGATAAATTTTATAATTATTATTAATATTATAATTCAAAATGATTTCTAATTTATAATTTTTTTTATTTTTCAAAAGAATATATCTAAGAATGTGTTCATTAAAACCAAAAGAGAAGCCACTAATTTATTAGAATTATTAGAAGACAATATATAAATATAATGGTGAAAACTTACGATGTTAACTGGTATCGTCTGCGCCCCATATACGACGAAGGATCCCGATATGTGGGTGAAAATGACCAGGAATTGTTATCCTAGGTCGTGTGATAAGGCGGATACTACCAATAATAATATTATGTTATGTGATTGTTCTCTTGCATATGACAAGCCACATCACCATAAACATCAATGGTAAGTTTAATTTACTATAGTATTTTAGTAATTTTCAATTTGTCCAAGTTAAGTTTTATTTATATACCAATACCTATAATTTGAATAAATTTTCATATTTAGAAAGAAGAAAATTAGCAAAAATATAAATTAAAACCATAGAATATTTAAGAATGAATGAAGATCAGGAAGATTTAAAAAATACGTTCAGATTGAAGTCAAGATTGATCATAAATTAATGTATATGGCTTAAATTCATTATTTATAGATGATTTCAAAATATTATTAATTTTATTAATATGTGTATTATAGTTGATATTTGTACACTATATAAATATAAAGCAAGAAAAATAAAATCCAGTCATCTCATCGGTAACTAAATTAATATATCTTCCGGAAAATTAATAGGAAAGTATTTATTTTAAATTCTTTAATAAAATTATTATTTCACTTATTATTGATATCTAATAATATTATTACATTTTTTTATTAATAGTTCCTTTTCAGTTACCTAATTTAAGTTAATTCATTATTTAATTAAAATATTATATACAAATTAGCAATTGTTTTTATATGTATTTATCTATATTTTTGAAAATTATTATGTATTTAATTTTGTCAATACATATAACTAAATGTAAAATGTGTAATAAAAAAAAATACAAACAATGTGAACATTTGGGGCGATTGATACAAAACAACGTTAATTTTGATGATGTAATGCGTCAAGTACAAGTATTAAAATTGAATATCAAATTTGAAAAATCTTAAAAATGTGCTTATTTTACCCATTTACCTATCCCAGGTATATATATATATATATATATATATATATTTTGAACATAAATTTATTTAGTTATTTCCAATTTTTATTAAAAGCAGGACCAGAATCAAAAACATTTTGGAAAATAAACACCACAACAACAAGATTCGAAATCAGCATTATAACAAGAAATGACTTAAACCAATTTAATTAGTAATTAGAAATGGTTAGTGTAAATCTTTTTTTAATGAATATTAAAAATATTAATTTAACTCACTGTGTCTCTTTAAAAAAATTAATTTATTTTTTCTTTCTTCTAGGATTCTAATTATATTACAAATAACCTTTACTTGATGGAATACAAATGTTATATATTCAAAATTAATATCTATTGATAATATTCATAGGTGATGCTAAAAAATATGAATTGAAATGGTATCGTCTGCGCCCCATATACGACGAAGGATCCCGATATGTGGGTGAAAATGACCAGGAATTGTTATCCTAGGTCGTGTGATAAGGCGGATACTACCAATAATAATATTATGTTATGTGATTGGTCTCTTGCATATGACAAGCCACATCACCATAAACATCAATGGTAGGTTTTATTTACTATAGTATTTTAGTAATTTTCAATTTATCCAAGTTAATTTTTATTTATATATACCAATACCTATAATTTAAATAAATTTTCAAATTTAGAAAGAAGAAAATTAGCAAAATATAAATTAACACCATAGAATATTTAAGAATGAATGAAGATCAGGAAGATTTAAAAAATACGTTCAGATTGAAGTCAAGAAATGATCATAAATTAAGGTATGTGGCTTAAATTCATTATTTATAGATGATTTCAAATTATTATTAATTTTATTAATATGTGCAGTATAGTTGATATTTGTACACTATATAAATATAAAGCAAGAAAAATAAAATCCAGTCCTCTCATCGGTAACTAAATTAATATATCTTCCGGAAAATTAATAGGAAAGTATTTATTTTAAATTCTTTAAAAAAATTATTATTTCATTTATTATTGATATCTAATAATATTATTACATTTTTTTAATAGTTCCTTTTCAGTAACCTATTTAAGTTAATTCATTATTTAATTAAAATATTATATACAAATTAGCAATTGTTTTTATATGTATTTATCTATATTTTTGAAAATTATTATGTATTTAATTTTGTCAATCCATATAACTAAATGAAAAATGTGTAATAAAAAAAAATACAAACAATGTGAACATTTGGGGCGATTGATACAAAGCAACGTTAATTTTGATGATGTAATGCGTCAAGTACAAGAACTAAAATTGAATATAAAATTTGAAAAATCTTAAAAATGTGCTTATTTTATCCATTTACCTATCCTAGGTAAATATATATATATATATATATAGATATTTTGAAATTAAATTTATTTAGGTATTTCCAATTTTTATTAAAAGCAGAACCAGAATCAAAAACATTTTGGAAAATAAGCACCACAACAAGAAGATTCGAAATCAGCATTATAACAAGAAAAGACTTAAACCAATTTAATTAGTAATAAGAAATGTTTAGTGTAAATCTTTTTTTATTGAATATTAAAAATATTAATTTAACTCACTGTGTCTCTTTAAAAAAATTAATTTATTTTTTCTTTCTTCTAGGATTCTAATTATATTACAAATAACCTTTACTTGATGGAATACAAATGTTATATATTCAAAATTAATATCTATTGATAATATTCATTGGTGATGCTACAAAATATGAATTGAAACAAAGTTCAACAAAGTAAGTCTAAGATAAATTTTATAATTATTATTAATATTATAATTCAAAATGATTTCTAATTTATAATTTTTTTTATTTTTCAAAAGAATATATCTAAGAATGTGTTCATTAAAACCAAAAGAGAAGCCAACTAATTTATTAGAATTATTAGAAGACAATATATAAATATAATGGTGAAATCCTGCTTCAAAATGTCGTGACCAACACTAGAATGTATTTGCATGTTTTGTTGACTACGAAAAAGCCTTTGACAGAATAAAACACACTAGACTGATTGAACTTCTGTGCGATGCTGGAGTGGACGAAAAAGATATCAGGATTATAAAAAATCTGTACTGGAGGCAATATGCCGTAATCAGAGTAGGAAAATCCACAACACCGGGAATTGAGATCCAGAGAGGAGTCCGTCAAGGATGCATTCTCTCTCCCCTTTTATTTAATCTCTATGCTGACAGAATTTTTAAGGAGGCCTTGGAAGAACTGGATATAGGGGTGAAAGTAAATGGCGTACCAATTAGTACAATTAAATATGCCGACGACACTGTGATCCTGTCTGAAAACATTGAAGACCTTCAACTACTTCTGAATAAAATTTGGTGGTGCCCCAATCGCAGATTGCAAAAATTCTTCATGATTATCACGATTCTCCAACAGCTGGTCATTATGGGTTGGAAAAAACCATAAACAAAATAAGCTCTCGATACTACTGAACGTGAATGCGACGTTCGATAGAAAACCATATAAAATCATGCTTGAGTTGTCAACGGTTTAAGCCTAGTAACTTAAAACCTGCTGGCTTACTCCAAACTAAAATACAACATAGAAGGTTTGAATTGATTTTTTTGGTCCTCTGCCAACCACCAATCAAGTTAATAAATGGATTTTTATTGATGAAGATACCGCCACTAGGTGGGTAGAACTTTTCGCTCTCAAAAGCGCCACAGCAGAAAACTGTGCAAAAATTATATTGATATCTAATAATATTATTACATTTTTTTAATAGTTCCTTTTCAGTTACCTATTTAAGTTAATTCATTATTTAATTAAAATATTATATACAAATTAGCAATTGTTTTTATATGTATTTATGTATATTTTTGAAAATTATTATGTATTTAATTTTGTTAATCCCTATAACCAAATGTAAAATGTGTAATAAAAAAAAATACAAACAATGTGAACATTTGGGGCATTTGATAGAAAACGTTAATTTTGATGATGTAATGCGTCAAGTACAAGAACTAAAATTGAATATAAAATTTGAAAAATCTTAAAAATGTGCTTATTTTACCCATTTACCTATCCCAGGTATATATATATATATATATATATATATATTTTGAAATTAAATTTATTTAGGTATTATATACAAATTAGCAATTGTTTTTATATGTATTTATGTATATTTTTGAAAATTATTATTTATTTAATTTTGTTAATCCCTATAACCAAATGTAAAATGTGTAATAAAAAAAATACAAACAATGTGAACATTTGGGGCGATTGATACAAAACAACGTTAATTTTGATGATGTAATGCGTCAAGTACATGAACTAAAATTGAATTACAAATTGGATAAATCTTAAAAAAAAATCTGGAGTGTTTCCACTCGACTATCTCGCAAATTTGAATTGGATTAAATAACATATATATTTAAATTAAATTAATTAAATTATAATTTATAATTAATAAATAATATTTATTAAACCAGCGCATTTTTGGCGCATTATTTATTGAGATATAAAATTAGCATTAGACAAATCAAATATGCTTTTTTCAAAAATGTTAGTTTTATATCCAAATAAATAATTTTTAAATTAACATAAAACCACCTACTTTTATGTAATTTACATAAATAAAATTAACGAATAATGTTCTTGTTAATATTTAATATGTATGAATTGCTTCATATATAACGAAAAAAAGTTGAGTGCAAAATAGAAAGTGGTTAATTAAAAATATTAAAATCAGTTTAAATAATAAGTTTGAAAAAATGTTCTGGCCGTTCTCCTCCATCTAAATATCAGTCCTGAACGAATGTTCCATGATTCCAATAACGATTTGAATATGCATCATAACTTCTAAAATTATAATTCAATAAATTCCAAATAACAATAAAATATTTATTAATTAAATTAGTAATAAATAGTCTTTAAATAATGGAATAAAGAATCTCTATATATTATATACACGGTGAATGATCAGCAAAAATCTGGAGTGTCTCCACTCGACAATCTCGCAAATTTGAATTGGATTAAATAACATATGTTAATTTAAATTAAATGAATTAAATTAAATTACTTAAATTATAAATTAAAATTATATAATATTTATTAAACCAGCGCATTTTGGCTCTTTGTTGATGGGATCACGTCATGTGTTGTCGCGTGAGATTTGCAGTGTTAAAAAATTAATTCTGGTACTTTCAGCGATTCTATCAAGCTGAAATTTTATATATAGCAGTTTTATACAATTATTAATCATGTGAAAAATTATCAAACATTATCTTTATTTTTACGGTCACTTTAGAGGAAAAAAAATTAAAACGTTGTAAGTAATGACCATCTTCCTGTTAAGCTACATTTCTAAAAAGTTGATAGAAAACTATAAATTTTGAATAATGCCCATGTACCAAATTTCATCATTCTAGCTCAAACCGTTTTTGCGTAATCTTGGTAAGATACACACACACACACACATACACACACATACACATACAGAGAGACATTTTTCTCAACCTTAGTTAAAATGATTCAGGAACCTTCAAAACGTATAAAAACATCAAAATCTCAACATCGAAAATTTTCGTGATCGTAATACTATCTCTGGCGAGATAGTAAAAAGTGTTGCTTATTTTACCCATTTACCTATCCCAGGTATATATATATTTAGATATTTTGAACATAAATTTATTTAGTTATTTCCAATTTTTATTAAAACCAGGACCAGAATCAAAAACATTTTGGAAAATAAGCACCACAACAACAAGATTCGAAATCAGCATTATAACAAGAAATGACTTAAACCAATTTAATTAGTAATTAGAAATGGTTAGTGTAAATCTTGTTTTATTGAATATTAAAAATATTAATTTAACTCACTGTGTCTGTGAATAATACAAAGATGTGTTCTCGGCGATCAAGGAGCCGACTACTCTTGCAGAGCATGTTATTAAATTAAATGATGATACTCCAATCGCCATGCCACCATATAGGCTATCTCCCATAAAAAGAGTAATTTTGGAACAGGAGATAGAGAAAATGTTGGCTGACGACATCATAGAAGAATATGAGTCTCCATATGCTTCTCCCGTCGTTCTAGTTCCAAAAAAAGATGGAACCTTTCGCGTATGTGTTGATTACAGACGCCTTAACAATATTACCGTTCCTGGTCGCTATCCACTTCCGCGATTGGAAGAATTATTGCATTCCGCTGGTAAATCTAGATTCATGACGACATTAGACTTGAAGTCCGGTTATTGGCAGGTACCTGTAAGAAAAGAAGATAGAGATAAAACCGCCTTTACTACACCAATTGGGAATTTCAGATGGAAAAGAATGCCTTTTGGTCTCCGCAATGCCCCCGCAACATTTCAACGACTAATTGACCGTTTCAAATCTGGACTTCGAGACATATGCATCTTCGCCTATTTAGACGATATTATTATAATTTCTCCCACTCTCGAAGAACATCTTGAAGATCTTCTTCGTGTATTTACACGACTCAGAGAGTTTAAATTACGTGTTAATCGTGAAAAATGTCAATTTATGACTCCTGAAGTCAAGTTCTTGGGACATGTAATAACTGGCTGGACTGAAAGAGGGTATATTCTTGTTAATGGGATACTATATAAATATACCTCTGATGGAGACGACGAAAATGCCGCATTGGTGGTGCCCCAATCGCAGATTGCAAAAATTCTTCATGATTATCACGATTCTCCAACAGCTGGTCATTATGAGTTGGAAAAAACCATAAACAAAATAAGCTCTCGATACTACTGGACGAGAATGCGACGTTCGATAGAAAACCATATAAAATCATGCTTGAGTTGTCAACGGTTTAAGCCTAGTAACTTAAAACCTGCTGGCTTACTCCAAACTAAAATACAACATAGAAGGTTTGAATTGATTTTGTTGGTCCTCTGCCAACCACCAATCAAGTTAATAAATGGATTTTTATTGTTGAAGATACCGCCACTAGGTGGGTAGAACTTTTCGCTCTCAAAAGCGCCACAGCAGAAAACTGTGCAAAAATTCTGATTGAAGAAGTAATATTGAGATATGGGACACCTAGGCGTATCGTTAGTGATAAGGGCCCACAATTTGTAGGAGAAGTAATGCAAAAGGTCGCGCATGTTCTAGGATTTAAGCAAAGTCTTACTCCTGTTTACCATCCGCAAGCCAACCCGGTCGAAAGAAAGAACAGGGATCTAAAAACGCAACTTGCTATACTCAGTTCGAAAAAGGAAAACCTATGGGATGAACATCTTGCTACTATTAGATTCGCTATGAACTCAACACTCTCACAGGCCACCGGCTTCTCTCCAGCATTTTTAAATTTTGCTCGCGAGCTAAGGACCCCGACGGATGTCGCCCGCGATTTAAGCGCTATAATTGAAAATTCTCCTTTTCTTCCTCAAATAACTCCATATCTTAGGAACTTTGCAGAAACCTTAAAGGAAGCAAAGGAAGAGCATGAACGACAGCAAGATAGAAGTAAGGTTTATGCTGACGATGCAAAAAGAGTAGGACCTACGTACAAACCGGGAGATAAGGTTCTTGTGACTCTTCACGCTCTCAGCAAAGGTAAATTTGCACCTCGTAGGTACGGACCGTATCTAATCTTAACACAGGTATCATCCTCCAGTTATCAAGTATCCTCCCTCAATAATCCTTCCTCTCCTATTGGAATCTATCACACATCTTCCCTAACACCCTTTAAGGAATCCGTTGGTTCGGTTGCTCCTATTCCCGAACGACCACTCCGGAAAAGAGGACGCCCGAAGAAGAAATCGGTGCCTCCTTTTACAGCGAGGGGAACAACAACTCCAGGATAGCATACGAGACGTACATGCTATCCTGAGGGGGAGACTGTAACACCACTATCTGCCGCAAACTATCAAAGTGTCGTCTTTATCATTCAACCTCTCTGATGACCGCTTGACGACGTTTTGTATTGTATTGTATAGTATTGTAAATAAATTGTTAAATAAAAAATCATCAAAATATCTTTTATTTTGCAAGAAAGAACTAACCCCCGTCATATATATATATATCTAGATATTTTGAACATACATTTATTTAGTTATTTCCAATTTTTATTAAAAGTAGGACCAGAATCAAAAACATTTTGGAAAATTAGCACCACAACAAGAAGATTCGAAATCAGCATTATAACAAGAAATGACTTAAACCAATTTAATTAGTAATTAGAAAGGGTTAGTGTAAATCTTTTTTTAATTAATATTAAAAATATTAATTTAACTCACTGTGACTCTTCCCCCCGTTGGGTTCTCCACCTTGTCGTGGTGGGGAGACTTGAGTGCTCACGTGATTCCTCGGGCCATTCCGGCGGTAGCGTAGCTACCGGTAGGGCCTCCCAAGCCGGACGGGCCGAGGATGAGGAGTCAGACGAAGAGAGAATCCCTGGTCCTCCAGGTTGGGGGTTTTATGGAGGGCTAGCAACCCACATATAGAAAAAAAAACGCAAGCTCACAGAACCAATAAAAGAAAGCCGGACGGATTTACAACCTTAACAACCACTGCACGAAATAAAAAGAAACGACTTTGGAAAACTGACTGGATTAAATTTGCTACATGGAACATAACATCATGGACCGGGAAAGAACAGGACATCCTTACGGAGCTTAATAACTTCCGAAGTGATATCTGCGCCATATCCGAGACCAAGAAAAAGGGAACTGGATCCACTAAAATTGACAACTTTATTTCTGTCTACTCGGGAAGGAAGAAGGAGGAAAGAGCAACGGCAGGAGTAGGTCTTTTAATACACGAAAAGTTCGCAAATAACATACATGACATTCAATACTTTGACGAAAGAATATTACAAATCATCTTGAAGTTCCCAAACTCTACCTGGCACCTATTAAGTGTCTTTGCTCCTGATATATCAAAAACAAAAGAGCAGAGAGAGTCTTTTTATGAGGAGCTTCACAATGTGATAAGTCGAGTACCTAAAGATTCGAAATTAATCCTGATGGGCGACCTGAACGCCAGAATAGGGAACAGTGTAAAACAACGATTCAATGAGAGAAATACCAATGACAATGGTGATCTTCTGATAAATCTGTGCGCCATGAATTCTTTGAGAATTAATAACACCTTCTTCAAACACAAAGATATCCATAAATTAACATGGGGAAACAGTAGAGGTCAGGAGTCAAACATTGACTACATTATCACCAACAGAAACATCCATCCTACACAAGTCTTAGACGTTCGAGCCCATAGAACAGTGGATATTGGAAGTGATCATAAGTTAGTAACTGGAAAGCTACGTTTATCAGCCCAGCTGGGAAGAAAACCGAAACCTATTATGATCACAAAGTTCAATATAGAATCTTTTCAACAAGAGAGTATAAAACATCTTTACTCATCCAGACTTTCGCAGAAATTAAAAGAAACTCACATCTAAAGAGAAAAAAGAAATGTACGTTGAAGTGAGGAATAAAGTAAACTTGAAAGTACGGAAAATAAAAGAAGAATTCTGGCAAAGATTTACAAATGGGATGGAAAACGACCTCTATGGTTCTCAAAGGAAGGTGTGGAAGATTCTGAAAAAAACCAGAAAAGAGACAAATGAACTTTTTACAACCAACAAGATAAAAATCCATGAATGGGAACAATATTTTAAGACCCTATACTCTGCCAAATATTGTGATACCCCTGCTATTGTATCCACACACATAACATCTGATGATACATTCATATCAATCGAGGACGTCTCCCAAGAAATAGGGAAGTTGAAAAATAGAAAGGCAAAGGGGCCAGACGACATTTCAAACGAGATGCTGAAATACGGAGGTCCTATATTAACGAAACACCTAACAACTATGTTCCAAAAGATCATCAGAGAATGCATGGTGCCTGAAGAGTGGAGGAAAAGCATCACAATATCGGTATTTAAAAAAAGCACAAAAACAGACCCCGAAAACTATAGATGAATAACATTGCTGAACACTACTGCAAAACTATTCTCCAAAACAATCTTAAACATCCTTCTAAAGTTTATCTCTCCAAGAAAAGAACAACAAGGATTCAGGAAGAATAGATCCACTACAGATGCTATCTTTATCATTAGGCAACTGGTGGAAAAAGCAATAGAATTTAATAAACCGGCATATCTCTGCTTTGTCGATCTCTCCAAGGCATTCGATCGGGTTAGACTAAAGGACGTGATAGAATGCTTACTCAAGAGGGGAGTTCCTCCTAACATCATTAAAATCATTCAAAATCTAAACACCGGCAACTCAACATGCATTAAGTCCGACCACGAAACATCTGAACCCATCAACATATTCTGTGGAATTAGACAGGGAGATGCACTAAGCCCAATGTTATTCAACTTAATAATGGATGACATAATTGATAACCTTCCCAAACACCTAGGATACAAAATGGGAAACCATCCCTTACTTGTAGTATGTTACGCCGATGACGCGGTCCTTTTAGCAGAAAGTGAGAACGACCTTCAGCTCCTTCTAGACAATTTTTCCAACAACTCAGTTCGGCTTAACATGCAAGTTTCCACCACCAAAACTAAGTGCATGGTGATTGCGAAAGCTTCTCCAAGATGTCGTTTAAATATTAACAACAGTCTTATCGAACAAGTCTCAAATTTCAACTATTTGGGAGTTCAGATTTCCAACCAACGCAATCTTGGAGAGGAAGTAAAAACGCAAGTGACCAAAGGAGCGAAAGTGTCTGGATGCCTACACAATCTTATATGGAAGAATAAGTATATGACTTCAGAAAGTAAGCTGCGAATATACAAAACCTGTGTTAGACCAATAGTCACTTATGGGGCTGAGTCAAGAGCAGATACAACTGTCACAAAGCAATTTCTCCGAACAACTGAGATGAAGATTGTGAGGGCTATTCATGGCAAAACACTGAATGATAAGATCCGCAGTGAACACCTAAGAGAAATAAGCCGACTCCAGGACATAGTCGAATGGGTGGACATGAGAAGGAAATGCTGGGCCGCTCACGTGGACAGAATGGAAGATGTCAGACTCCCCAAGATCGTAGCTACCAATCGTCCTGAAGGGGTCAGAAGTCGAGGAAGACCAAAAAAAAAGATGGAAGGAGAGTTTTCATCACGACGTCTGAGACAGAGATTGGTGGAACAGGTGCTTGCACCTATACAGAAGAGGAAGAAGAAGACTGTGACTCTTTAAAAAAATTAATTTATTTTTTCTTTCTTCTAGGATTCTAATTATTTTACAAATATCCTTTACTTGATGGAATACAAATGGTAAATATTCAAAATTAATATCTATTGATAATATTCATTGGTGATGTTAAAAAATATGAATTGAAACAAAGTTCAACAAAGTAAGTCTAAGATAAATGTTATAATTATTATTAATATTATAATTCAAAATGATTTCTAATTTCTAATTTTTTTTATTTTTCAAAAGAATATATCTAAGAATGTGTTCATTAAAACCAAAAGAGAAGCCAACTAATTTATTAGAATTATTAGAAGACAATATATAAATATAATGGTGAAAACTTACGATGTTAACTGGTATCGTCTGCGCCCAATATACGACGAAGGAACCCGATATGTGGGTGAAAATGACCAGGAATTGTTATCCTATGTCGTGTGATAAGGCGGATACTACCAATAATAATATTATGTTATGTGATTGGTCTCTTGCATATGACAAGCCACATAACCATAAACATCAATGGTAGGTTTAATTTACTATAGTATTTTAGTAATTTTCAATTTGTCCAAGTTAATTTTTATTTATATTCCTATACCTATAATTTAAATAAATTTTCATATTTAGAAAGAAGAAAATTAGCAAAAATATAAATTAACACCATAGAATATTTAAGAATGAATGAAGATCACGAAGATTTAAAAAATACGTTCAGAGTGAAGTCAAGAAATGATCATGAATTAAGGTATATGGCTTAAATTCATTATTTATAGATGATTTCAAAATATTATTAATTTTATTAATATGTGTACGATAGTTGATATTTGTACTGTATATAAATATAAAGGAAGAAAAATAAAATCCAGTCATCTCATCGGTAACTAAATTAATATATCTTCCGGAAAATTAATAGGAAAGTATTTATTTTAAATTCTTTTATAAAATTATTATTTCACTTATTATTGATATCTAATAATATTATTACATTTTTTTAATAGTTCCTTTTCGGTTACCTATTTAAGTTAATTCATTATTTAATTAAAATATTATATACAAATTAGCAATTGTTTTTATATGTATTTATGTATATTTTTGAAAATTATTATGTATTTAATTTTGATAATCCCTATAACCAAATGTAAAATGTGTAATAAAAAAAAATACAAACAATCTGAACATTTGGGGCGATTGATACAAAACGTTAATTTTGATGATGTAATGCGTCAAGTACAAGAACTAAAATTGAATATAAAATTTGAAAAATCTTAAAAATGTGCTTATTTTACCCATTTACCTATCCCAGGTATATATATATATATATATATATAGATATTTTGAAATTAAATTTATTTAGGTATTTCCAATTTTTATTAAAAGCAGAACCAGAATCAAAAACATTTTGGAAAATAAGCACCACAACAAGAAGATTCGAAATCAGCATTATAACAAGAAATGACTTAAACCAATTTAATTAGTAATTAGAAATGGTTAGTGTAAATCTTTTTTTATTGAATATTAAAAATATTAATTTAACTCACTGTGTCTCTTTAAAAAAATTAATTTATTTTTTTTTCTTCTAGGATTCTAATTATATTACAAATATCCTTTACTTGTTGGAATACAAATGGTATATATTCAAAATTAATATCTATTGATAATATTCATAGGTGATGCTAAAAAATATGAATTGAAACAAAGTTCAACAAAGTAAGTCTAAGATAAATTTTATAATTATTATTAATATTATAATTCAAAATGATTTCTTATTTATAATTTTTTTTATTTTTCAAAAGAATATATCTAAGAATGTGTTCATTAAAACCAAAAGAGAAGCCAACTAATTTATTAGAATTATTAGAAGACAATATATAAATATAATGGTGAAAACTTACGATGTTAACTGGCATCGTCTGCGCCCCATATACGACGAAGGATCCCGATATGTGGGTGAAAATGACCAGGAATTGTTATCCTAGGTCGTGTGATAAGGCGGATACTACCAATAATAATATTATGTTATGTGATTGGTCTCTTGCATATGACAAGCCACATCACCATAAACATCAATGGTAGGTTTAATTTACTATAGTATTTTAGTAATTTTCAATTTGTCCAAGTTAATTTTTATTTATATACCTATACCTATAATTTAAATAAATTTTCATATTTAGAAAGAAGAAAATTAGCAAAAATATAAATTAACACCATAGAATATTTAAGAATGAATGAATAACTGGAAAATTTAAAAAATACATTCAGATTCAAGTTAAGAAATGATCATAAATTAAGGTATAAGGCTTAAATTCATTATTTATAGGTGATTTCAAAATATTATTAATTTTATTAATATGTGTACTATAGTTGATATTTGTACTGTATATAAATATAAAGCAAGAAAAATAAAATCCAGTCATCTCATCGGTAACTAAATTAATATATCTTCCGAAAAATTAATAGGAAAGTATTTATTTTAAATTCTTTAATAAAATTATTATTTCACTTATTATTGATATGTAATAATATTATTACGTTTTTTTAATAGTTCCTTTTCAGTTACCTAATTTAAGTTAATTCATTATTTAATTAAAATATTATATACAAATTAGCAATTGTTTTTATATGTATTTATGTATATTTTTGAAAATTATTATGTATTTAATTGTGTTAATCCCTATAACCAAATGTAAAATGTGTAATAAAAAAAAATACAAACAATGTGAACATTTGGGGCGATTGATACAAAACGTTATTTTTGATGATGTAATGCGTCAAGTACAAGAACTAAAATTGAATATCAAATTTGAAAAATCTTAAAAATGTGCTTATTTTACCCATTTACCTATCCCAGGTATATATATATATATATATATATATATTTTGAACATAAATTTATTTAGTTATTTCCAATTTTTATTAAAAGCAGGACCAGAAACAAAAACATTTTGGAAAATAAGCACCACAACAACAAGATTCGAAATCAGCATTATAACAAGAAATGACTTAAACCAATTTAATTAGTAATTAGAAATGGTTAGTGTAAATCTTTTTTTATTGAATATTAAAAATATTAATGTAACTCACTGTGTCTCTTTAAAAAAATTAAGCAACACTTTTAATGTTGCTTATTTTACCTATTTATCTATCCCAATAATATATATATAGGGATCCATTGATATATCTATAAAAATTTACAAAAGTCTATTTCAATATAAAGTTGATGAAAAATCTATTTCAATTTGTCATAAAAGCGAACAGACAGACAGACAAGAAGCGAAGTTGATAAAAATTAATAAAATTAATTTATAAATTAAATTTATTCCTATACATGAATACACATTCTGAAAACTAGTATTAGATTACTTGTATAGACAATAATTTAATGTTTGCATGAATTGACTGATATGTACGAGGGTGGAAGGTGAGAAGAAGCTATTTTAACAAGTTAACTTATCCAAAACAAAACATAGTATTTATTTGTTGACATGTTTCAATAATTGGAAAATTTAGAATTTGTGGTTGAAAATGGGCCACTAACTAGGAATCTTTGTGAGATTCAATATCACTCAAAATGATGGGAAGTTAGATTCGTTTCAGAAAGGGATTCTGAAATTTGAAATGAAGCCACAAAACATGATAAGATAAAAGCATCTCAAAGGATATCCATTCTTATTTATTTTACTTTGCTCACTCTTGTATAGAGCATTATAGTAATTATTTTTATATCGATTGTAAACTAAATAACTATAATTGTGTTTCCAGTAAATGGAAAACGATAGGAAGTAATAATCTATATCAGAGGTTGCCAAAGTGGTGGTCCGCGGACCACTAGTGGTCCGCGAGAAAATTTCGGTGGTCCGCAGAAAAATGTGGAATATACTTACTCATCAAGTTAAGTTGTGTTTGAAGATGCATTAGAACATGATTCAATTCATAACAATACGTGATAAGTTATAAAAACTCAATGTTTTCATGTTGAATAATATTTCGTAAATTCAAAATTATCGCCGTGTATAGTGTGCCACTACAGTTGGAAATAGCTCTAGCTCAGGGATGTCCAACCCGCGGCCCACTATTGACTAAGTTTTGAGACATTCACTAGCTAGGCTTAACATATTCTGGTAATTTTGCGGCCCAGTTAAATATTTAAGTTTGCGATGTGGCCCATTAAATTAAAAGGTTGGACATCCCTGCTCTAGCTTCATTATGTTTTGTCTTATTCTCGCCTCGTTTCGCACTCTTCTAATGTTTCAGTCTTCTGTTTGTCGCATATGTATATCAGTTGAGACGATTAAAGGTGGCTTACGGAGTTCAATACAAAGTATATTCAATATATTAGTTGGGTTATTAAGGACGTTTTTGTGTATTTTCTTTTATATATTTATATATTAAAACATTTTATATATTTATATATTAAAACATTTTATATATTTATATATTAAAACAGGTATGATCTTAAATCTTAACCATGTACATATTTTCTTTTATTTGATATTTATTGGGATAAAATGAATTTGACTTGTCTAAATTTCTTTTTATTTTATTTTAGATTCAAATAAATTAAACCCATAATGAGTGAAAAAAAGCAAAAGAATATTTTGCATTTCTTTAGTAATGCAAAAGTTAATGAGAACGATAATAATAACATTAATAATACTTCACCTAACCGTGAACTGATCAATAAATCAGACCCTCCACAGTCTTCATCAGGCACCATTAGGAAACACGTTGGAACGGGAGGTGAAGAGAAGAAAAAACACAAAGTTTCAAGAAAATATCATCCCTACTACTTAAAATTTGGATTCATTGAAGAACCTGACAATGAGCTGGATCCACGACCTCTCTGTGTTGTATGTTCTGAAAGCCTATCTAACGATGCATTAAAACCTTCAAAACTTGAAAGACACTTGAATTCAAAACACCCGGATTTAGCAAAAAAACCGCTAGAATATTTTAAAAGAATGCATGAAAATATGCAAAAGCAAGTTATTGCTTTAAGAAAAATGACCATGGAAGATAAATCATTACTTAAGGCTTCCTATCTCATAGCAAATCAGATAGCGAAATGCAAAAAGCCGTACACGATTGGAGAAGAATTAATTAAGCCATGCATGTTAAAAGCTTGTGAACAGATTTTGGGAATGCAAGCTGTTCAGAAATTGAAAGTAATTCCTATGTCTAATAATACTATTAAGCGCAGATTCGAAGATATGGCCGAAGACATTGAAAATCAGATAATAAAAATGGTGAAAAATTCATTATTTTATTCAATCCAACTTGACGAATCTACGGACATTACAAACAAAGCACCTCTTCTTTGTTTTGTGAGGGTTGAGTGTGAAGGAGAGATACATGAAGAACTACTTTGTTTGCTTAATTTGCCGGGTAGAACAACCAGCCCTGAGATTTTTCAAGCACTTGATAGTTATTTTCGGGAACATGAAATTGATTGGAAAAAATGTATTGGCATCTGCACAGATGGTGCCGCAAATATGCTGGACATCTTTCAGGAATTGTTGTAAAGGTGAAGAATGTTGGTCACCCAGACATTTTATCTACACACTGCATTATACATCGAGAACAACTTGCAGCGAAAAAAATGTCCCTGGAACTACACGAAGTATTATCAAATGTCATTGAAATTATAAAGGAAATTCGACACAAAGCACTCAATTCTCGAATATTTGAGGCACTTTGAGAAGAAATGGGTTCCGAGTATACTCATCTTCTTCGTCATGCTGAGGTGAGATGGCTGTCGAGGGGCAAAATATTGACCCGACTATTCGCCTTGCGGGAAGAAGTCAAATTATTTTTCCAGCAAGAAAATAATCCGAAATTGCAAAAATGCTTGTCCGACAATGAATGGCTAGCAAAGCTTGCATACCTGGCAGGTTTTTTTTCCCTGTTAAATGAACTAAACATATCTTTGCAGGGACAACTTAAGGACGTGTTCACCCTACGGAATAAAATGGATGCATTTCAAAAGAAAATATTACTGTGGCAAACGCGGTTGGTTGAAGACGATCTGCAAATTTTGATGAATACATGAAGGAGAATGATGTTAACCAGCAAGTGGTAACCCTAGTAAATCACTATCCTAAGGAATCAATTACAGAATCTTTTGCTCGTTATTACCCAAAGAATGAAGATCCCAGACATGGTAATTTGTGGATACTGGATCCGTTTGCAGCGAACATTCAGGATAGTAAGTTAAGCATGCATCTAAAAGAAAGCCTCATCGACCTATCTTCCGACGAAACTCTCAAACTTAAATTTTATTCATCCTCTTCAAGAACTCAGTTTTGGCTTTCCATAAAAAGTGAATACCCTTTGCTTAGTGAACAGGCGATGAAAATTCTGATTCAATTCTCCACAACTTATTTATGTGAAAATGCCTTTTCATCTGTCACAGTCATCAAAACACGGTACCGATCTCGGCTTGAAATAAATGCAGTTCTCCGTCTTGCAGTAACAACATTGGATCCAAATATCCATAATCTTATTTCAAGTAAGCAGGAACATCCATCACACTAGGAATGTATAACGCTAAAAGTTTGATATATTTAATTGTTTTGTTTGTATAATTTTTTTTTATTTTGTTTATTTTATTATGGTTTATTAATAAAGCTTTTATAACTTGGTTACTATTAATAGTTTCATTTTATTATAACTAGGTATATTTTATGTGTTCTTTGATCACAATTTTTATTTATAAATATATTTAACACTTAAAAATCCTATTAGTGGTCCGCGGGATTTAAATTATGAATTAACTGGTCCGCGAGGTCAAAAAGTTTGGCAACCGCTGATCTATATATATAAAAAAAGGTATTTGTCTGCACATTGCTCAGAATTTAAAATTTTTTGCATAACTTCGCGTTTCATGACCTCTAGAATCCAAAAGTGGCTTTAGAATTTTTCATGTCTGTTTGTCTGTCCGGAAAATAACTATTTTATAGCCTCAGAATTGGCTGAATCGATTTCTATGAAATTACATCACAATATTCTTATATACCTCTAGAGTAACATAGGCTATAAATTTTATTAATATCTAATCAATAACCGCAGAAATTAATTTTTTAAAGTTTATATAATTCTACGTGTTGTACATTCAAGAGCATCTCGCGGCTCACTGTCCCTAGCGGAATCATTTTAAATAATGAATTATCATAGCGATTCCCAATCAAAGAATTATTATAATATTTAACTTTTTATTTTAAATTCTAATATTTAAATATTAATTCAATTAAATAATTTATTCTAAAAGTTCTCATTTTAATTAATTTAATAAAATATTTAGATCATATTTTTATCTTAAATTATTGAAATTGCAATTACAGATAGCGAGGAAAAATTAATGGATGTTGGAAATTAATAGTGATAGAAAAAATATTTAGTAACAAAGAGGAACAGTATTAACACACAAAATCTTAATATACAAAATGTAGAATTTGAATATGTAGAAAAATTGAATGTAATCACGAAGGATAATATTATTTGAGAAGAATTTAAATCGAGGTTGCAATCGGGAAACGCCTGGATATGGTACATGTACTTAATAATCTCTTAATTTTTTTATTATTAAAAAGAAAATTTTATTATTATAAATATTTTTATTTTTTCAACAATTCTTTTTCGAATCAAGATCCTTTATATTTACTCAAATATACCAAGACATATGTATGATAATAAAAAGAATCTATCTATCTATCTCTGTAGCTATTCAGAACTCGAAAGTTCTTGGCAAAAGCGGGCAAGCCGAGCGACAAATTTTGGGGGGCGCCAAATTTTAAGAATAAAATATTTTTCACATTGATTATTTTTAAGATAATTTGTATGAAATAACGCTTAATTTTGCTTTGCAGCCTTAATTATGTCTGGAAATGTATAGAAGTTATGTAATTGCTTGTTATGCAGTCTCCTCGATTTTTCAATGACCTCGCCTTTCTTTCCCAGCCAGAATTTCAAGTCGATTCTTCGACTAGTCGACGTCTAAAAGGTCTGTCTAGTCGTCGAATCGACGTGACTCTTCTGGTTAGGTTGCCAAATAAATGCTATAATATATATAAATGTAATTTAGTATTTAATTAAATTAGTATATACACAATCCTGATTACTAAAAATTCTGCTAATGGTTAAAATATATTATATACAAATTTACTGGTGACCTCAACCTCCTTGAGGTAAATTTGGGGAAAACAGAGTCTGTGGTTTTTAAAAAAGAAGGAAGGGGGACTCACAATCCATTATTTTACAGGGATCAAAGATTGGAGGTAGTAAAGAATTTTACATATCTGGGAGTATGATTTCGTCTTCGGGGCTCTTTGCCAATGCGGCTGACGAGTTCATCAGGAAGAGCCAATTTGCGTCTCATAGGAAGATTTTGACGAGGTCGAAATCTAATTCTCTACAAACGATGGTTACTCTAATGAGATTCATGGTGAACTCGGTTCTTCTATACTCTTCCGAGGTCTGGGCTCCCCTTCACTGTGAGAGACTAGAGTGTATCCCATTGAGATATTTTAAGTCCATTTTTCATTGACAGCGCAATGCTCCGAACCACTACGTGAGACTGGAAGTTGGACAGGGTAGAGTTAGAGGTTACAAAAAGAATGCTTAAATGGTGGTTTAGGCTGAAGACAATGGACAAAGATCGTCTGCCTTTGATTTGCCTGGAGAGGTTGGCGCACCTGCATATGTCGGAGACTGGGCCGAAGTAACGTAACTGGGCTTCACAACTGTCAGACAAACTTGCCACGATCAATTCCAGCCTGGAGGATCTACTGGAGTCAATGGAGTGTCTGTTTGAAGCTTTTAGAAGGTCTTACACTGAGAGAGATATCTGCGGGGTAAGGGCCTCCAAATACAACCCTCTCTTCCAAGAAATTAGTTGTTTGGGTTCAATCCCCGCTGGAAAAAATAAAATTGGTGGGGAGAATAAGAATGAGTAATCCGGTCAACTTGAGGTTGTCACTTGGGAGTACCTGGTGCCATCTGAGGGGGGAGGAGCTCTGCTCTCTCTGTAACCTTGGAGAACGGGACGATTTATTTCATTTTTTTTTCAGATGTCCAATGATCCACGGAATTCGAGAGGGGTTCCTAAAGGGAAAGGGCACTTACAGAAGTTTATTGGCCTTTCGAGAAAGGGAGGATGTTGACAGGGTCTTCAGCTTCACGGCTTCTGCTATCAACATAAGGAACCTACAATAATTAAGATATCAAATTACTGTATCAAAAAATATATCCCAAGGCATGGGCTCCATTTGATAAGCCTTAAGGCATCTCGAATGTATAAAGGAAATAAATAAACTATTATTATTATTATTATTATTATTACAAATTTACTGAATATAATTAGTATATGAAATGTATTTGTATTTTTCAAGCTATATTGAAGCTTTCCGGTATTACCTTTGTATTAATATATCATAGAATCACCCTATAAATATACATGGTAGATAATTAAAATTTAAACTTTGATTAATTTACTTATAAATATATTAAAATATCTTTGTATATAGTGATTACTATATGATTTTTTAATTACTTTGATATGATATATTCACTAATCAATCGTAATTAGATTAATAATAATATCATGTACGATGTTAAAATTAAATCAATTGGAAATTGAACCCAACCTATTCACGTTAATTTTCCCTTTATCATCTATTTATATAATAATTATTTTAAGGTAATTAATTCAATATTTGAAAGAAATTAAAAAAATAACAAATAAATAAATAAAATAAAATGTTAATGTTAATATAAGATTATATATTGTAATTATAATTATATATATTATAATACTATATATGTATATGTTTAATTAATAACCAATCCATTATTTTTGAAGTGACAACTATTACAATAATAATTTAGAATATAGATTTTTTCTAATTTAAGGATTCATATAATATTAATAATTAACGAGGAATTGCGTCCTGCAGAGGGTTATAAAATCGAGAAGGCTGCAATGGACAAGGCACGTGGTTAGAATGAGAGAAAAAGAGTGAAGAAAAATATATTGGTGGGAAGACCAAGGACGTGGTGAGCAGTGGGAGATGACAGAAAATAGAAATTGGATGGGTGTAATTCAATTTTGAAATGATAGGGACATTTGGAGAAATGTGGTTGCTACGGCCAAGAACTTTCGAGTTCGATAGAACCACAGAGATAGATAGATAGATAGATAATATTAATAATATGCAGAAAAGAAAAGAAATCCTAATTTATAAACTTTTTGCATATAACAACTATTACTATTTGTTTCAGAATAATTTTAACAAATAATTTCTAATTTATCCACAAATAATCATTTTTATTATACCAATAAGGCGCCACAGGCTGAGAGGTTAGTGTAGCCCGCCTCATATTCTCGTGGTCCCCGGTTCAAGTTCCGGGCCTGGCAAGGGAATTTATCTAGCTGGGGTCTGTGGGTTACCCAACCTCCATGATCAACATTGGGAAAGCTACTTGATGGCGCCTCAAGAAAATCAAGGTAAAGGATGATATGACCCGTTGTACTAATCATAGGACACCTAATTGAAATAACCAACTTGCTAGGCGTTCTCCTTGCGTATGACGTACAAAAGCCAGTTTTTTTTATATTATACCAATATTTGAGATATCCTAACTATTGAGTTCATCATAATTAAAATAAAAATTAATTGTTTATGAGTGGAATAAATAAAAAAAATTAATTTAAGATCTCTTTAATTCAGTAAATGAATTTGTTCAAAAAAATGTTTATTCTCTTTTCAAATAATTATGGTATGAATCATTGATTGATCTAAAAAGAAATATAAAATTAATGTTATAAACAAGTAGCAAAATTAGGAAAAAATAAAGGAGTTTGTTTGAAAAATTTCCCTCAGATCATTTTAATCTTTCTTCTTCTTTTCATTATTTTAGTTTAAATTTTGATAAGGGCTACCTTCATATCTCCAGACTTCCTTCGACCTCCACGCAGACATCCTCGGATCTCTTCGTGCCTCTCACCTTTTTTTTATTCCATCCATTGAAACAATAGACGAACAAGATAAATGGATAGAATTGATTCATAGAACTTTCCAATCCAAGGTTTATTCTTCTGTGATAATGAGTATGAATTATATGCCCCCGAAAACGAAATGGATCCAATCCTCAGAGGAAGTAGTTATGATCAAGGAGACATGATTACTTCGAGGGTCAGATGATGAGTCTGACTGAAAAAAATAAACAAGTAAAATTAATTTTGTATTAATTAATGATTAGATAAAAAACAACTATTAGAAAAGTAATGAATTTATTTGAAGAAATTCGTTAAGATCATTTTCTAATCATACAATAATACAAGTGACCGATGGGAACCGGACGTTTTTCAAATGGTCAATATGAAGCCGCTAACGGTAGCAAGGAGAATCAGGTATCAGTCCCCTACTATATAATGCCATTTCATGATCTATAGAGCAGTGGACCGTAGAGCACCATATGTTTGCTTATGACGAGTATGTTAAAGTGTTGACTGCATCCGTTCATTCATTTCAAACTTGGACGCCACGGTATTGTTCCAAGCTGCAATACCATTCTCAGTTAGGTTAACAGTCTGAGGACAACAGGAATGACTGAAAGAAAAAGCCACCTGGTCCCAAAAAAGACTGCGAAGTCGCCGGAAAACATCGAGCGGGTGAGAAAATCGTTGACTCGGAGACCTCAGCGGTCTGCACGAAGACACTGGCGTGAATTAAACTTAAGTCGTGAATCAGTGCGCATAATATTGAAAAAAGATTCAATTATACAATTATATTGTTCAGCAGTTTAAGGCAACAAAGTATGATTAATGAGAAGACAAGTTCGAATATAATTACTGCTTGAAGAACATGAAAATGCAATAACGTCATGAGTGATAAAGGTCATTTTCATTTGAGTGGAAAGGTAAACAAAGAAAATTTCCGTTACTGGTCTACTGATAACCCTTGTCAAATTACCAAAAAACCTTTCCACACAGAGCGTGTAACAGTGTGCTGTGCGATTGGAAACTTCGGCATTTTAATTCCGTATTTTTTTGAAAATGAGGATGGTGTAACTTTCACAATAAACGTGGAAAGTTACATTGATATGCTTAACAATTACTTGCGCTCATAGGCGACGTTTACACAAAGTGGAACATGTTAATTTTCAGTAGGACTGAACGTATTTTAATGGCATCTCATGTTTTCAGGAACGGTGATTATATGTTTCGCCAACATTCCGTGGCCTCCAAGGTCATGTCATCTGATTTAAGCAGTTGTAATTTTTTTTGTGGGGACATCTTAAGTCATGTCTCTACGCTCACAAGCCCCGCACCTAGCCCGATCTGAAGGAGACAATCAAGCACGAAGTGCCAAAGACCCAAGAGGACATCACTTGTCTGACATTATATTTCATTCATTATATGCATTTCAAATGAAATGTAATTCTTGAGTTTGGTATAATAAAATGACATGTTCGTAAAATAACACATGAGTACTGTTCATTTAAGAAACGACCGGTTCCCAACGGTCACCCTGTATAATTTTTTTTTTTTTTTTAAATAATTTATTATTTATAAAATCAATTTTAATATACTTGTATTAATTCTGAGCAAAAATTTGTGAAAATATATAAATCATTTTTAAATTAAATTTTACCTCTCTCGAGTGGGTTACCACCAAAGAGTCTTCCGATAACATAAATTCCAGGTGACGAATTCCATATTGCCCGACTAGGCTGAAATTAAATTAAATATATATGTAAAAACAAGATAAAAAATCAAACATGAACTTACTCGAGTTGTCACATACCATTCGTCCGAACAATCGCTATCCTCATTATATTCCCCATCAGAAAATGATCGAGTAGAATTATGAAATTGAGATAAATTCTCATTTTATAAATTTTTTTCTATTTAAACTTATATTAAGAATAAAATGATATCAATATATATATTATTATATTGTAAGTCATTAATAAATTAATTTTGTACTTACGATGGGCGATGAAAAATTGGTATAGTAAGGTGGACGGTTACAAGTACAAATACAAGTACAAAAAACACAAGCACATAAAAGCACAAAAAAAAAAACAAAATTCCTATCTCTATTATTATTTTATCTAAATTAAGTAATAAATTGAAATATGTTTCTTAGAGTATCCGCCATAATCCATGGAACCTCTCTTATCGGTACAAGAGGCTGAAAATAACAAAAACAATTAATGTTTTCTCAGAGGTTCATTCTATTTATGTGATTAAAGAAATAATAAGTAAATTAGTAATATATCTATGTATAAATACTATGGCAGTTATTACTCAAGTTTACTTATCTCCATATGTGAACTAATATTGCAATTTATCTACATATTTCGATAATATTGAGTATGTCTTTCTTATTTATATTTATTAACTAATTATTTCTATTGATTTACAATTGAAGAAATAAAATAGAATTATGTAATTATTATATTTTTTTTACTAACATCTGATCGTCTGGATAGGAAGCAAGTAATTTCCTCCTCCTTTGACTCTTCCTGGGGTCTGACTCGGAAACAACAAAAAATTTGCTTATCCACCAAATCATTTTCTTCGATTGAGAAATCCTAAAAAACGAGCTATTATTTATGATTTTCAATAATACGAATTGATAATCATCTGGGATTCCAGTTTTTATGTATACAATAGTTAGTTATATATGAATAGTTTATACAATACCAAATATTTTAATTTTTCATTCAAAAGAAATTTCCAAAATTTACAATATATCAGAGCTTGTTTGTTTATTTATACTGTGTGAAATTTAATAATTTATATTAATTATTAATTTGATCAAGAAAGCCAATATAAATTTTAATTAATACATGTATATATATATATACTTGTATATATATATATATATAAGTATTTATTGTTTGTAAAAATGAGCTGTGGCCAGGCACAGAATCAACCGTCGATTTGAAATAAATTAACTTCCCAACAACATTATATATATATATATATATATATATATATATATATAGGATCTCAAAAAATGAAATTTATTTTATTTTATTATTTTCCCATGAAGATGTTCTCGGAGCGACTAAGCAAATTCATGTTGCGCCGGGACATATATTTAAAACCTCGCTACCCCCTCTTAGAAGCTTACGATTGGCTATAATAAGCTGGCCATCTATTGGCTCTTCGTTCAGCGCCTAGCACGCTATTGGTTGTCGAGAGTCCTCACCACCCCACTTAGATGTCGCCAGCCGGGTATAAAAAGCCGTGAAGCAGGCTAGCTTGCCGGTAGCAGTTGTGATTCAAGACGTTAAGAAGAACATATACGAAGAACGAAGAACGAAGAACCGAAGATTTCCAAGACGTTTATTTTTATCTGTGTATATATTTTTTGCTAATATTTCTAAACAAAAACCATATATTTTTTGCTACACTTTTCAATAAAAACGATATATTTTTTGCTAATACTTTTCATCAAAAACGATATTATTTTTGCTACCTTTTTCTTCAAAAACGATATTTTTTAATACATCTGCTTCACTATCGAAGCCACCAACCCTACATATATATATATATAAAGTAAAAAAAAGTATTTTTAAAACTAAATGACTAAATTATTTTGGTTTTTATTTTTAGTTTAATTACTCAATTATTATTATATTTTCAATTACTACTATATTTTATTACTAGTTTATTTTAAGTGAAAAATTCCGACAATGAATATAAAATTAATACCTCCAAACGTTTATGAATCTATGCGCACGGCAGTGCGCCGGCCAAGTTCCAGCAAGCCGCGCGCATGCCGTAAGTATATTTACACGAATGGTTTGGAGTCACTTTTGACCCCCCTGTATCTCAGTGCCTATTGCAAGTACAGAGATAAAATTGTAATAATAGTCATATACTAGAACTAAAGCAGTATGCCAAATTTCATAGTTATAGCTTCAGTAGATCCTGAAATATGACCCTGTGAAAATAGCTTATTTTGGCACTGATTCACTGATTGGTCAACAAAATTCTTAGGGTATTTCCAATTGTCCTATTGCTATGAAATTTGGCATACAGGTCGTGTGTTATAAGTAGGTTAACAAAAAATTATGAAATTTAAGAAATCGGTCAAGCTTGAGTTGTTATAATCGAATTTCAATGCGATTTTAACGAATTCAAACGAATTCATTGGTTTTGTCAGAAACTAATCAAGCTAGGACTTCGAAATTTGGTACACCGATATTATTCACAGTTTGTAGATTTCTTTTAAAATTTCGTCAAAATCGGTTAACCGGAAGTGGTACTTTACCTACACTGGTGCGTATATGACTATTGTTACTTAGAAATTTGAACTTGGCAGGTTTTCGTGCTGTACATAACACTAGATTAATTGTATAATTATATTTATTATTTAAATATATAAATTAACCTTCTAAGTTCAAATTTCTAAGTATTATAATTTTAGATATTTTAAACCAAGTACCTACGTATTTTAACAAGTATACCATATTTTAAGTTGGGTATATGGTAAAGTGAATTTCGGTCAGATGGACCGTTGACGTGAATAAAGTGGCGTGTAGTGTGCCTGGATGCAGGAGGCGGAGGACTTGGTGTGGGACTGAGTGTTATGTACAGCACGAAAACCTGCCAAGTTCAAATTTCTAAGTATTATAATTTTAGATATTTTAAACCATGTACCTACGTATTTTAACAACTATACCATATTTTAAGTTGGGTGTATGGTAAAGTGAATTTCAGCCAGATGGACCGTTGACGCGAATAA
>OY720346.1:62098423-62124899 GCA_963082975.1 Labia minor
CCTCGATAATAAAAGAAAATTACCTCCATGACAATTCTTTAAATTTAAAAAGATCACCAATACAATGAACTATAAAGAATATAGGAAAATTGTAATTTCATTTAACATGTAAGTATAATAAGTATATTAAAGTATATATTTATATTATATATAGGATCGATTTCTTTATGTAAAAGTATTTTACAATACTTAAATATAAATACGGACATTGTAGAGAAAATTAATCCAAATATTATAACTTTGTCGTTATTTAATTATTCCCTTTAAGCAAAATATAGTAAGTATGTTCTCATTTATTTAATTGTTAATTTATTCCTTAATTTTCCTCCTATTATAATTTAAAAATATATGTTATTTTAATAATGAAATGCCAATTTTCATTCATCCTTATACCCTCTTCATTGCCTAACCTCTATGGTGGTCATAGTCAGGGCATGTGGGTCATTCATTGCAAATGAACTAATCGGTTCATTTCCTTTCGTGCTCGAAATATGTTAAATAATTAATACTTGAAAATGAACAAGTTAAATTTTGGTCTAGCTAAAACTTTTCCTTTCACTTCATTAAACTTCCTCCCATCCCCCGTTCACTGCCGCCTGCCCGACGCCACCTCCTCACCTGTCCCGCAAATAATTAGCAACATTTATATGACTATAGAGATAAGGATCGGATAATATTTTCAAAGAGATATCTTCTTATTCAGCCGAAATATGCTATTTCGAAGAGTTAGTAATTTGTTTTATGGAAATGTATCAACGGATATATTATCTATTTCTAGCAATGTAAATTTTGTGTAGTTAGTGAATGGGTTTCGCTCTTTTTGACAACTCCCCCCACCTCCTATACCACCTCTTCAAAACCGCTTGGAAATGGATGGATGGTTTCTCAACTGTTCATGGACGGTGTTAATAATGGACATCATCTACTCTTTCAAACTAATTTATCTTTGGTTGTTTGGACAACAACTGAAAATAAATTATCATTATATGAATAAGGGTAAAAGGAATGGGGGAGAGAAATTTATATTATAGAATATTATATTTTATAAAAGATCAAAGATAGTTTCAACATCGAATGAAAAGTTACCCGGGCGTTTGTTATTCTTTAATCAAACATCCAGTGCGATCAAGTAAATTCCCTTCCTTGCCTTTTTATTATCATCGGTAGTGGTGCTTCTGCTCTCCTCCTCTTCACTTGATTGTAAAAGGTGAAAATCAACTAACCAACAAACGTGTCATGGATAAACGTCAAATATTTATTATAAAGATTTACGTCTTCAGAGTGAAAAAAATAGAAAATACACACAAAATAGATTCTGGAGAAAAAGATTTTATGAAAAAAAAAACAAAAAAATAAATCATTTTTTTATGATTCCTATAATATCTTTCAACTAAATATGTAGTATAGTATATTAATTTCTTGTATATTAAAAATAAATTAGATTTCTATATTTTTTTCATCTCATTTATTTTTCCAAAATTCCTATTCCTATTTCTTTAATGACGCCCTAAATTAAAAATTACACTTTCATTAATCCCATCTTGTCATAGGCAGTGCCGTATTACCGATTAAACCAGCGTTTCCCAACCTGTGGGGCTTGAAGGAATTAGACTAATTCCAAGTGCCCGCAAACTTTTGAAAATTTTCGATTTTTTCCAATTTTTTACTATCTCGCCAGAGATAGTATTGCGATCACGAAAATTTTCGATGTTGAGATTTTGATGTTTTTATACGTTTTGAAGGTTCCTGAATCATTTTCACTAAGGTTGAGAAAAATGTCTCTGTGTGTGTGTGTGTGTGTGTATGTGTGTATGTATGTATGTAGGCAAGATTACGCAAAAACGGTTTGAGCTAGAATGATGAAATTTGGTACATGGACATTATTCAAAATTCATAGTTTTCTATCAACTTTTGAGAAATGTAGCTCAACCGGAAGAGGGTCATTACCTACAACGTTTTGATTTTTTTTCCTCTAAAGTGACCGTAAAAATATAGATATATGTTTGATAATTTTTCACATGATTAATAATTGTATAAAACTGCTATATATAGAATTTCAGCTTGATTGATTCGCTGAAATTACCAGAATTAAATTTTTAACACTGCAAATCTCACGCGTCAACACGTGACGTGGTGCCATCAACAAAAAGCCAAACATGCGCTGGTTTAATATTTATTATTTATTATTTATAATTTATAATTAATTAAATTTAATTTAAATATAATATATTATGTTATTTAATCCAATTCAAATTGCGAGATAGTCGAGTGGAGACACTCCAGCTAATTTCAATATGGTTCTAAAAAAAAAGTCAGATGAATTTGCGATGCTCTGAACTATGGCCCACTCCTGCTGTTATATTATTTCAGAAATATACCCGACTATTGAAAAAGGAAATTAGATTTTTACAAAAAATTAAGAATTTTTTTTAACAAAAGGGGGCGCCGGTACAGAAAGGTAGGAAACCACTGCATTAGGCAGAGCAAATGTCTATGGTCTCCTCGTTTTTTATGAACATAAGATTAAACTGTGTATATAGCATAAAATTATTAGGTGACATGGACCTAACGTCCACCATCTATTTTAATCTGCTACTGGTCATAGGTTATAAAAACAATCTAAGTATAATTTCAAAATTATAATTATAAAATTGAAAATAGTAATTGGATTTAAATTCTGCCAAGAGGTTGTCATGTTCCTTGATCCAATTAATATTGGATATTCTATAATCACAGTATTTAGTAAATACAATCTTTTTATCGAGAATTATTTTTAAAAATATGAAATTTTTTTAAAAAATAAATTTATTGAAAATAAAAAATAAAAATAATATATAAAAAAGATTAATATAAATTATTTGGTAAATATGTATATATAATTTATCATAACTCTTTATTTTTTTACTGACCGACGATAGTAAGGGAGGTATTGTTTTCACACCAAATTTTTCACTTAATGCATCAGTATGATGAATTGATCAACTTTTGGTGCAAATCCGGAAACCGGAAGTGGTAGTATTAACGATCGACGATAAGAAGGGAAGGGTTATTTTCACACCAAATTTCACATTAGGAGATTTTTTACATATCACCACGTATCATGCACTTTGTATTGGTTTTATCCTCTAGAAAAATCATCTTTATTAGATTTTTCTTAATTTAAAATTATATGACGTCATCCAGCCATTCATGACGTCACAGCGTGGTCTTACATATATATTATAAATAAAATAAAATTAAAAATATTTATGTTATATCCATATCTGTTTTTTATTACATTAATAGATATATTAAAATTATTTGAAATTGTTTCTGTAGCTGGAAATTAATTTACTTCAAACCGTCAGTCGGTTCTGACCTGGCCACAGGTTAACTTATTTTTTTTTAATTTTTAGGTTATATTTATCACACTAATATAATTATTGTATTAAAACTTGTATGGTTTTTGTTATAATTATTAAAGGGATTTTTATTTAAAGATCACATTATTTATAAAAAATCATTTATTAAATTAAAATAATAATTGTACAATGTTTCCGATTGCAAAATAAGCAATCGTTCAATTATTATTTTAATTTAATAAATGATTTTTTTATAAATAATGTGATCTTTAAATAAAAATCCCTTTAATAATAATGTATTATTATATATCAAATTTCCTAAATGAATTAATATAACCATGATAGGAAATATCTTTGATAATAATAAATATTAAAAATAAATAAAGTTTAATTTTATTTTATCAAAACCTTTTACATATAATATATTAAAAACCTTTTGACAATATTTATATTGTGTTTTTAAATTATTCAGTCTCTTTAGTTCATTTTTGTGTCAATTAAAATTATTTATGAAAATCAAGAGAGAACTGAGCAATTAAATTTGTACAATTCAAATATCAGCTTTATATAAATAAAGGATGTACTAATGACTTTGCCATGTTGCGAGTATTTTTCTTTTACTTTGTCTGCGTGATGAGCCATCCATTTGGGCTTTGATCAACTTTGGCAAGCTTCCTATTCGATCGGATCTTTCCAATGCCACCTGTGTGCCATTAACTGTAAAATCCATTATATATTTTCTTTATACTAGAAGTTCAAAGTTAAATTTTTTTTCACACTCATTTCTTGCAAAATGTAAAATATATACTACTTTTGTTATTTAAAGAAAGTATTTTTTCTCTATAAATTAATTTGTAATTAACTAATTTTCTAAATATCTTGAAAAAATAATATTTCTTAATAATTTTATTAGTTATTAGATGAATGATGTGTTTCATGAAATGCCCTTAGGTGAGCTCATACAAAGCCGCGTCAACACTATCTAAGGGTCATATATATTTAATCCCCAACTTGGTGTGAAGAGGGTAAAATGCTTGGTATAAAAAATTCAAACCTTGAGAAATATATATCTTATCTTATGTTATTACAGTAGTAAAAATTGTATATATATTTGTATTTTGGATATATTATTTTTTGAAATACACACTATAGATAATTTTTATAAAGAAATATCGATCTGTAGTGGTTTCAGCCTTGGGAAAAATCATCTTCGTTAGTTTTTTTTCTTAATTTAAATTTATATGACGTCAGCAACTAAGTCAGCCAGCGCTTTCTTATATACAAAATATATTATAAATAAAATAAAATAAAAATATTCATGTTATTCTGTTTTTTATTGCATTAATACATCCATTTAAATTATTTGAAATTGTTTCAGAACGTTTATTAGTTCTGTCTTAATTTAAAATAGGAATTTTAATAATAAAATAAGCTGGAGTGTCTCCACTCGACTATCTCGCAATTTGAATTGGATTAAATAACATAATATATTATATTTAAATTAAATTTAATTAATTATAAATTTTAAATAATAAATATTAAACGAGCGCATGTTTGGTTTTTTATTGATGGCACCATGGCACGTGTTGGCGCGTGAGATTTGCAGTGTTAAAAAATTAATTCTGGTACTTTCAGCGATTCAATCAAGCTGAAATTCTATATATAGCAGTTTTATACAATTATTAATCATGTGAAAAATTATCAAACATATATCTTTATTTTTACGGTCACTTTAGAGGAAAAAAAATCAAAACGTTGTAGGTAATGACCCTCTTCCGGTTGAGCTACATTTCTCAAAAGTTGATAGAAAACTATGAATTTTGAATAATGCTAATGTACCAAATTGTATCATTCTAGCTCAAACCGTTTTTGCGTAATCTTGTCTACATATACACACACACAGACATTTTTCTCAACCTTAGTGAAAATGATTCAGGAACCTTTAAATCGTATAAAAACATCAAAATCTCAAAATCGAAAATTTTCGTGATCGCAATACTATCTCTGGCGAGATAGTAAAAATGACGCTGGGCAACATCGGGCAACGCCGGACAGCGCTTCCTTAAATACAAAATATTATAAATAAAATTAAATTAAAAACATTTATTTTAATAATATTTTGAAATCAAATTTTTTTTTAATTTATATTCTTTTAAATTATTTGAAATTGTTTCATATATTTTAAATAATAATCTTAATCTTAAATATTCATAGTTCATAAGGAATAATTTTTTTAAAGTCCCGAGCAGCGGCTCGATGAACCAAATACTTTTACCTTAATCAAAGTTTGATTTAATTTATTAAACGGAATTTTATGAAACATGTGTATCCGTAATACTCTATGATAGAAATCTAATAGGACATATAAATGACAAGATTGAAAGGGTTTGTCAACAAAAGCTTGAAGATTATCACCTGTCTGGTAGTGGTTTCAACTATATTATAAATATACGTATTTCCAAAATAATATGACAGTAGGGATTCAATTGAAAGAGTATGATTAAATAGAGATTATAGTTTCAAAGTTATAGCTCCGGTTCTTATAATATTACTCATTAGGCTAATGAGAGAGATGGTGAATAGAACTTCAACCCAAAACTATAATTAATCTCATTTTAATGGATGTAATAAAGAAGAAATACTTTTCTTTCAAATTATTTTTCTTTTTTTTTTGCTAATTATTTTCTAAAAAATAATTTATGAAAAAAAATAATTTAAAATATTCACTCTCATTTTAATAATTAATTTGATTTATTGATAAAAAAAATGCAAATTTACAATGATAATAAAAACCTTAAAGCGTATTCATTTTTATTACTATCTCACAAGATGTCGAAATTTTGATGTTTTTGCACATTTTGAAGGTCCCTGAGACATTTTCAAGAAGGTTGAAAAAAATGTATGTTTCTGTGTGTGTGTGGGGGTATATGTGTGTATGCAAAAAAGGTTTGAGCTAGAATAATGAAATTTCGTACACGAGCATTCAAAATTCGTAGTTTTCTATCAACTTTTGAAAAATGTTGCTCAACCAGAAGAGGACCATTACCTACCACGTTTTCATTTTTTTTCCTTCTAAACTGACCGTAAAAATAAAGATATATGTTTTCACATTATTAAAAATTGTATAAAACTGCTATAGAATTTAAGCTTGATTGAATCGCTAAAAGTACCGGAATTAAATTTGTAAATTCTGACTTCAAAATTAAGGTAAAGGTGTTATTTACTTTGAAAAAAATCAATACAATGTTGATTGCCTTCTAATTTCCATAAAATGTTATCAGTGAAAATTATGTTAAAGACCTTAAATCCTATGTTCAGATAGAATAAAATTTTAATTAATTTTCAAATATAGACAGTGGCGCAACCAGAATTTGCTCCTGGGGGGGGTTTTGACTAGCCGCTCCACCTTCCTATGCCCCCCCCCCCCCGGCTCACTCAAAAACAAATTTTCATTAAGATTTTTTTTTTTATATTAAATATTTAAAAAAGTTTTGTAAATGAAACACTGATTTTACAAAATCTGGCAAATTTTGTATTTTATTTACTCGTATTCACAGTTTTAGAAAGAAAATATTTTTTTCCAGCTATAAGTAAACCATTTTAGCTTTCCTCATGAAATAAGGATAGCTTTTACGATGATCGGAAAATTTTTGCTCCGAGATTCTTCGAGATTTCCACTTTTCAGACGGTTCTGAATCCAAACTTGCAAAAAAAAATTTTGATCCGGCCGGCCGTTCGTTACCAAAATTAAGTCTAAACGAAATGAGATATTATCTTGGGATTTGATATTTAGATGTTTTTTTTTGGAATGATGGGCGGGGATTGGATTGTTTTTGGACAAGATGGGACCATAAGTAATGCTAGTTTAAAGAGGTGTCAAAACACATTTTATTGAATTTCTTTATAAATTCCGATTTTTATGAGAATTATCATATCATATTAAATTTATAGGAAATCGCATTTACTAAAAGTTTCATTATATTCATTTTTACCTAAACTTAATAATAAAGGAGTTATTTATAATAAACTACTTTAAGATGTCGAAAGCTTTTCGTCCGCCCGTAGTGGTAGGATAATTTGAAAAAATTAAACTTAAGAAAATTTAGAAAAAAAAAGATTTTATGTGTGGGAACTGAAGCTCCCGAATCCCCCCCCCCTGCCTCTTCTCTGGCTACGTGAAAAAATGAAATTTGATTTTAACCCATTGGTGACCAGATATCATGTAGATAAATATAGAAAAAAATATTTTTGAAAGGGTTTTTGGTGTATAAAAATAAATGTTCCCATTTGGGAACGCTGGCTCTACAAATGGGTTAATATATATAAACAAATAAAAAAAATTAACCTTTTCAGTTGTGAAATCAACTATTTCTTTATTGTCTTCTTCGCTATTGCTATTAACACAATCTGTTGTTTCTGAAGGTCCAGCTTCACTATCTAATTCTTAAATGGAAAAGTATTTAAGAATTAATTCACTAATTTAAAAAAAAATTTTAAATCTTACCTTTCTTGTTTTTCTTATTTTGAAAAAAATCTGAAATTAGTCTTCGCTTCATAATCTTTATGAAATTAGCAATTAATGTATGTAGCAATGTGGAAGGGGTTGAATTGGTGTCTAGGGTAAATGTTCTCGATAGAGCAACTTCTTGTTTGCGAATTTCTATAAAATGGTTTATTTACAAATGCCCTACCCGTTGTGGTGGAGAAGGGGGGTGACTTTCTCCTGGACGTCACCAAAGGCCCTGTGGGGGTGAGGGCCTGCGTTTCCGCTATCCCTCTGTTAAATTTTACAACCAGGGATAAGGAAGTGGAGTGAGGAGCTCGAAACATCCCTTGACCTCGGTATCAATTTCCACATGTATTAATAAAAAAAAACTTTTTTATTATACACTAAGTTATATTTTAAGAATTTTTTTTCTTTTCTATTTGAAAACATAATATACAGCAATTATTTTTTTTTTCTCTCCTGGGGGTTTTAACCCCCAAAACCCCCCCTGGTTGCGCCACTGAATATACAGCAATTATTATTTTTTTTCTCTCCTGGGGGGGGGTTTTAACCCCCAAAACCCCCCCCTGGTTGCGCCACTGAATATAGAACAAAGCTTGATTAACCAATTCAAATTTGCGAGATAGTCGAGTGGAGACTCTCCAGATTTTTTATTTATAAAACAATTTTAGTTTAAAATTTGGAGGGAATTTTAATTATAACTTATTATTTTAATATATATATACCTACTTACCTATATTTATATATTTTAGTATATATACCTATATTATATCCTGGTTTTCAATATCACTTGCAATACTGATGATATATAACCAGAAATTAATCTTGTTGATTATTTGTTTTTGTTTTTTTTTTGTTTTCTGTAATAAAGAAAAGGAATAAATGTATTTATGATGTGGTGAAGTTGTATTTATATATGGTTATTTTTACATAAGCTACTTGAAATGAAGATACAATAATTCCATTTCTTTAATTGTTGTTAATGATCTTCAATGGATTTAAAAAGTTTAATATTCTCTGAAATTAACAGTTTAACAGTTTTATTCAACATTTAACAGTTTTTTAATTTATAACCTAAAATAAATTATGAATTAACATTTAGAATTTTCAATTAATTATTTTAATCTAGATTTTAAAAAAAAATTAATTTTTTCAGTCGATAATTATGAAAAGAACATGTCATAAAATATTTTACTTCATATATATGTGGGATTGAAATTAAGGTCAGGGGATATTGGCGACAAGGGTGTTTCAACCTCCTCACTCCACATCCTTGTCCCTGGTTGTAAATGCAACCGTTGCCCTTCCTGTGGAAATTTACCACGGTGGCGGCCAGGAAAAAGTCTCCCACCCCACAACTGATGCTGCAGCAGGTGGCGGGATTAATATATAAATTGGAGCGCGAACCCCGCAAGAGACACTCTATTCTTCTGTTTAGATTCGTGATGGCTATAATGATGAGAGAGTGTGTGTATTTGCCTATGTATATTTATTGTAAATAAACCATTTTATAGAAAAACCCAAACAAGAAGTGTTGTTGCTCTATATCGAGATAATATACCCCAAGACAACGATCCAACCTCTCCCAAACCACTACATATATAAAGAGTATATATGAATTAATGTATTCACTAAGTCGAGTTAATATAAATGCTCTTTTATTCAACATGAAATGTCTGTTGTATGTATGGCTCAGAAATATATTTTTATTCTTCTGAAATTTCTCCAAGCAAAATAATCATGGGGTTTCTTCTTGGAAAGAAAATTTAAAAATTTTTATTATTGAACAATAATTATATTCATTCAATTCATGAGTGTATGTTCATGTTTTATATTTTTTTCTTCTAAGATATCTATTGTATTTTTTTTTCTAACGAGGAATAAGAAAAAAATGTTCATTGCAAAGCTGTCAAGCTCTGCGTGCGCATTTTAATTGAATATTATGTTTGCTTAAGAAAGGAAATAGTGTCCTCTCGGTGTGTGTGTGTTTAGTTGTTTGCTGCTCGAATCTAGCATTCAAATGAAGAACGCGGTCCAGTGGTCCATTCAAAGAGATGACAGCCGCAGGCCAACCAATCAGCCGCCTCCACATTGGCTGTTTGTGGATGTTCTGTTATTTACTGGAAGGGTGAAGTGGGTGGGCGACAATGTCAGCCTTGACAGACCTCCGGGAACTTTTCCCTTCTATGCCACTTAAAATTGTCGTTGCTTTTTTCTTTCTATTTCTTGGTTTTTCTTTTCACCATATCATATGTTTAAGACGGAGTTTTAACTGACGAATCAATTGGATACTTAATTCACTTCATAAACAGATGTTTATCTTTTCCACGAAATACAGAAAATATGGGGAGGGGGGGTATAAATATGAGAGTAAACAGTTCTAATTTCTTGATTATTTAATAAATTGTAATTGTAGAATTTCAATAATTTATTCGATTTATTTGATCTATAATTACAATTTTTTAAAGAGTATTTTATAAGAAAATGAAAATGTGTTTTTTACTATTATATAAATTGGCCTTAAAGCTAATACCAAAAAGTGGATACAAATATATTCTCAAACAAGATGTTGCTCACAATTATCAGTAAAAGTTAAGTAAACAAAGTCAAATAAACTTTGTATGTAATAGAATTAATTCACTAAAAACAAAAAAATATAAATTTTTAATATTTAAAAATAAGGACGCCATGCAGCGTGGATGTTAACAGCGTTATCCATTCCCCAACAATATATAGACTAGGTTTTTCTTTATATATATAACCTTTTTCTAGTCAGTAAGTCAAATAAAGATTATTTCAAAATAACTATAATGTAAATAAAAATAAGATAAGTAAAACAATCGAAAGATAAAAATGTAAATGTAAACTAATTACTACCATGAGTCACCAAATGCATGTAAAAATTATTTAAACATTTTTTCGTTATGTTACGGGTGGTTACGGGTTATGGGATAAAAAAAATTTATTTATCACAAATTGGCTAATAAACATACTTTTTTAAACTAAACTAAACTTAACGGCGTTAACCCACATCTTCCCAGGTTCAAGTCTTGGGCCAGACAATGGAATTTCTCTAGCTGGGGTCTATGGAACATAGTCAACTGAGCCTCCGGAAACAAAATTGGGAAGTTACTTGATAAAAAGTAGCGCCTACAATCAAGAAAATCAAGGTAAAGGTTTATGATGATCCTATGATCTACTGATCATAGGACTTCTAATTTATATAACCGACCTGATAGGCGCTGTCCTTGTGTAGGATTTACAAAAATCAAAGGTTTTTTTTTATATTTAACAATATTTCTCGGCTCTAGGGCAATACACGTTTGTTTGAGCAAGATCAAATCTCCCGCAAATTAAATTTTGAAATTTTGGAATGTCTAAGGTCAGAGGAGACAAGACGAGTCACGTGTCACGGAGTTGAGAAATTTGAATGTTTTTTGCCGTCTAGTGTTTTCTGGGTCTTTGGTGTTGCCGTTGTCCGTTCATTTCACGTGAACACTCTGGCTATTTGCGCAGGACTTTTGTGAGGTAAGGTCATTTTAGAAGACCTCTCTAATTGTATTTCTTTTTCGAACGAAAACCTCTTAGGTTTGTAAAATTCTCCCTTCTTTAATTAATGATGCTCAGGGTGTATTGAAATTTATATATTAATTAATTTGATTAATGTTTGATTAAATCTAATTTGTAATTTGAGTTATTTGCATATCTGAGGTCCGCTGGAGACTTCTTTTGTTACCATTGTGCGATCTCGATTTTATTTGATAATTTAGTTGTTTATTAATTTGTTTAGTTTAGATTAAGATTATTTGTTTTATATATTTTCTCTTTCATTTAATTACCCATTTTTTACCTATTTTTTTTATATATTGTTTTACAAAGATTAGTTTACATTTTATTTCATCTTAAACTTAATTGTATACTGCTTTATATCGTTTTACCTTTTTTACACATTACATCATTTATAAATATATCAGAAAACGAAATTGGATTTGTTTTATTTATTGATTGTTTCTTTATACCTTAAGAAGATTTAGGTGGGTTAAATTAATTGGGGTTTGGAGAGCTTCCAGTGTTTTTATTTCTTATTTTATTTAAATAAGAATTAGAAGCCACGTGTCTGCAGTTTTCGGATCACCCAGGGACGGTTTATGTATTTCTTATAATATAAAAGGTATTTAAGTCTAACTGGTCTGCTTGGTAAGTATTTCTTGAATTAAAAGGTTTCGCTAATCATCTTTTAAAATAAAGATTAGCTGGCGACCGTTAATCTTCCATATTTAAATTAAATAAAAACTTGTTAACGTAAATAAGGGAATTGATTTATGCACTGGAGCATATTTTCAATTGGGAACTTCTTTGCGTTAACAACGTTTGTGATTACAATCCATGAGTTAGATTTCATATTCAAAACTTTTAAAAAATAGGAATTATTTAATTTTTTAAAACTGTTCCCATGAAAATATTATTTTTATGAATATAACAGATGTTTATTCAGACTCATTTGTTAATTTTTTACTAGGTATTATAATAGTACATCAATTGATTATAAATTTCTAAAACAAGTTTAATTCAAAATAAAATTTTATTTAATTGTTTTTCAGTAGAATGGAAAACAATTCTTTAATCCCTTCCATCATTGAGAAATATAACATATATATAATAAAACTTTCATTTTACATTTTTTTTTAATTATTTATATTCATTCTTTTATGACTAATTTTACTTAAAAAAGGGGATACTTCTTACAAAATTCTTTTAATTTATTTTAATAACTTTTATTAATTTTTTTTAATTGGATATTCATGGGAAATAATCATAAAATTTTTATTATAGCTTTATGATGAAAGATCAAATCTTAAGAGAATGAAATCATCATTTTTCTTATTATTTCACATTTCAAGTTAATTACCAAAGGATATTGATGAATATTTTATTAAGGAAATGATAATCTGAGAGTAGAGTAGGGATATAAATAACAAAATGACAGATAAGCACGTTTGTTCCCTTTGCTTACATATATATATATATATATATATGTAATAATGTCTACATATATTATAGTATTTAATTGATTGTCGCCATAAGATTTAAAGATTAGGAAAACGTGCCATTTGTAAACTATATTAGCTTTTATTTCACGATTAAATATATTTAGTCAATTTTTATTACAATATATTAGTTATATCACGATTTGGAAAATTGATTTCTTTTTTTTATATGTTTCATAATATCTTAAATGAAATAAAAAAAGAATCATGCGTGAAGAGTTAAATAAAGGTTTTCATATATAATGTTATATTATTTATTTTAAAAATATAATTATACATTGTGTTGAAATATCTATATTGACTTAAAAAGAGACTTTGAGACAAAGATGAATTTATAACATAACATACCTCAGGCAAGAAATGGTTCTCCATTTTGTATCCTAGGTGTTTGGGAAGGTTATCAATTATGTCATCGATTATTATGTTGAATAACATTGGGCCTAGTGCATCTCCCCGTCTTATTCCACTGAATATATTGATGGGTTCTGATGTTTCGTGGTCGGAGTTAATACAGGTTAAGTTGCCGGTGTTTAGATTTTGAATAATTTTGATGATATTTGGAGGAACCCCTCTCCTTTTAACAGAGAGTGAGAACGACCTTCAGCTTCTTTTAGACGAATGCTCCAACAACTCAGTTAGACTTAACATACTCAACAAGTCTCCACCTCCAAAACATAGTGCATGGTAATTTCGAAAGTATCTCTAAAATGTAGTTTAATTACTAACAATAGTCCTATAGAACAAGTCCCAAGTTTCAATTACCTGGAAGTACAAATTTCTAACCAACACAACCTTAGAGAGGAAGTAAAAACGCAAGTGACCAAAGGAGCGAGTATCTGGATGCCTACACAATTTTATATGGAAAAACAAGTTTATGACTTCAGAAAGTAACCTGTAGTTGTCACTTATGGGGCTGAGTCAAGAGCAGATACAACTGTCACAAAACAATTACTCCAAACAACTGAGATGAAGATTGTGATGGCTATTCAAGGCAAAACACTGTATGATAGGATCCGCAGTGAACAACTAAGAGAAATAAGTGAACTCCAGGACATAGTCGAATGGGTGGACATGACAAGAAAATGCTGGGCTGCTCACGTGGACAGAATGGAAGATCTGAATATTTGACTTATTGTGAACATTAAATCTGGATTTAAACTTGACAAAGATTGGATAGTTGGCTGACTTTAAATAAATAAAATGAATTACTAAAATTTATTAAGGAATTTCATATTAAACATTAAAGATGTAGCTTAGCTACATACGAAAGATCGGATCTAGCTAAGGTCATGAATTGAATAAAAATCGTAGCTTCCAATCGAGATAAAGGGGTCAGAAGTCGAGCAAGACCTAAGAAAAGATGAAGGAGAGTTATCATCCAGACGTCTGAAACATGGAAAAGGAAAATAAAGATATTGGTTGAACAGGTGTATGCACCTATACAGAAGAAGAAGATAAAGAAGATTCTTCATTTCAATTCCATGTTTAAGAAAAAATATTAAACAAAAAATTTATTTTAATTTCAAGATTTTTTTTATTATTTAATAAAAATAAATAAACCATTAATTTCGAATAATTCGTATTGACCGTCATTTGGAAAAAGTATATTTATGTTTTGTATTTATTGATCATTGTTTTATCATTCAATTTGTTTTATTAAATTTATTATTAAATTTGATAATGGTGTATAAAAATATAGTTATATAAACATAATATTATTAATAATATTAAATATTTATTTTCAGTTGTGAAAGTAAATTTCAATTCTTAGATTTTGATTGATAAATTTAACAACTTTTTGCTTCATGTAGAAGTAATGAATTGAATATTTCTATTTTTATAGATTATATATATATATATATATAATATATTATTATCGACGAGCCATTCCGAATCGAAAATGTTTTGGTCGATGGATCGGACTTCCTGCTGGTCCAAGATTCCAATCAATGAAGGACAATGTCCAAGTCTTCAATAATAAGGGACAATTCATTGAATGCTCACATATCTTATTTCCGGTATCGTTTCCTCTTACCAGGTCACATTTTTATTCCCTTAGAATTATCCAGAAAACCACCCTTTCCTTCATATAGGTTTTAGGGTTAATGATATGGGGTATATAGTCTTTCAAATAAAGTATATTTATTGACTTTTGAATTAAATTATTATATTTTTATATCATATATTAAATATGACATATATATAAAGGAAGGACATTATTAAAACGAGAACTAAACTTTTGTATTCATCTTTATAATAATTTAAATAATATTCTTTTAATATATATCATCTTTCAAATTATAAACTTTCACTCAGAATTTTTTTTATATTATTTAAACAATGTTAATAATTCATTAAAATAGATAATGATGATGATGATGATAATCTGATAATAAATATTAATTTCTAGTACATATATTTAGTAAAATATATATTATTCTTCAATTTCTCTCTAAATTTGATAATGTTCATTATTATCATTAATATAATTAATATTAGTCTAAGACTGTATAAATAATGTTCTATAAATCAAAAACTAAAACAAACCTTGCATTATTTTAATGTATATATTAATTATCGTTTTCAATTTTGCAATTTTAATTAAAGACTTTGACAAATAGAAATATTATTGTATCTAACATAAATTCCAAATATATATATATATATATATATATATATATACCTGTTTGACCGAGCCACCGCTCATTAAGAAAAATTATTTCTTATTATCGGTTTTGGCAGGTAATGTTAATACTTAGTTCACCGAGCCGCCGTTCAAATAATTTAAAAAACATAAATTAAAAAAAAATATCATAAAACATTTAGTCCTTAAACGTACGTTTTAATGCACTGAAAGACAGAAAAGTATGGCCTGCGGATATAACATAAAATATATTTCGTAATTTGATTTGATTTATATTTATAATATTTTGTATTTAAGGACGCGCTGTCGTAGTTGCTGATGTCATTTAAATTTCCTATTATAAGTTAAGAAACAACTAATAAAGATGATTTTTTCTCTAAGCTGAAACGAATACAGATTGATTTTTCTTTATAAAAATTATCTATGGTATGAATTTCAAAAAAATCCTTTGAGCGGTTTAATATTTCAAAAGACAAATATATATACAATTTTTGCTAGTATAATAAGATAAGATAAATATTTATAGGTATATGGTATATATAGAAAATATTCTGTTTAATTTCATTAAATTATTATAGCTGTTTAATAATTTACAAATTAAATCTAATGAAAAAATATAATAATAATAAGAGTAAAATTAATATATATAATAATTTGATTTATTTCTATTATTTGCAATTATTTGATATGATATGATATTATTTGATTTAATATTATTAAAAATATAATTTTATTTTACAATGTAATGATTCACTTCAAGCTTTTAGGGATTTATTTATAATGAAAATAATTAGAAATACATTATAATAATTTAACAATTCACTGCTTCTCAAACAAGAAGTCGGGATATTGATCAAACACAATCCAAGCATTGAAAATTACTTTTACATATGAAGAGGCAGAAACACAGGATCATTTAGAAAAATGTATGTTTCACTTGAATCAAAATTCAATAAAACAATAATTATATACAATATTCACAATTTAAGTAAATATGTAAATTTTTGATCTTTTAATCTATCATTTCTTTGGTGGCTGGGAAAATCTTTGATATAGCAACTACATTTATTTATAATATCTTATCCACTTCGTCCATGAACTTTTTATAAGAATTTTATTTTTACCGACCGACGATAGTAAGGGAGGTATTGTTTTCACACCAAATTTCACATGTGGAGATTTTTACATATCTCCACGAATCATGCATTTTCTTAACAGAAAAAAGTATTTTTAGCATGATGTCTGTCCGCCTGTCCGTATGTCCGTCCGTATAGATGTGTACAGCCTGAACGGCTCAACAGATTTCGATGAAATTTGGTATATTTACTTAATGCATCAGTGGGATGAATTGATCAACTTTTGGTGCAAATCCAGAAACCGGAAGTGGTAGTATTAGCGATCGACGATAGGAAGGGAAGGGTTATTTTCACACCAAATTTCACATGAGGAGATTTTTTTACATATCACCACGAATGTATTGGTTTTATCCTCGGGAAAAATTATCTTCATTATGTTTTTCTTAATTTAAAATTAATTTATAATTATATCACCCAGCCCTTCATGACGTCACAGCCTCGGGTAACGCCGGCTACTTCAGCTATATATTATAAATAAAATAAAATTAAAAATATTTATGTTCTATCCATATCTGTTTTTTATTACATTAATAGATACTAGGTGCTCCGAGCGCCTACGGAGCTCTTCACACCTAGACGGGGGCTCCGCCCCCTGTACCCCCGAGTGATACATAGTATTTGGTTGAAAGTCTGTATGTAAAAAGTTTTCATCCATTTTGTTTCAATCAGTATAAGTAGATAAGACATGTATTTGTTTTCTTGTAAAATATATTTTAATTTAATCAGTAAATTAATTATATATTATTATTGTATATGTTATATTTATCTAACTCTGTGTCTCTACAGTTTTCGAAAGTTCTTAGCCGCAGCATCCACATTTCTCTAAGCGTCCCTATCCTGAGCTACAACCAAATCCTACCCTGTCCCATCTCTCCCATGTCCCTTCCTTCATTGTCCACCCACCTTGGTCCTTGGTCTTCCACCGGATGTTTCCCAATCGGTTTCTCCCAATTTCTAGTTTCTCCAATTCCAACCACGTCCCCTTCCCATCCCAGCCTTCTTGATTTTATAACCTTAACTATATCTGGACATTATTTCTCGTTATGCCATCTCCGCCATCCCCCTGTGACCTCATCTTCTTTTGGCCTATAAATGCTGCGAACAATATTAATCTCACAAATACTCCAAATCTACCCTCGTCTCCCAGAGTCATCGATAGTGTGACCAAACGTCCCGTCTTTAGGTGCTCTGTCCCAAAAATGTCTTCGGGACACCCTACTGTTTTTTCAATATTTAGGACATTTCGTAATTTTTTTTTTCAAAATTTTTTCAATTTAGTTCTAAAAAAAAAGGTATACCGTATGTCCCGGTTTGGTGTTTTCGAAATATGGTCACCCTAATCATCGATCAACATGAAAAAGAATTGTTTTATATATATTAATTTTGATCCTCTTTGATGAGATAAGCCCCTTTACTGCATAATAACAGGCGATACTCAATTACAACGTCGATTTAAATTCTTCTCGAATATTATTATCCTTCGTGATTAGAGATCTTAAATATTTAAATATTTAACTCTTTTTCAAATTCTACATTTTGTATGTTAATTGTATGTAAGTCGTATCCGTATCATAATTCTTGAATTTTTTTGTTTAATTACATTTCGGTTGATTTTTCCCCAATTTCTCTAATCATATTCTCCTCTTCCAGTCCAATTCATTTACCTATCAATGTTGCATAAGGAATTTAAATTTCTTAATTTGGCTAGAAAACTCCATTTTTTAAAATTTTAAATAGAGGGAGAGAGAGAGGTACTAATTATATATATATATCTGTTTCTATGACAGCAAAAAAGTAAACAAATTACATACATACAAACACTCTCCTTTATATATATTTCTGGAAAATGGAACACCCGCAGCTCAGCTCAGGAGTTACCTAAGATTCTAATTTCTTTTTTATTTTTCATCATTTGAGGTACCCTTCACCTCAGAAAAACTTGGTTACCTTACTCCTTGTAGTTTAGGCTCTGGAGTTTTTTGCGTACAGACGGACACTATCGTATTAAATATATAGATATTAAAATTATTTGAAATTGTTTCTGTAGCTGGAAATTAATTTATTTCAAACCCTCGGTCGGTTCGCACCTGGCCACAGGTCAACTTATTCTATATCTTCTTAAATTCATTCATATTCTCTATCTGGATCTTTTAAAATATAGTTAAGTTTGGTAAAAATCTGAAAGATGAATTATTTGTTTTTTTAAATACCCTTTATTTCACGATCTCTTGTAGTTAATAGTTTAAGTCGAGTCTATAATTCATGAATTATGTAGTTTGAATGAAAATTTAAATATATAAAAATTCTCTTCAATTTTAATAACATAGAATGTTTCACCAATCAACAGTTACGATTAACTTATAATTTATTAATATATATACAAAATCCGGACAAAATTTGACTTGAATTTTCCGCTGTTCTATATCATCTACGGATGTCGCAATTTGCTCCTAAATATCGTATACGCATCTACTAAGCAGGCATAACCTCAAAACAGTCGCAATGTTGCCAGGAGTACAACTAGAGGGTTACTTTTCCCGGAGTATTTTCGTTCCCCGGAATCGGGAAATTATAAAAAATACTAAATTTAAGATGGAAATTGTAAAAGTTTTACGAAAAAGTTAAATAAATGTTGTTTTTGCCAAAAAATAAAATAAATTTAATTTAAAAATAAAAAAAAATTCAGTAAGATATAAGATATAATCATCAAAATATAACATAAACATAATTATTTTCTTTTACTTGTTTAGAAAATAACATTTTAGAAACGAGAGGCAATCAAGGGAAATGTAGCCTAAAACTGTGATCCTTCATATTAGAGGAGTAACGATTAGTTATTCCTTTTTATTTTTTTTTGTTTCTTTGTTTATTTTTTTTTTTTTTTTTGTATTATTTTCGATTTATTTTTTTTGGCATTATTTTTGAATTTTGTTTTTCTTATTTTGATTTTTCTTTACCGTATATATCTAAAAAGATGGAAAACTGAAACTCTGAGTCTGTGATTATGTGTGACCTCAATTAAAGACATTTATGATCGTTGATTACAGAGTGTTAGTTATTATGTAAATATGTAAATATGTTTTGATTTTTTTGTTTTTGTTTGCTTTTTGGATGTTTTCGCTATGTTTTTGTCACCACCAAAAAAGGTGGACTGAAATAACATACAGAATGATTGTATATATATTTCTTGAATAAATAAATAATATTTATCAAAAAATATATAATTAGGTCTTTACCTTACTCGCTCTCAACGACAGCTTATTTATATTAATTTCAGTTAAGGGGCCGGTGATGGAGAGGGGTTAATTTGAAGGGTGTAAGGAAAAGTACTCTCTTTCCAAATGGTCAAGTGCAATAGTGTATTTTATTATGGTTACCTATTCAAGAACTATTTTATATAGAACCCTTACCAAGGTGTCAGGTATGGCAATTAAAACAGACCCAAGCTTGTGAATCGAATTTTAAGTCTAAAAGTTGATTTATAAGTTATAACTTATGCCAATTTCTATTACACGTGCAGATATATAACTATATATATACAAACAAAAAGTTAAATACAAAATAATTTGACAATGGCAACTGCCGTCTGGCAGAGTTCACTGTAAAAAAACTCAAAAATTAGAAAAATTGTAAAGAAAAATTAAAGGGGGAGAAAAAAAGAAAAGGAAAAAAAATTATAACAAAAGACAAATGTATGTACACTTGTATTTTATAGTGAAGGAGCCCGAGGTCTCCTAACAGGCCTCCTAACAGCCCAAATTTAAATCCATTGGATTACTACGTATGGAGAGTTATTGAAAGGGTGACAAACAAGTCCAGACATCCGAATTTAGGGCAAATTTTAATTGGATGAATTAACATATTCTTCTTCTTCGTTGTCGATAACTTCCTAGCGGAAGTGTCGTGGCCCTAATAACTCCACAGGAGTCATAGGGTGTTCATGGGAAAATTTGACCGAAGTGGTTTCCCCTTGCCTTCTTCGGTGGGGCAGCCGATGTTAAATTGAATTAGATTTTTATATTTATTAATTTATTAATTAATTAAATAAATATATAATCTTGAGTTCTATGCTGGGATTCGAACTCAGGCTTCCTGTGTAGAAGTCTAGTACTCTACCCACTCAGCCATGCTGCCCCTATGAATTAACATATATTATATTTAAATTAAATTAAATTAATTATAAATTAAAATTAATAAATAATATTTATTAAACCAGCGCATGTTTGGCTCTTTGTTGATGGCACCACGTCACGTGTTGGCGCGTGATATTTGGAGTGTTAAAAAATTAATTCTGGTAAGTACTTTCAGCGATTCAATCAAGTTGAAATTCTATATATAGCAGTTTAATCATGTGAAAAACTATCAAACATATATCTTTATTTTTACGGTCACTTTAGAGAAAAAAAATCAAAACGTTGTAGTTAATGACCCTCTTCCAAAAGAGCTACATTTCTCAAAAGTTGATAGAAAACTACAAATTTTGAATAATGCCTATGTACCAAATTTGATTATTCTAGCTCAAACCGTTTTTGCGTAATCTTGTCTACACACACACACACACACGGACATTTTTCTTAACCTTAGTGAAAATGACTTAGGAACCTTCAATACGTATAAAAACATCAAAATCTCGATATCGATAATTTTTGTTATTGCAATACTATCTCTGGCGAGATAGTAAAAAGAGCCACATGTGGCTCGCGAGCCACGGTTTGACCACTGTTGTTATATAATGCAGTGCTCCGCAACCGGTGTGCCGCGGCACACTGGTGTGCCTTAAAGGAGATACAGGTGTGCCGCCGCGATCAAATGAAACTTAGAAATCCGCATAATTATTATTATTATATAATTATTATTATTATTATCTCCTTTAAGGCACACCAGTGTGCCGCGGCACACCGGTTGCGGAGCACTGATATAATGTATATATATATATATATATATATATTATATTATATTGCATTATATTTTATCTCTTTGGTATGGACTATTTAAAGGCTTAAATAAATAAATAAATATATCTTAAAAAATTACAATATAAAATAAAATAATATATTTTTAACATTTATAAAAATTTCTAAGAAGAATTGAGATGGATTTTTGTTTTCAGTGGGTGATTTATATTTATGTTGATTTTAAAATAATGAAATATTGCAATTTTTTATCTTTTTAATCGTCTCTCTCTCTCTCAATATATATATATATATATATATATATATATATATATATATATATATATGTGTGTGTGTGTGTGTGAGCAGAAAAGGCAATGGCAATCCAGTATGCCATGTGCATTTCTAGAATCAGTTACGTCCATCCATCAGCCGAGAGGATAACATGCAACGCTGTTGATAAGCAACGACGAATGTTGTTCTGCTGGTTTAATGGTTTGCAATATGCCTGATGTCCTGGACCACCAAGAGGTCAACATCGGGGGATCCTCCCATCATCATCCCCCCACCTCCAATTCGTAAACTCTCATCGCATCGCCCTTGATCAGGGATGGGATGAAGAGAGGCTGTCAGTGGCCATCGTCCTTGTCGTCAACATATGCCCCAAAAGCGACCCCTTTGAATTGTGTCCAACAACATGCCCACGCCCAAAATAAAATGACATGTCAATAAATCGTTGATGATTTTATTAGTGAGGGGCGTTGCAACACAAAAATCCCTTCACTGTCGATTTTTAAAAGCGTCCTTTTAAAAATATATATTGTCACTTATCCTTGTTATTATTAATAACATAAATATTCATTATAATATAAATTTAATACATTTTTCTTTAATCAATTTAATTTGAATATTTTTAACTATTCCATATCTCAATCTTTGTTTCTCAATCTCATCTTTTTTGAGCTCCTACGAATTTCTATCCTCATACAATTCCTCATATCCTGATAAAGATCCAACCTTATTATAACATAAATATATAAATGGAAATTATATAAATTATAGTGAGATACAATGGTTATAAAGCAAAAAAAAATCCATTTATAATATTTTTCTTTTCCCCAAACTATTTACTTTTATTTCAGGAAATATTAAAATTATTTCATTTATATTATTATTTTTTATATGCATTATAATTTATTCAGGTTAGTGAATAAATTAATTATTAATTAATTTTAGATACTTTCTACTTATTTCGGTGAGGGTACCTCTTGTAATCCATGTACGATATAATCTAACATTAGTTACAAATTGAAATAGAATTTGGCACAAATATATTTGTTTTGGAATAAGTTAATACAGTGTTTCTCAACCTTTTAATATTCACGGCCCAATTTTCAATCATAATTTTCATCGCGCCCCCCCCCCCCCTTCCTCACTGCATACAATAAAATGAACATTTTACCTTTTTACTATCTCGCCAGAGATAGTATTGCGATCACGAAAATTTTCGATGTTGAGATTTTGTTGTTTCTATACGTTTTGAAGATTCCTGAATCATTTTCACTAAGGTTGAGAAAAATGTCTGTGTGTGTGTATGTATGTAACCAAGATTACGCAAAAACGGTTTAAGCTAGAATCATGAAATTTGGTACATGGGCATTATTCAAAATTCGTAGTTTTCTATCAACTTTTGAGAAATGTAGCTCAACCGGAAGAGGGTCATTACCTACAACGTTTTGATTTTTTTTCCTCTAAAGTGACCGCAAAAATAAAGATATATGTTTGATAGTTTTTTACATGATTAAAAATTGTATAAAACTGCTATATATAGAATTTCAGCTTGATTGAATTGCTGAAAGTACCGGAATTATTTTTTTAACAATGCAAATCAATCGCCAGCACGTGACGTGATGCCCTCAACAAAGCCAAACACAAGCTGGTTTAATAAATATTATTTATTAATTTTAATTTATAATTTATAATTAATTAAATTTAATTTAAATATATTAATCGAATTCAAATTTGCGACACTCCAGCTTATCTTAAAAAGTCATTAATAATTAAAAGCTAATAAGATCTTAAAATTTTGGAAATAACAAACACCACACCAGAATATATCAATGAATCAAACAAAAAAGATAACATTTCAGATACAATATTTTACAAAATAAAGTTTAATAATAATATTTATCTGATAAATTTTAAAAATAAGTAAAATTTCTAATTTGTTATAAATAATAAATTCTTTGATTTAGTATATATCAATAACTAATAAATAAATTATCTAACATTCAAAATAAGTTTCCTTATGGGAATATAAAATTTAGTTTGAAAAACATGAACAACAATATTAAAAATGGATAGTATTGCACAAATAAATGAGGGTTTTTTTTGTTTTTATCTAGGATTTTTTTTTACTTTTTAAAATATACCAGATATTGTCTCATTTTGAATATTCATTTATAATTATCTATAATACCTGGTTCACCGAGCCGCCGTTCGTCATTAAAAAAATTATTTCTTATTATCGGAATTCGCTGGAAATATTAATATGTGGTTGACCGAGCAATGCAAATCTCACGCGCCAGGACGTGGCGTCGTGCCATCAACAACGAGTCAAACATGCGCTGGATTAATAAATATTGTTTATTAATTTTAAATTATAATTTATAATTAATTAAATTTAATTTAAATATAATATAAATTTCAATTCAAATTCAGAGATAGTCAAGTGGAGACACTCCAGCTTATTTTTTTAGAACCATATTGAAAAAAAGTCGGAAATGTTGTTTGAGAGCCTCTTTACATTCACTGACTTAATCAATTTTTTTTAAATAACATTTTCTGTTGGATATGCTCGCGCCCCTTCATTAGTGTGCTCGCGCCCCACAGGTTGAGAATCACTGAGTTAATACTTTTTGTTGGGGTTAAGTAAAGAATCTTCACAATCTACTCTGGTGAAAATTTCAGTGCATAATATTATAAAACATACATTCATAATTTTAAATATTTACAACAAAAAATAAGTTGACATGTGGCCAGGTCCGAACCGACCGACGCGACGGTTTGAAGTAAATTAATTTCCAGCTACAGAAACAATTTCAAATAATTTTAATATATCTATTAATGCAGAGGTTCTTAAACTTATGTACTCCGCGGACCCCCACTTGGAGAAATTTTTTTTGACGGACCCCATACGTCATTTTATTAGTTAATTTCTGGCTTACGATCTCATAAGAACAAGGATATATGTTGAATATTTCTAACAGTGATTGGTGAATAACGATTTTTTTGCATATTGTAGAACACATTTTATTAGAAATTATAATATTGAAGAAAGAAAATTCAGCTAAATATGAAGATGGAAACGGTAGCAATAGTTTTCTTGCACATTTCGTTGAATTTGGGTATTTGATCTCTGTTTCCTCACAAAGCCATGCCATACCTCCTTTTATATTAAATAAAGTTTTAACTGACTCATCATTTTCTCGTGCACCTGTACGATGGCTTTGCGGACCCCCAGTAAAGTCTTCGCGGACCCCCAGGGGTCCGCGGACCACAGTTTAAGAACCTCTGTATTAATGTAATAAAAAACAGATATGAATACATAAATAATATATATAAACATTTTTAATTTTATTTTATTTATAATATATATGCAAGATCAGGCTGTGACGTCATGAATGGCTGGATGACTGGATAATTTTAAATTAAGAAAAAACTAATGAAGATGATTTTTCCTGAGGATAAAACCAATACAAAATGCATGATTCGTGGAGATATGTAAAAATCTCCACATGTGAAATTTGGTGAGAAAATAATACATCCCTTACTATTGTCGGTCGGTAAAAATTGAATAATATTGGGTTTATTCACGGATGATATTATTATTTATGTAAACCGAGACATTTTTATCTCCCGGAGAATTTTTGCGGGGACACTATGACAGAATACACATAAGAATAAGCTAAAGAATAAGAATATTTGATCTATCAAAATTAAAAAATTTTTTAGGAGATCTATAATTTTATTTATTTATTTAAAATAAGTTGTAAAACATGTTTATAATTAACAAAAATTATACATTAAGTTAATTTTTTAAATAAGCTTAACTATATATATATATAATATATTTTATTTCTTTCCAAATATGATTTATCAGTACAATGATAAGAAAAAATTTGATAATTTATTAATATTAAATTATTATTGAGTATAGATATATTCGATTACAATATATTTATATTCATATGAAATAATTTCCATAATAAAAAAAAAATAAAATATTTTTATATTTGATAAGTTAAAATAATAATGAAAAAGAGTTATATTTTTACAATATATATGATTTTTTTTGTGATGTTTGCATTTTAATTTTAAATTGAGAAATTATAAAACTAACTAATTCTACCTATATAGTAAAATATTTAAAATATATCAAAGTTTAAATTATGAAATTGGATATTTCAAAATGAAAATAAAAAATTAAAGAAAATAATCGCGATATTCAATTATTTTTTTTTATTGTTAATTAAATTAAAGAAAAACAATTGAATATTTAATAGGGCCTCCTCCTTTCCCCATAAATTAGCCCTTCCAAGCCTCGCCTTTCGAAATTTAGAAAAAGTAATAATAAAGAAAGTTTGCCTTAAAAAAAGATTAAAAAAAAATGAGGCGTTTGATCTGTAGCCTCTTTGAATCAGCTAAGAGTGCCTTTAATTTTTTGGATTTCGAAATGAAATCGCGACATTCGGGGCAACCTGAAATAAAACCTACCTAGTAAGGGAGTGCATAACCTCCATCTATATAGATGGTAGGCCCATGCTAATCGAAAAAGCCCTGCGCTCAAAAGGTAACCAACAATTTGTTCCTGTTCAGGCTAATCCCATTTCGGAATTGTGCTGAATT